>CM070723.1:25848045-26232075 GCA_036346275.1 Otatea glauca | reverse complement strand
CGCTTCGCGTCCTGCTTTGCGTCGGCCGAGCGGCTGCGTCGTGGCCCGGCGTCGCAGAGTGCACCGGGTGCAGTGAACGGCCTTGTCGCCGTGGACCGATCCGCTTGTGAACCCGATAGCGTCGGCGTTGCGCAATAAATTCCTTTTCAGTACAAAAATAAATCAGGAAAATTCTGATTTTACGATTTTCTGTATTTTCTCTGAATTTAATCTTTGGAGGCCGTTCGCTCATACGAACTCCGATTGAGGCGATTCAAGTTTCTAAAATTTTCTAAAATCAAGATCTATCTTCCAGAGCCATTTATTTTCAGTTTTGAGCTTGTTTGAGTCTCTGTTTTGTATTTATTTGGTTTCATCGCTTTCTTTTCGGTGAGGCGCTAATTAGGAGCAAGCGAAGACTTGAAGACCAAGATTCAGCACTAGATCAGCAAGGCAAGTCGTAACCTTTGATCATATTGATCCTATGTTTGCAAAGTAATTTATTTTATACACTTGCATGCTATTTACGTATCAATGTTTATTTAATGGGAGTAGATGTATGCCTAGTTGACATTATGCCACTTTGATTCGTTGTATGCCATGTATCCATTGTTAAACCTAGGTTGGGACATTACTAGTTGGACATAATCATAATACCAACATTGGGTTATCTTAGCTATGCTTAGACATGCTTACATATACATTGGGATTCATGTCACATGTTGAATAATGTTAATCTTGACTTAATGAGATATTGAATCGTGGCCGTTAGCCACTTGTTGTAAAATTTGTTGTACCATGGCGGGGTTTGCCATTGGTCTTGGTTGAGCAATTGTTTTCCCTCGGGCAAGTGATCGTGCGATAAAGGGGTGCTTTCTAGCACGTTGGGATGTGGATGTCTTGCACGAGACAACTTAAGACTTAATCTTGTCGCCATTGAAGCTGGTCTGTCGTACTACCACATATGCGGAATGGGGCCAGACCTAGGCGATTAATTTGTAATGTCTAGTCTTGAGTCGCCAATGGTGGTGTGGGTTCGGGATGGGCGGGTAGGTTAGCAAAAGCATAAGAGAGGCCCTAATGGTGAAACCTTAGCTGAGCGATCTGGAGTTTAGACAATGCATTGTAAAGGCTCTGTCATGATATCTGCGACACACCAAAGGAAGTGTGTTAGTAACGTTGCACAAAGATGTGTTGTAACATCCCAAAAATTTGAGTTTTGGAATGTTGGAATTCAAAATTTAACCATTTGCATTTTCTTGAATTAACTCGACTTAATTTGAATTTCTAAATAATAAAGGATTTAATTTGACTAAACTATTCATCAAATTAAAAATTTCAGTTTTGTGTAGGATTCCTTGTGCTCCAAGGAATTTTCTGTATTTTGGGGATTTTCTGAATTTATTTGCTATTTATTTGAATTTATTCGCTTTTATTTGAATTTACGGATTTTCTTAAATTTCAAAAAAAGTTTTATTTAGAAACCCTCTCGGGCGAATCTGCTCGGCCGGTTTTCCAACTCCTTCGCCCGGCCCGATTTTCCCTCGCAGCCCAGCCCGCCCGCAGCGCCACGGCCGTCCGATCTGACAACAGCAGCGTGTGGTGCGATGCGCCCACGTCGCCGCCCTCGCGAAACCCTAACCCGCCCGTCGCCGCCGTCAGAGTTAGATGTCGGCGCCGTCTTCGTCCGTGCCCGCCACGCCTCCCAGAAAACTACTCGTGCAGCCTACGCCCGCCGAGTCGCGTCTCTCGCGCCGCGTCGTCGCCCCTCCGCCATCGCTCGGAGCCCGTCGTCTTCGTGAGACCTCGCCCGTAGCTCCGCCGCCAAAACGAGCTTTTCCCGTCGTCTCGCCGCTCGGTGCCTCTCGCGCAGCGCCGCAGAAGTCTGTCGAGTTCGCCGCGGCGTCCTCTTACGGATCCGCGGCCGCGGCGTCCGATCCATCGCGTCTTCGCCGTGCTTGCGTCTTCTTCCGATCCGGTAAGCCTTGCGTCGTCGCCTCGCCGTCGACCTCGGCGGCGCGCTCCACCGTTGGATCTCTAGCCGGCTGGCGGATGCGCCGCCTCTCCTCCTGCTGCGGCGCCCGCGTGGCGTTCGATCTGGCTCCCTCGTCCGTCGCGACCGCGTGGCGGCCTGCGTCGGCCGCGCGGCGTGGCGCCCGGCGTCACGCTTAGCGTCAACTGCTGCGTCGGTAGAAGCCGTTCGTCGTGGCGGCGTCGCAGGTGCACGGCGCGTATACGCGTGAACCCAGCCGCGCCGTGGACCGAGTTCACCGTGAACCGGTGGCGTCGGCGTTGCGCAATAAATTCCTTTTCGGTACAAAAATAAATCTAAAATTCCGATTTTCGATTTTCGTATTTTCTCTGAATTTAATCTTTGGAGGCCCGTTTTACGCTCATACGAACTCCGTTTGAGGCGATTCAAGTTTCTAAAATTTTCTAAAATCAAGATCTATCTTCCAGAGCCATTTATTTTCAGTTTTGAGCTTGTTTGAGTCTCTGTTTTGTATTTATTTGGTTTCATCGCTTTTTTCCGGTGAGGCGCTAATTCGAGGAACAAGCGAGACTTGAAGACCAAGATTCCGCACTAGATCAGCAAGGCAAGTCGTAATCCTTTGATCATATTGATCCTATGTTTGCAAAAGTAATTTACTTTTTACAATTGCATGCTATTTGGTGTATCAATGCTTATTTAATGGGAGTAGATGTATACCTAGTTGACATTATGCCACCTTGATTGGTTGTATGCCATGTATCCATTGTTAAACCTAGGTTGGGACATTACTAGTTGGACATAATCATTATACCAACATTGGGTCATCGTTAGCTATGCTTAGACATGCTTAGATATCGTTGGGATTCATGTCACACATTGAATAATGTTAATCTTGACTTAATGAGATATTGAATCGTGGCGGTAGCCCTGTTGTAAAATTTATTGTACCATGGCGGGGTTTGCCATTGGTCTTGGTTGAGCAATTGTTTTCCCTCGGGCAAGTGATGCGTGCGATAAAGGGTGCTTTCTAGCACATTGGGATGTGGATGTCTTGCGAGACAACTTAGGACTTAATCTTGTGCGCCATTGAGCCAGGTCTAATCGTACTACCACATATGCGGAATGGGACAGGACCTAGGCGATTAATTTGTAATGTCTAGTCTTGAGTCTGCCAATGGTGGTGTGGGTTCAGGGATGGACGGGTAGATTCACATGGCGCAAGAGGGGCCTTATGGCGAAACCTTAGCGGCGATGCAGAGTTTAGACAATGCATTGTAAAGGCTCTGTCATGATATCTACTGCGACACACCAAAGGAAGTGTGTTAATGCGTTTGCACAAAGAGATGTTCATGTCTTGTGGGTAAGTTGTACAACCTCTGCGAGTGTAAAACTATTCGGATAGCGCGTCATGGTCATGGACAAAAGCAAGGGAATTTCACACGGGGTATAGAGTGTTTCATGAAATGTGAAATGTGGAATGTGGAATTGTTGGGATGTGAGCAGGGAGTTCAACATTTGTTTTGTTTGTCTATCATTGATCTATCGATTATTTATTTATGTTTTTCATAAATATGCTTTCAATCTATTTATTGTATTTCAATTCAAGTTATTGCTTTACTAAAATAAACTATATAGCCATCCTTGTCCAAGCTGTTGCATAAATATATTGCATCAATTCCTGCGGCTTCTTTGAGTACCTTCATGACTCACGGCTTTATGCCCTTGTTGATCGATTCTTTGAAGGAGATAATGAATCTCATGAAGAGGAATTCTATGAAGACTCGTGGATTAGGAAGGCGTTCCCAGGCGATTACTGTGGCATGTCGAGATAGTTCAAAGTTATCTTTTCATTTGCAATAGTATTTGTTTCTTAAGCCCTTAAGGCACAATGGTGTAAACATTGACCATAAGGTCGTTTGCTTTATTTAATAATAATTTGCTTCTTCTTAATTAATTGATTTGTATGGAATGGTATTTCATCTATGTTTCCACTTGTGTGCACTAAGCGTGATCCTGGACTAGTGCGATGTACACGAAAGAGGGTTCGGTTGCAAATCCGGGTCCGACAATGTTCATGTCTTGTGGGTAAAGTTGTACAACCTCTGCGAGTGTAAAACTATTCGGATAGCGGCGTCATGATCATGGACAAAGCAGGAATTTCACACGGGGTATAGAGTGTTTCATGAAATGTGGAATTGTTGGGATGTGAGCAGGGAGTTCACATTGTGTTTTGTTGTCTATCATTGATCTATCAGTTATTTATTTATGTTTTCATAAATATGCTTTCAATCTATTTATTGTATTTCCATTCAAGTTATTGCTTTCTGCAAAATAAACTATATAGCCATCCTTGTCAAGCCGTGCATAAATATATTGCATCAATTCCCTACGGCTTGCTGAGTACCTTTGTACTCACGGCTTTATGCCCTTGTTGATCGATTCTTTGAAGGAGATAATGAATCTCATGAAGATTCTATGAAGACTACGTGGATTAGGAAGGCGTTCCCAGACGATTGCTGTGGCATGTCGAGATGGTTCAAGTTATCTTTTCATTTGCAATAGTATTTGTTTCTTAAGCCCTTAAGGCACAATGGTGTAAACATTGACCATAAGGTCGTTTGCTTTATTTAATAATAATTTGCTTCTTCTTAGTTAATTCGTTGTATGGAATGATATTACATCGTGTTTCCACTTTGTGTGCACTAAGCGTGATCTGGACTAGTGCACGGTATACAGAAGGGTTTGGTTTGTAAATCCGGTCCCGACAGAAGATAGTATCGAGCCATATCATTGTGAGTCGCTATCCTAGTTAGCATGGTCTTCAAAATTATTTTCTAAATCAAACCAACAAAATTGGTACTTAATAGTTTTCGTCTCCTCTCAACTTATTCTTAGGTTCTTATTCCTTTCCTTTCTTTGAAACATGGTTTGAAATTTAAATTGATCTTATCTATGAAACTTCTCAAAGCCTCGAGTCTTGCGCAGGAATCAAATCAAGGAAGATGATGATCAAGCCATCAAAGACATATCAGAAGCCTACCAAATAAGATAGGTTTTGGTGCTCGCGGTGTTTGAGCATGTCTTTCCTTTCGGTTTAATTCACGTTTAGTCGCGTATACTAAGATTTTCTTTCTTTGGAGTGTACGGTATGTTGTACACTTGCCCCAAGCGCGGTGTTACAACCATACCTTTAATTGAAAAAAAAAAACTTTATTTGCCTCCTTAATTTGAAGCCTTTGGTTGTATCCTTTTGTCCTAGGTATTACCTTCTCCCTAGATGATCTTACCACGCATCTCTGCTTTTCCCTCTTACCTATCAAACCCTTGTGCTGCACCTCGGATGGTTGACACTCGTTACGAGCGGTCGTGGATCGCGGTGGATGCAGTGCGAGTGCCAACACCAACTCCAACCCAATGCACCACCACCACCGGTGTGGCGGACGAACATGGGACATTTTACGGCTCGGACTCGACTTATGAACACCAATGATGCGAACATGAACAACATGATGAATCAGCGAGAACAGGTGCGGCGATTGCCTAGCAAACTGTTGAACCAGCAGAACCAAGCTGCTGCTGCACCTCCTCAAGCTCGTCTCGGTCAAGCTAGCGAAATTTATGAGGACTCGTCCGCCAACTTTCTCTAACTCTTGAGAACCATTGGGCGCGATGATTGGATCCGCTCCATTGAGAAGAAGCTTGAAATTGCCCGTGTACCAATCGTGAGAAGGTTCTCTATGCGCTCATGGCTGGAAGCACCGCCGTGAATGGTGGGAGAACTACTGTCTTGCCCATGATGATCCTCGGACTATCACTTGGGCGAGTTTTCCACTTTGCCGCCACGCTCATATCCACGATGGCAAAGTTGAAATGAAGAAGAATGAGTTTGAGACCTCAAGCAGAAGGAATGTCGGTGGTGAATACCTTAATAAGTTCACTCAACTCGCTCGCTCGCTCCGGAGGATGTAGCCACGAGATGATGCTCGCGGAAGAAGTTCAAGCGTGGACTCAATCCGGGACTAAAGGTGCAAGTCATTGGCAATGACTATGTAGATTTCCGACATCTGGTTGATAAAGCTATGCTTATTGAGGAATCTCGTCGGGGTTGGAAGAATCCGTAAGAAAGATGATCGACATGGAGCCCATCGAGTCACCGAGAGTCGGAACAAATGCTCAACGTACTGCTCGCTTCACTCCTCGAATACATTCGGGACCCTGCTGACACCTCGCCCGGCTCCTTCAAGCAATTGCAACCCTAAGCGCCAGCGACAATCCACCTCGGAGAAAGCGATAATCCAGTGCGAAGTCACATGTTTCAGCTGTCATGAACTTGGTCACTATGCCAACAAGCGTCCAAGGAAGCAGGCGTGGCGCCGTTCGTTTCAACTTGGGATCTCGCCACCAAGACCCCGCAGGGATCGGGGCGTGGAGTGCCACAAACTCCTAATCAAGCCACGAGGACTCCGCGCTTTCTTTGGAAGAGGCGCGTGAATCACGTCACCACCAGAGGATGCCCGATCTGCACGGGCGTCATACTAGGTAAGCTCTAGTCAACTCGGCATCTGCCATGGTTTTGTTTGATTACGGAGCTACGCATTCGTTTGTTTCTCGGAGTTTCTTTGCAAATCATCAATTAAAGACAATGCCTCTTAAAATTTGTTTTATTAGTGCAATCTCACAGGTTACGATTTGAGTACGAACCAAGGCTGCCCGAAGTTAAGATATTAATTGGAGGGTAGAATTTCTAGCCAACCTTATTGTCCTAGACACCAAGTCCCTAGATGTGATCCTAGGAATGGATTGGCTCTCCAAGAACCAAGCGATTTTGGATTGTGGGAATAGAGATCACCTTAACAGTCGGATGGATCCAAGTTAAAAGTTCAAGCGCTTGGATCGGTCAGAAGGATTAAAGTGTGTAGTGCCAAAGGAATAAGCTTGGAAGATGTGCGATCGCGTGAATTTCTGATGTGTTTCGGATGAGTTGCACAGGATGCCACGGATCGAGATATAGAGTTCTTGATAGAACTAGTTCTGGAGCATACCCATTTCCAAGAGACCTTATAGGATGCACGCTAATGAGTTAGCGAAGTAAAGAGAGCAGATTAAAGAGTCTGCAAGATCAAGGATTTGTTCGACCAAGTTCTTCGCCATGGGAGCACCAGTTCTTCTAGTTGAAAAGAAAGATGGAACCCGAGAATGTGTGTAGATTATCGCTCACTCAATGAGGTCACCATCAAAAATAAGTACCCTCTGCCAGAATCGATGATTTATTTGACCAACTTCAAGGGCGGAGTGTTCTCGAAGATTGACTTAAGATCGAGGATACCACCAGATTGAAGATTCGTCAAGAGGATATACCCAAAACAGCTTTTGTTACTCGGTATGGGCAGTATGAGTATACCGTGATGTCCTTTGGATTGACCAATGCCCCTGCCTACTTCATGACCTTGATGAATAAGGTATTCATGGAGTATTTGGATAAGTTTGTTGTTGTTTTCATTGTGCGACATTCGATCTACTCCAAAAGTGAGGAAGAACATGAGGAGCACTTGCCAAATTTTACGAAGCTAAGAGAGAATCGACTTTATGCAAAGTTTAGTAAATGTGAGTTACGGATGAAAGAAGTTGCTTTCCTAGGACATGTCATATCGGGAGAAGGAGTCATTGTTGACCACTGGAAAGGTGCGAGATGTGCTAAGTTGGGAGTCACCCAAGGCGGTACCCCAAATCAAAGTTTTCTTGGAATGGCGAGGATATTATCGCCGTTTCATAGAAGGGTTTTCTAGAAAAGCTAGACCGCTCACTCAACTTTTAAAGAAGGAAAAGAAATTTGTTTGGACATCGGATGTGAGCAAAGTTTTCAAGAATTAAAGAAGTGTTTGACAAGCGCGGTGCTTATTACGCGGATAATAGGAAGGATTTTGAGATATTCGTGATGCATCCCGACAAGGACTCGGTTGTGTGCTAATGCAAGATAAGAAGGTTGTAGCGTATGCTTGCGACAAGCGAGGCCACATGAAGTTAACTATCCTACCCATGATTTGGAATTAGCGGTAGTAGTGCATGCTTTAAAGATTTAGCGTCACTATCTCATTGGTAATCGTTGTGAAGTTTATCTGATCACAAGAGTTTGAAGTATATTTTACCCAAAGTGACCTCAATATGAGACAAAGAAGATGGTTGGAATTGATCAAGGACTATGACATTGGGATTCATTATCATCGAGCAAGGCCAATGTAAGTAGCCGATGCTTTGAGTAGAAAGAGCTCTTGCCATACTCGATGATTAAGGAAAGTCGACCCGACCCTCTATAAGGAATTTGAAGCTTAGTTTGGAATTGATTCGGGAGGGTATTTAGCTACTTTGGAAATCGCCCTCGTTGGAAGATCGATTCGAGAAGCACGGTAGATGATGCGATATCAAGGAGATTAAGAGCAATATGAAGAAAGGAAAAGCCCGGGTTTCACGAAGATGAACAAGGTACTATTTGGTATGAGAAGCGTATTTGCGTGCGGATCGAGAAAGAGCTTAAGGAGTTGATTCTCAAGAGGCGCATGAGACTTTGTACTCCATTCATCTGGAAGTACCAAGATGTATCAAGACCTCAAGGAAAGGTATTGGTGGCCTAGTATGAGCGTGAGATTGCGAGTATGTTGCACTTTGTGATGTGCGCGGAAGGTCAAGCGAGCATCGAGAGCGGCGAGGATTGCTGCGACCATTGAAGATTCAGTGGAAGTGGGAAGAAATTGGTATGGATTTCATTACGATTTCCTAAAACCCAAGCGAGTTATGACTCGATCACGGGTAATAGTGGATCGATTGACTAAGGTAGCTCACTTCATTCGAGTTAAGACTACCTATGCGGGAGATAAATTAGCGAGTTATATATGTCAAGGATCGTCGGTCTTCACGGAGTGCCTAAGAAGATAGTGTGCGATAGAGGAACCCGGTTTACCTCTCGTTTTTGGCGATGCGCGCGAAGCCATGGGAACTCATCTCGATTGATCGCCTATCACCCTCAAACCGATGGGCGGTGGCGTGTGAATCGATTCTTGAGGATATGTTAGAGCTTGTGCCTTAACTTATGGTGTCAAGTGGGACAAGTGTTTGCCCTACGCGAGTTTTAGTACAACAATAGTTATCAAGCGATCTGCAAATGTCGCCTTTTGAAGCCTTATATGGAAGAAAGTGCGAACTCCTCTCAGCTGGAAGGAGTCGGAGAAAGACAATTGTTTGGTCTGCCATATTGCAAGAAGCCGAAGAGCAAGTTCACTAATTGAGACAGGTTGAAGATAGCTCAAGCGAGAGAAGAGTTATGCGAGATAATCGTCGCGAGAGATTTGAGTTTGAGCCCAATGATTATGTTTATCTCGAGTCACCCCTCTCAAAGGAGTTAAGAGATTTCAAGTAAAGGAAAGCTTGCCCTAGATATGTGGGACCGTTCAAAATCTTGGAGCGAAGAGCGAGGTTGCCTACAAGTTAGAATTGCCTCGATTTTTCTTTGGAATCCATGATGTGTTCCATGTATCGCAATTGAAGAAGTGCTGCGTGTGCGGAGAGCAGATGTCATTGGAAGCCATTGATTTGCAAGAGGATCTTACCTACAAGGAGCAACGGTGAAAATTTTGGATATAGCGAGGCGTATCACGAGAAGCAAGATCATCCGTTTTTGCAAGGTCGATGGAGCCATCATTGAGAAGAGGAAGCAACTTGGGAGCGAGAAGAGGATCGAAGTCAGAGTTTCCCGCCTATTCCTAGCCGGCCCGAATCTCGGGTCGAGATTCCATTTAAGGGGAGGTTTGTAACATCCCAAAATTTGAAGTTTTGGAATGTTTGAATTCAAAAATAATCAATTTGCATTCTCTTGAATTAACTCGACAATTTGAATTTCTAAATAATAAAAGGATTTAATTTGACTAAACTATTCATCAAATTAAAGAATTTCAGTTTTAATGGGATTCCTTGTGCTCCAAGGAATTTTACGTATTTTGGGGATTTTTCTGAATTTATTTGCTATTTATTTGAATTTATTTGCTATTTATTTGCTATTTATTTGAATTTATTTGCTATTTATTTGCTATTTATTTGAATTTAAAACACCCAAGAGTACCTCGAAAAATCATCAACAATGACAAAAACATACCACTTCCCACCTGACTGCACTCTTGCTGGACCAATAGTGTCTATATGTAAAAGTTGTCCTGGTGCATGAGTCATCACAACAGTGACTGAGGATGAGAAGCAGCAACCATCTTGCCATGTCGGCAAGGAGAGCAATCTAAGTCTTTGACCATTTTGAGTTTAGGCAAACCACGAATGAGGTCGTGACTACTGACTCGGGTCAAATGATCAAATCAAATTTGACCAAGTCTCCTATGCGGAAGGAGTGATCCACGGGACTCTAAAGCAATCAAACAACGGAGAGAGTGTAACATCCCAAAATTTGAAGTTTTGGAATGTTTGAATTCAAAAATAATCAATTTGCATTCTCTTGAATTAACTCGACAATTTGAATTTCTAAATAATAAAAGGATTTAATTTGACTAAACTATTCATCAAATTAAAGAATTTGATTTTGTAGGATTCCTTGTGCTCCAAGGAATTTTACGTATTTTAGGGATTTTCTGAATTTATTTGATATTTATTTGAATTTATTTGAAGTGCGGATTTTTCTTAAATCGGAAAATGTTTTCTATTTTCAAAAAGCCTCTTGGGCGAATCCTCTGCGCCGTTCCCGCTCCCGCTTCGCCCCAGCCGCTCGCTCGGCCCGCCTCTCGCTGACCGCTTCGGCTGCCTCGCCCGCCATGACCGCGTCGGCCGTCCGTCGGCGCCACGTGTCGGTGGGATCGCGCCATGAAACCCTAACCGCCGCCGACTCGAGTCCCGCCGCCGCCTTCGCCGTCTCGAGTCGCGTCCGTTCGCGTTCCCGAGGCTATAAAAGCCGTGCCGCCGCGCTGCGAGAGTTCCCCTCCTCGCGCGCTTCTTTTGCCCTTCTCGCCGCCGAGGCGTCGTCGATCGCCGCGTGAGCTCGCCGAGATCCGCCGCCCTTGCGAGATCTTCCACTTTTTTTCTTCGTCGTCGGTGCCGTTCGCCGTCCCGCTTGCATCTCGAGTTGCGCGTCGTCCCTCCCGGTTCGCCTTGCCCGCGCCGTCCGGCTCTCCTCCGCCGCCGGCCTCGTCTTCTTCCGTCTCGGTAAAACCTGCCCGCCGTTCTTCTTCGCCCAACCACGGCCATCCGATCGCTGTGTGCGTCTCGAGATCGGCCACGTCTCTGTCGGCCGAGCTCTTGCGTCCCCGCCGTCCGTCGCCCGATCGGCGCTTGCGGATCGTGCGCGTCACCTCCGGCGGCTGCGCCTCCTCTGCCGTCGGATCTTGCGTCGCGTCGGATGCGCGCCGCGTGGCGCTGCGTCAACTGCTGCGTCGGCCGAGCATTGCGTCGTGGCGGCGTCCGCAGGTGCCGGGTGCCGCGGTGAACGGCGCAGCGCCGTGGACCCGATCCACTGTGAACCGATGGCGTCGGCGTTGCGCAATAAATTCCTTTTGAGTACAAAAATAAATCCAGAAAATTCGATTTTACGATTTTGTATTTTCTCTGAATTTAATCTTTGGAGGCCGTTCTCGCTCATACGAACTCCGATTGAGGCGATTCAAGTTTCTAAAATTTTCTAAAATCAAGATCTATCTTCCAGAGCCATTTATTTTCAGTTTTGAGCTTGTTTGAGTCTCTGTTTTGTATTTATTTGGTTTCATCGCTTTCTTTTCGGTGACGCTAATTCGAGGAGCAAGCGAAGACTTGAAGACCAAGATTCACACTAGATCAGCAAGGCAAGTCGTAACCTTTGATCATATTGATCCTATGTTTGCAAAGTAATTTATTTTATACACTTGCATGCTATTTACGTATCAATGTTTATTTAATGGGAGTAGATGTATGCCTAGTTGACATTATGCCACTTTGATTAGTTGTATGCCATGTATCCATTGTTAAACCTAGGTTGGGACATTACTAGTTGGACATAATCATAATACCAACATTGGGTTATCTTAGCTATGCTTAGACATGCTTACATATCGTTGGGATTCATGTCACATGTTGAATAATGTTAATCTTGACTTAATGAGATATTGAATCGTGGCCGTTAGCCCTTGTTGTAAAATTTGTTGTACCATGGCGGGGTTTGCCATTGGTCTTGGTTGAGCAATTGTTTTCCCTCGGGCAAGTGATCGTGCGATAAAGGGGTGCTTTCTAGCACGTTGGGATGTGGATGTCTTGCACGAGACAACAGGACTTAATCTTGTGCGCCATTGAGCTAGGTCTAATCGTACTACCACATATGCGGAATGGGACAGACCTAGTGATTAATTTGTAATGTCTAGTCTTGAGTCTCGCCAATGGTGGTGTGGGTTCGGGATGGGCGGGTAGATTCGCAAAGCGCAAGAGGGGCCTAATGGCGAAACCTTAGCGAGCGATCGAGTTTAGACAATGCATTGTAAAGGCTCTGTCATGATATCTGCGACACACCAAAGGAAGTGTGTTAGTAACGTTTGCACAAAGAGATGTTCATGTCTTGTGGGTAAAGTTGTACAACCTCTGCAGTGTAAAACTATTCGGATAGCGCGTCATGCGGTCATGGACAAAGCAGGGAATTTCACACGGGGTATAGAGTGTTTCATGAAATGTGGAATTGTTGGGATGTGAGCAGGAGTTCACATTGTTTTGTTGTCTATCATTGATCTATCGTTATTTATTTATGTTTTCATAAATATGCTTTCAATCTATTTATTGTATTTCCATTCAAGTTATTGCTTTACGCAAAATAAACTATATAGCCATCCTTGTCAAGCCGTGCATAAATATATTGCATCAATTCCCTACGACTTCTTGAGTACCTTTGTACTCACGGCTTTATGCCCTTGTTGATCGATTCTTTGAAGGAGATAATGAATCTCATGAAGAGGAATTCTATGAAGACTACGTGGATTAGGAAGGCGTTCCCAGACGATTACTGTGGCATGTCGAATGGTTCAAGTTATCTTTTCATTGCAATAGTATTTGTTTCTTAAGCCCTTAAGGCACAATGGTGTAAACATTGACCATAAGGTCGTTTGCTTTATTTAATAATAATTTGCTTCTTCTTAGTTAATTCGTTGTATGGAATGATATTACATCATGTGTTTCCACTGTGTGCACTAGCGTGATCTGGACTAGTGCGGTATACCTGGAAGGGTTTGGTTTGTAAATCCGGGTCCCGACGAGAGAGTCTCTAGAAGAAGCGAGAAAAATCAACACGAAAGACTCTCCCCTATTTAGAAATCCATAAACTAACCTCTAAAGAATCGAGGATTCTCTGGTGTTACTCTTGAAACTCACCTCGAAAGAGTCATCAATAAGTGAGAAACACAAAGTAAATTGTATTGCGCTTACTCACTAAAACAACATCTTTAAGAATGAAATTGTCATTAATGCGAGATGGTACCTTTAGAAATGACTCTACGAAGAAGCATCCCGAAAGTGATCAACACATCACCGGGGCTCGGACTAAGCAAGAGAACCATCGAGAAACTCGGTCATAAGGCGAGAACAACCAGAGTCAACAATCCAAACATCTCCTTCCCCTTAAGCAGACTTGTCAAGACACAAGAGAAAGATTACTCGATCTTTGGGATAGAATGAAGACTTGTGAACCCAATCTTGAACCACCGACACCTCAGTGCCGACCACGGAGAAGGCTGGACTCAGTGTCTCTCTGTTTAACCCTACACAATCAAGTAGCAACTCTAATAGAGGATCTCGGAGCTAGAACTAGGTTGGCCCTCCGTGGTGCAAAGGTGGACCACCCGATGAGGCTGCCTAAAACTCCTACGAGAAAAAACCTCACGCGTGATATCTACCTCGATGAGAAAAATGAGAAATATCAAGAGGACGGTGGAAAAACTGACCACAGCGTCTCGGGACTAAAACTCGAAGAAACAACATGAAAACCGAGTTACGGGTGACGCCAAAACAAGCGACTCTCTAACTTGTCTAGAAGCAGCGTGTGTCTTAGGAGCACTCGAGTCTATGGATGAGCAGAATAACCCTAAGAGCGCAACACGCTCATGTCGAGTGTTCTTGGCGCTTTGAAATAGAAATCTACTAGGTGACCATCGTTCTTATAGAAGATGCATGTGTACGTCTTACTAGAAGCGGAAGCAGCGGGAGTAACAACCTTACGATCGGAAATCCCATGGACAACCGCCGTAGACTTAAGCACATTGATACTCACTCAGGAGCTACCACTATCTCACCACTCTTGGAGCCACGCACAATGGTAGGAGGATGCGCTGAGAATGCTCAAGGGTCAAATCCTAGATCTTGATTAAATCTGCTAATCTTGGATTGATCTAGAATAAGATTGAGTTTCTTCTTGCCTCCTACAAACTTCTCGATAGTGCTCATGAGATACTCACACTCCGAAAGAAAGAGGCACATGAAGAGCAGAGAAGAGAGGAAGAAGAAGAACCGGAAGGGAATCTCTCTCGGCCACGTGCATTTTCTCCCTACTGCACAGTGCCCTCAATCTTGAGGGCCTCACAAGAAAGCATACGGCGCATTTCTAATCCTATGTACTTGGTCTTCTAACTTCTTCCTAAGTTCGACATTGTAACATCCAAAAATTTGAGTTTTGGAATGTTTGAATTCAAAAATAAACCATTTGTATTTTTCTTGAATTAATCCTGACTTAATTTGAATTTTCTATTAATGAAAGGATTTAAATTGAATAAACTATTCATCAAACTAAAGATTTTTCTGAATTTATTTGCTATTTATTTGCTATTTATTTGAATTTATTTGCTTTTATTTGAATTCCTGGAATTTTTCTTAATTGGAAAAGGTTTTTGTTTTTCCAAAAACCCTCGGGCCGTTTTTCCCCGCGTGGCCCATCTCCGGCCCACTCTGTGTCGGCCTGCTTCACCCCGGCCCTCCTTCAGCCCGCTCCCCACGCCCAGCCAGCCCGCCAGCCAGCGCCACGTCGGTCGTCCGTCGCGGCAGCGTGTCGCGGCTGAGATGCGCCACGTCGCCCGCGCCGCCGTCCGAACCCTAACGCCTCCAGTTCGCGCAAGTCGTCGCCAACTCGGCGTCCGGTCGCGCCGCCTTCGAGGGCTATCTAAAGCCACCGTCGCACCCTCGAGATTCCCCTCACATCGCCGCTTCTTTTGCCCCTCTCTTCTCGCCCGAGCCGCCATCATCAAGAACTTGCTCGCCGGAGTGCGCCGTCGAACCGAGCTCTTCCGTCGCCTTGTTCTCCTTCGCCGGACCTCCTCGCCGCTGCGGCTTATGCGCCCAAACTCGTCGCTTTATCATCGTCAGGACCCACCTTGCCTCGCGCCCGATCCATCGATGTTCATGCCGATTGCCGCTGTTTCTTCTCCGTGTTCGTGAGCCTTGCCCTCGCCTCTTGCCGTCGGTCCTGTCGAAGTTTCGTCGTGCCATCTATGATGGATGTCCCGGATTGTGCCGCGTCGCTCTTGCGAAACCATCGCTTCTTATTGTTCAATCGGCGGTCGGCCGGATGCGCGAGTGGACAACCGTAGCGTCTTCGTCGTGGCGTCGTCGGCGCCACCTCTGCCTAATGTTGATGCAAGCGCCGGCGTCGGCCGTGCTTGGGTGCCTGGTGAACCCGAGCTGTCGTCTTTGTGAACCCGATCCAGCAAAAAGCCGGCCGACATCAGCGATTGCACAATAAATCATTTTTGGTATAAAAATAAATCCGGGAATTCCGATTTTCTGATTTTCAGTATTTTCTCTGAATTTAATCTTTCGGAGGCCCGTTCTCGCTCATACGAATTCCGATTGAGGCGATTCAAGTTTCTAAATTTTTCTAAAATCAAGATCTATCTTTCAAAGCCATTTATTTTCAGTTTTGAGCTAGTTTGTGTCTCTGTTTTGTATTTATTTGGTTTCGTTGCTTTTTCTGCACCAGGATCAGGACGTGGAGCGCCCGAGACTCCCAACCAAGCCACGAGGACTTCGCCTTTCTTTGGAAGAGCCCATGTGAATCACATCACCACTGAGGACGCCCAGTTTGCACCAGAAGTCATACTAGGTAAGCTCCAAGTCAACTCAGCATCTGCCATGGTTTTGTTTGATTCTGGAGCTACGCATTCGTTTGTTTCTTGGAGTTTTGCTGCAAATCATCAATTAAAGACAATGCCTCTTAAGACTATTTTATTAGTGCAATCACCTGGTTCTGATTTGAGTACGAACAAAGGCTGCCCCGAAGTTAAGATATTAATTAGAGGGGTAGAATTTCTAGCCGACCTTATTGTCCTAGACACCAAATTCCTAGATGTGATCCTAGGAATGGATTGGCTCTCCAAGAACCAAGTAGTTTTGGATTGTGGGAATAGAGATCACCATAACCAGTCGGATGGAGCCAAGTTAAAAGTTCAAGCCGCTTGATCGGTCAAAGGGATTAAAGTTTGTAGTGCCAAAGGAATAAGTTTGGAATATGTGCGATCGCTTGGTGAATTTCTGATGTGTTTCGGATGGGTTGCACAGGATGCCACGGATAGGGATATTTAGTTCTTGATAGAACTAGTTCTGGAACACCACCCATTTTCAAGAGACCTTATAGGATGCCGCTAATGAGTTAGCTTTGAAGTAAAGAGAATATTAAAGAACTACAAGATCAAGGTTTTGTTCGACCAAGTTCTTCGCCATGGGGAGCGCCAGTTCTTTTGGTTGAAAAGAAAGATGGAACACAGAGAATGTGTGTAGATTATCGCTCACTCAATGAGGTCACCATCAAGAATAAGTACCCTCTACCAAGAATCGATGATTTGTTTGACCAGCTTCAAGGAGCCGGAGTGTTCTCGAAGATTGACCTGAGATCAGGATATCACCAATTGAAGATTCATCAAGAGGATATA
This sequence comes from Otatea glauca, assembly GCA_036346275.1. Lineage (NCBI taxonomy): Eukaryota > Viridiplantae > Streptophyta > Magnoliopsida > Poales > Poaceae > Otatea > Otatea glauca. The sequence goes on along the minus strand of CM070723.1, from coordinate 26,215,191 downwards.
CCGAAAACAGCTTTTGTTACTCGGTATGGACAGTATGAGTATACCGTGATGTCTTTTGGATTGACCAATGCCCCTGCCTACTTCATGACCTTGATGAATAAAATATTCATGGAATATTTGGATAAGTTTGTTGTCATTTTCATTGATGACATTCTGATCTAGTCCAAAAGTGAGGAAGAACATGAGGATCACTTACGTCAAGTTTTAACGAAGCTAAGAGAGAATCAGCTTTATGCAAAGTTCAGTAAATGTGAGTTCTAGATGAAAGAAGTTGCTTTCCTAGGACATGTCATATCGCAGAAGGAGTCGCTGTTGACCCGAAAAGGTATGAGATGTGCTAAGTTGGGAGTCACCCAAGACGGTACCCCAAATCCGATGTTTTCTTGGAATGGCGGGATATTATCGATGTTTCATAGAAGGGTTTTCTAGAAAAGCTATACCGCTCACTCAACTCTTAAAGAAGGAGAAGAAATTCGTTTGGGCCAGAGTGTGAGCAAGGATTTCAGAGCTAAAGAAGTGTTTGACAAGCGCCCGATGCTTATCACGCGGATAATAGGAAGGATTTTAAGTTGATACTGTGATGCATCCCGACAAGGACTCGGTTGTGTGCTTGAAAGATCGAAATGGCGTCGGAGGGCGGGGTGAATGATCCCAAATAAAATTTTCCCCACTCAAAATACTCCAAACACTCTTGCAATAAAAATCTAAAGCACTTTCGGATATTTTCGTTCAAGCGGTGCTTCTCATATTCGAACACCCTCAAAACCCGAACAATTAGACAACTATGTGTACTAAGCTTGCATGGATAAGAACCATGAATCATATGAGGTATTTTTTTAATCACAATCCTGGTTGTCAAGTGTCCAAACAAAAGAGGAATGAATTCAAAAGACTTCTTTTCTAAAAGAGATAAAGCTAAAATACCAAAGTCTCTTTTCAGAAAAGTTAAAGCAGATTTTAAGAAATTGTCCTCAGTTGGAACAGGTAATTGGTGAGTTTTGTTGCTCTAAAATTTTTGGGAATTTTTATCCTTGTGAATAGTAGAGTCATGAAACACTCCACCAAAAATAACCTCAGAAAGCTTTGTAGAATAAGAATGAAAAATCAAGCAATACAGAAGGTCAGGAACTTCGACCAGAAAGTTTGAGGCTCGGTTTTCACTTCATAGTTCTCAAACGGTGCAACCAGTGGACGCAAGAAATTTTATACAAATGTATATGTGAGTTCTGCACCTTCTCCAAAATGAATCACTTAAAAATGATTTTTATATATGTTTAGAAAAATCAAATACTGACTGCTGCGTGAAGAACAAGTTCTGGACAGATTTGCAAATTGATAAAAAACTTGATCTCTAGTCTATCCAAGGGTGTAAGAAAGATGTAAAACCAAATGAACACCCTTAATACATCCTAGAAGAACAACATTTAGAAGGAGGGGTGGCAAATCCAAATTGCATAAATGTAAATTGCAAGAATGTAAGTACTGAATTTAATTGCGGAATTTAAGTGCATAATGTAAATTGCGTAATTTAAATGTGTAATGTAAATGCACAAAGAAAAGAAATGATTTGAGGAAACATTTCATTTCTGGAAGGAGAGGTTACAAAGCCTCACATTCATGTGGGCAAAGCTCAAAGGAGCATCAAAAACCTCAAAACCTTTAAGTTAAGGAGGCTACCCCTCCACCCCTATTTATACTACTCTTGGGCCACCTACCACCCTTGGATGAGTCCCTCAACCCTAGAGCACTCATCTAAGGGCTAGGATTAACCCACACACACACACAGCCAGGCAAGGGCTAACCCAAAACCCACACACATACCGGGTTTTCTTGCACGGTTTTCAAAGCATACTACCTAAACCCGCTAACCTATCAACTAGACCTCAATCAAGCGGCCCTCATTGATCCACGCGGCATCTAGCTAGCATCATCTCCTTTCCTTGTCTTCTTGACTTTCCCGGACTCCGTCTCCGATCATCTTCCAGCGATCTCCCAACCGTCGGACCTCAGCGCTCCTCGCCTAGTCCGGTCATCCTCTGCCTCACCATGACCTAGCACTGTCATACCTGCAACCATCAAAGACAAGGAAACACATCACATAGCAATGACCACAATGATATGCAATAAACTCATCAACTCATCACTACCACGCCCATACGGCGGTACTACCACTCTGGCAGAGACAACTCAAATTGCTTCAATTTGAAAATCAATCAAATCAAACTCAAATTTGAGCACACCTTGCTCAAATAAAGTCAAATACTAATCACAAACATGGATGGACCTCCACATGGTCCTTCAGTGCTAATGCAAGATAAGAAGGTTGTAGCATATGCTTCGCGACAACTAAGGCCTCATGAAGTTAACTACCCTACACATGATTGGGAATTGGCAGCCGTAGTGCATGCTTTGAAGATTTGGAGTCACTATCTCATTGATAATCGTTGTGAGGTTTATACTGATCACAAGAGTTTGAAGTATATCTTTACCCAAGCTGACCTCAATATGATACAAAGAAGATGGTTGGAACTGATCAAGGACTATGACATTGGGATTCATTATCATCCAGGCAAAGCCAATGTTGTAGCCGATGCTTTGAGTAGAAAGAGCTAATGCAATACTCTGACATTTAAGGAAAGTCAGCCAGCCCTTTATAAGGAATTTCAGAAGCTTAGTTTGGAATTGGTTCAGGAAGGGTATTTAGCTACTTTGGAAGTACGCCCTACGTTGGGAGATCAAATTCGAGAAGCGCATGTAGATGATGCTGATATCAAGGAGATTAAGAGTAATATGAAGAAAGGAAAAGCCCCAGGTTTCACCGAAGATGAACAAGGTACTATTTGGTATGAGAAGCGTATTTGCGTACCAGATCGGAAAGAACTTAAGGAGTTGATTCTCAAAGAAGCGCATGAGACTTTATACTCCATTCATCCTGGAAGTACCAAGATGTACCAAAACCTCAAGGAAAGTTATTGGTCGCCTAGTATGAAGCGTGAGATTGCAGAGTATGTTGCACTTTGTGATGTCTACCAGAAGGTCAAGGCAGAGCATCAGAGGCCAGCTGGATTGCTGCGGCCATTGAAGATACCAGAGTGGAAGTGGCAAGAAATTGATATGGATTTCATTACTAGATTTCGTAAGACCCAAGCAGGTTATGAATCTATCTGGGTAATAGTGGATCAATTGACTAAGGTAGTGTCAACTTTTGTAGTCGGTAATAAAATTATGGGGTAGGCGCTCGATCTCAAACTCGAAGGTCACACAAGACAGGGATTTTAGACAAGTTCAGGCCCTCAGCAATGGAGGTAATACCCTAATCCTGTGTGCTGTAATTATACGGATCTCTTGGATCTGGGGTTGCTCAAAGCGCAATATGCTCTGGGCGATATGTTGTGTTCTAGGCTCTATGGTTTGATGCCTTATTGTTACCCGCCCTCCCCCTTATATACTGGAGGTGATGCGGCTTACAGAGTTCTAATCGGTTTGGAGATTTCGATCGGTTACAAGATTCTAGTCGGTTAATAGGATATAGTTTACATCTTCATCTACCGTATTAACGACTCGGATTACATCCATATCTGTCATATCTAAATATTTGTTCAACTATATATGGGATGTACCCCCTTGCGCACGTTAACAGGGCCTGGTGCGGGAGACATCATCCTGGTCCTTCCTCTTGGGCTCATCCCTCGGACGTCTCTGGGCGGATCGTGAGGGTACCCGGATCCTTATATTCCACAGTAGCCCCCGAGTGCTTCATGATCCGATCGCTATGTTTCCAATTTAAATTTCTGCTTGAATCGATGTTCGACTTCTTATGCGAGCTTACATTGATTACGCCATTCGGTTGGAAAGCTTCTTCTTACAGCGAGCGAATTATGAAGGGCTCGAATATGATCCTTAATATTTGCCTCACCTATGTGTAGTTTTCTATCGGGCAGGCTTTATCGCGAGTAGCCTCGTGGACCTCTTCTCGTATTACGAATGTAGATTGGATATTTCTCCCGCCCGAAGTTTTAATCTTCATCGTAGATATTCATCGGGCAGTGTAGGGACCCGAATCCACTGATTCGAACCCACTGTGTTTACCGCACTAGTCCCAGGATCAACGCTAGTGCACACAGCTTAACATTGGTACATATCACATCATACTCAACGATAATAGAATAATAGTTCATCCATTGATATAACTAAAGGTATGATCTTATGACCAATCTTACATTATTAAGCCACGCAGGGCAAGACTGAGAATATAAGCTAATAATTAAGCAGCGAAAAGTAGAAACGTAGATAGCTCATCAGTTCACCACAGGCAACCAACAAGGCTCGGACCCTAATGACTCGTGTCTTCTTGGACTTCATCTTCCAACACAGGTGTAGATTCTTCAACTGTTGATTATTGTTATTTGGCAAGGGTGAGTACTTAAAGCACTCAACAAGTTGTGCACAGAATGCAGTTCTATTTATCTATATGTAAGGCTTATTCCAAAGGATAGGCTATCATGGCTATTTTGCAATAAGCAGCGTTTATGAACAAATACAGTAAATAGATTGTAAAGAATGTAAAACAAATAACAATGATAAATAAGTTCAGTGTTTCTCAAGTAAACCAAGTTTCCAATCCTAAATCAAGTTCCAATCTTCCATATGGCAATCCTGCCATCCCAACCAAGTTGTCCAATTAATTAATCTAACCCTTAATCAGAATTCCGAGCATTGCTCAATACATGAAACACGGCTATCGAATAGTTTCACACTCTGCGGAGGTTATGCACTTTACCCACGTGATACAACCAAACACCACAAAGCGAGAGATTATAACAAAGCCTTTACAATGCTCTATCTTAACCCGGTACTACCGCTAAGGTTTCAACAACTGGCGGTGCATAAACCACATCCGGGGCCCCTCTTGCGCCATGTGAATTACACGACGACCCGGGAACTCACACCACCAATGATAGTACCAAGTTAAGACATTACAAATTAATCGGCTAGGTGTCCCATTACAACACGTGGTTGCATGATTGACTCGAGTCAAAGGCTTGTAAGGTTAAGTCCTTAGAGTGATCGAGGCAAGACATCCACATACCCTCTGCCCATTGGGCCCACCTTGGCATACTCGCCCCTTGTCACTTGCCCCAATCTAAATTATTATCACCCAGTTGGTTACCAAGCACCACGTGCCATCAACAATTCAACATCGTTGCGTGACATGACTCGCCACAACAACTCAATCTCATCGTGCGATCCCACATGACACACAAGTTCATAACATTGTTCCATATTCCATTAATCAAGATTAATTTATCAATGATGATGACACATGTGATGACGTGGCATGGCTAAGCAACTAATACGGTCTAAACCTCCAATGTTGATTATAGTCATTAATCAACTATATTAAACCAATCTAGGGTGACAATGGATCATGGCATACAATGACAAGGTAGGGTATAGATCAATCTGGTATTTTAGCTAAGCCCAAACTAATTTGAAACAGTTGTATAATTGAAATATATGCGATAGTGTAAATCAAACATAGCAATTTTATAAACATGGGTTCAACATGATCAAAGCACAACTTGCCTTGGAATAGGTCCTGATCTTGATCTGAAGCTTGCTCTTGAGTTGCTTGATCTTCCTCGGCGTCGCACAATTCAACGTCTCAGCGTCACAGAAAGAGAAAAGCAAATAAATGCCAAAACAGAGAGCAATTGAACTCCAAAAATCAAATAAAATTCACCATTAAATATATCTCAATTTTACAAATTTTTAGAAACTGGAATCACTCAAATCCGAGTTACGATGCAAAAGATATAGCCTTTTGAAGTTTGAAATAAATCTGAAATCAGAAAATCGAGAAAATCAGATTTATTTTTAAAACGAAAACTGATTTATTAACGTCACCATGACGTCGACATGACGCCTTGATGAACCGGACCAATCGAAGCCGACCGTGGCCTCGGCGCATGGACACAGTCCACGAGACCCCTCGGTCCACCGTGAACCCGGCGTATGGCGCCTCGGTACCACAGGCGACACGCGTCTCGATGCGGTTGGTTGCGGTGCCGCCGCGCCGTCGCGACCGTGCCACGCATCTACGGTCCGATCCGTCGAGCGGCGGCAGACACATGCGGCGGTTCAATCCTCCCGTTCGCTCGGATCCGACGGTCAAAAACTCACCCGAGACTAATGGCGAAGCGGCGAAAAAAACCACGGAGATGAGGAAGAAGCTACGACGACGGCGTTAGGCGTGTCCCCGGCGTGAACAAGTGGCCGTCGTAGCGGCACCCTTGGCGAATCCGGATCTGGAACCAAAGCGAAAACCGGCCGGGCGGTGGCGTTCTTTGCGAAAACCTCGGCGGTGCGGCGTATCAACTCCGGCGAGCTCCGGCGTGGTCTCGTCGAATCTCGCGAAACCCTTCCGACCAAAAGCTGCGGCGCCACGATGGCGATTCTCGGGAAGGCTGCGGACCCCTTAAATAGCCTCGGCGACCACGCGCGGTGCACGGAAAACCAACCGGCGCGGCGGCGGAGTCCTTCTCGGACACGGCGGCGAATTCGAGTCCCGCGGAGAGCGATTCACGACAACCGTCCACGTGGCGCAGCGAGCGCCGGATTTCCCGGCGAGATCCAATCGGGCCCGGCTTGGATCAGCGGCTGCGATCGATTAGGGTTCGGAAGACCACGATCCACCACGACCACGCGATCACGATCCTACGGCTTAGGCGCGTTCGGCGGCGTGGCATGACACAAGCCATACGATCGTGATCCAGCGGCTCGGCACGATTTCCTCTGGGATCATGGGCTAATCGGGCGCGTTCACTGGGCGCACACGCGCGATGTGGTAAAGCCAACCTTGTTCACCGATTTTCAAAAGGTTTCCCAATTAAAATAATTCTAGAAATTCATTTTATTTATTTTAGGCAATAAAACTATTAGGAAAAATCCAAGAAAAATCTCAAAAATACTTTGAGACATTCTGGACTCAAATAAAATATTTTTGGCCAAACTTTATTTTAACTTGGCACAGATTTAAATACTTTTGCATAAAAGGCAATAACTTTGAAATAAGCATAAATCCCAATAAATCCAGAAAAATCCAAATAAATCGCAGAAAATCACAAATGCACATTTAAGCAATAAAATAATATTTGGCGATTTTGGGATATTCTGGCGATCTTAGTCGTCTTGTTTTCCTGCGCCAACTTGTTTGTTTGAAAAACTCCTCGACTTGAAGTTACATTAACTCCAAATCTCTTTGGCTTAGATACTAAATATCTTCGCATTTACTTCAATTTAGCCAAATCGACTATAAAAGGCGGACCAAAGACTTCTAGGATGTATCCCTTCGCTCTTTGCCCTCCACTTTCTTGCTTCAAGCTTCTACCTATGTCATGCTTGCGGTGGTATCATCAAGCAAGGTGCACCCAGGACTCATTGAACTCAGGAGGATTTTGACCAGCCCGTGGGCGAGCCGCTTGAGAGAAAGCGGTGGAGCGCGCGTTGCTATGACCATCGACACATTCCTCGAGGTCTTCCCTTTTGTCCATGAAGTTCTTGTCTGTCCTTTGATTATGGATTAGACCCGTTCTAGGGCGTCTCGGAACTCGCATGTTACTTGATTCTGATGACGTCCGCATCCATCTGGCTCAAGGCCAAATGATATCCATGCCTGACGATTGCCGGATATAGCTTAGGCCTAACTTGGGGCGCATCGTGGCTCTTGGCCGAGCGACACCCATATTCGACTGCTGTAACATATAGTTTTAGTCCGACTTGGGACATATCAAGGTTCTCCTGGCTAATGGCCGAGTGATACCCATATCCCTAGGACATGGCTTAGGCTCGATTTGGAGCGTACCATGCTTACGTGGCTCTTGGCTGAGTGATACCTGTACCCGACTGGTGTAGGGTACAGCTCAGGCTCTCTTGGAGCGTATCAGGACTTATACGGCTCTTGGCCGAGTGATACCCATATTCGACCGATGGCGGACACAGCTTGGGCCCTCTTGGAGTGTATCGGGATTTACATGGCTCTTGGCTGAGTGATACCCGTATCCGACCGATGGCAGACACCGCTTAGGCTCTCTTGGAGCGTATCGCGTTTTCATCCGAACGGTATCCGTACTTGTTTATACGACGCACAGTTTTCCAACCCTCGTGGGGCATACCATTGGATTTGTGCCTGTTTAGGCTCGACTCGTGGTACATGATTCCGTCGTGCGCTCACCACCTAACGACCCAGCGTGGGGCGTACCATGAGAAGACATGTTTTTATCCAAATTGGAGATCGTCCACGTCCCGCTTAGCACGGAAAGTGGAGAAAATGCCCCGTTGCGTGCAACGATGCGCCCCCAATATAACTTGGTCAAACCCTGTCAAACCCCACGAGTCGAAATGACAGGCCTGCAAATCATTTATGGGGAATCCGGAAGGTCATGACGCTTCGCAATCTTTTTCTTGTCGATTCGGTGGAGACCTAATTTTTCCCCTTTTTTAAAGGTTTAGGCCGTACGACGCCCGACGGTTCCCTCTCTTGCTGCGCCCTCGCTCCTTTTTCTCCCTTGCCTTTCCTACTTCTCTTTCTAAGATGTCTTCCTCTTCCTTGCCGCCTTCACCACAGGATTGGACGACCTCGATGACGACAGAGGAGAGGCTACAGTCCATGGTGGAAGATGGGATTCTCCCGGACTTAGCCTTGATCTCTGCCCGTCCAGCCGCCGGCGAATCCATCCCCACTCCTCGTCCCAAAGAGGTAGTGGTATTCGAATCCTTTTTCCAGCGCGGACTGGGTCTTCCGGCCAGCACTTTTCTCCGCGGCCTTCTCTTCTTCTATGAAATCGAGTTGGTGAACCTGAATCCCAATTCCATTATGCAAATCTCTCTTTTTGTCCATCTCTGTGAAGCTTTCACGGTATCAGCCCCATTTTGATCTTTTTCGCCATTTTACCTTACTCAAACCTTATCCCTCCAAGAAGCGACCCCAAGGTTGTCGGGGCGGATATCGACTACGGGAAGAAATGAAGAAGAGTTACTTCTAATCCCCTTCAAAACCTCCAACAAAGGTGGCATCGGGAGTGGTTCTATTGCGCCAACTTCGATTCAGCACTATTTCCCTTTGCCGGGCGTCGACCCAAACGTCTCTTTCCTGGATATCTACCCCCAACTCCGCCGACATGGACCAGGTGTTTGATCTCCTGGCGCTGATTGGGAAGTTGAAGGAGGATGGTCTCATAGGGGTAGGTCTGGTTCTCCAATTTGTTGCTCGCCGGACCCAGCCCCTGAAGGAGCGAGTTCATCTGGGATTCGTGTACGAAGGGAAAGATGACCCGACCCGGGAGCTGCCCGACGAGCTATCGAAGGAACAGATATGCGCTCGGGCCAGAGAATTCTTCATCCCGAGCGTCGACATATTCTCTGTTAGGTGCCCGAAGTCTTTCACCGCTTCACACCCTCCTCCAGAGGTAGGCGGGTTTGGCATTCTGATTTTGTTTCCCTTTGTCTCTGAATATCTTCTAACTCTTAACCTTCATTTGCAGGATCGTATTGCCTTCTTCAGCGTCGCACCTCTTCCGGAAATGCCTACTCGCATAGGCGATTCCCGAAGGACGGCGAGGTCTCTGGGAAATCGGCTGAAGAAGGAAAATACATGACCAAAGACCCGTGATGTCCGATGCCGTGGCGGTCTAAGATTCTGGACCCATCAGCACGAGCCCCAGCGCCTTTGGCTCCCCTCCCCTATGAGCCTGTGGCTCAGCCGTGTCCTACGCAGAAGGACTTGGGTTTTCAAGAGGAGCCCCAAGCACCAGTCGGTAGCGTCCCGAGTGGTCCTTCCCGGGGCAGCCCGATCGCTCAGAAGAAGCCCTCGATGAAGATGAGGAAGTCCGACAGGTTTGTTACCTTGCCAACTCCTATTTGGCTCATTTTACAGGCTCGCTGACAATTCTCCTCATAGGGATCCTTCGCTCGATGTTCCTGTCGGGACACCGTCTATGGGCCCTGTGGAGGCTGAGCCCCCGAAAGTTTGCACTCCGGTCATGGGGGCCACACTCGAGGATACCGAAGTGCCTCCCAGTCCTCCGGCATCGTGTCCTGCTCCTCCTGCTTCGGTGCCTGATCTTGCTGCTCCGGAGCTGGCCTCCAGCCCATTCCCCGAGGTCGAAGAGATCCACCGAGTCCCACCTACGCTGCTCGCCCTCGGCTCATAACGGAGGCCGCATGGATTGATGAGGAGGAAGGCTTGAAGCTCCTAGAAGAGCCAGAGGAGGAGGAGAAGGAGAGGAACGACTATTATATTCACACCACGGCTTGCGCTTGAGCGGCCCGGGTAAGCACTCCTGTACAACTGTTGTATTCCTGCTTCCGTCGTTTGTCTTGTGGTTACCTTTTCCCGTGACGATTATAGAAAATAGGGGAGCATTTTGAACAGAAAGCCGAATACTTCCAGAAGATGCTCCCTAAAATCCGGACGCTCCAGGAATACTTGGCTGACTTGGAACACGTCAAGGCCGGGCATGCGGCCGAGCTGCGATCCCTTCGGTCCGAGGTCTAGGCGTCGCGAGAGGAGCAAAGTACTCTACGCCAGGAGAAGCTAGACGTCATTGGCTCCCTTCGAGGTAGCTATTTACTGGGCCGCCCCTTTTTTTCATTTAATCAACTGGCTTCTTGATCTTCTGGTGTCCATGTCAGCTCAGGACTCCGCCTTTGCAATGCTCCAAGAGCAACTTAGAGCCGCAGAGGATTCCAGGATGAAACTCGAGAAGGAGTTTGAAGGTACGTCCGGCGTCTCGGCACTATCATGCCTTCATTGCCCTTTCTAATGTTTTGCCTTGTAGATTATAAACTCAAAACACGGGCGCAGTACACCGTCTTCAGTGAGAGGGTCGAAGCCCTTGAGGCGTCCTACGCCAAGCTTGGGGCCTGCGGGCATTCTTGAGTTCGCTTCATCCCATGGGTGAGAGGCCACTTAGCAGGGACTAGGTCATCTCTCGGCTGGAGGAAGCCCCCGTGGCGCTCAAGAACCTTTTGAAGGAGACAGCGGCCAATGGCGCTAGCCAGACTTTGGCGATTACCATGTCACTTTATCCCCGAGTAGATCTTGAGGCCGTCAAGGAAGGCTACGCCCACAACGTAGATGAAGACCGGGCCGCCGAGCTCTGGGAAGAAGTCAGGGACACCTCTTTGTCTATTGTAGAAACTTTAGACCTGTGAATTGAAAATGTATAAAGGTGTTTCCTTGCTCTTGTGTTATCATAATGTAACATGCGTATATGCCCGAGTGGTTTTGACAACTTAGAGTTTCGGTCCAACTGGGCATCTCGTTCGACTGATTCAGCCCCCAGGCTCTAGGGCATGGTTTATGACGCATGTCCCTGAGTCTTAGCATAGGAGCAAAGCACTCGAATGGATGATTATAAGGAAGGTTATATAAAAGCAACTTTCAAATTGAACTTTCATTCATGGAAAAACAATTGGATTACAGAATTTAAACGAAAAAATGATGTAGCTGTTCTATGTTCCAAGTATTGCTGACCGCCGTGCCGTCTTCGCGCTTGAGTCTATAAGATCCGGGGCGAACCACTTCATCAACGACATAAGGGCCTTCCCAGCTTGGGGAGAGTTTATGCTCGCATTTCTGATTCTTTCTTAGAACTAAATCTCCTTTAGAGAACGCACGACTCCTTACATTGCGGCCATGATAGCGGCGTAGGCCTTGAAGGTACTTTCTTGGTGAATTGTTGCGATGTCACAGCTTCTTCGGTCGATCGAGGTCTTCTAGCCGGCTGTCTTCTGAAGCGATTTCTTCATAGCTTCGAACCTGTGGGGATTCGAACTGTAAATCGGTGGGAAGGACTGCTTCCGAGCCATACACCAGGAAGAAAGGTGACTGCCCGGTTGCTCTGCTGGGGGTGGTTTGGAGCTCCAAAGTACCGATGGTAATTCTTTCACCCACCGAGTGGCGTACGGCTTTAGCCGATCGAAAATTCTCGCCTTCAGGCCCTGTAGCACCATGCCGTTAGCACGCTCGACTTGTCCATTGCTCAGAGTGCGCTCGCGGCAGCGGATCTTTATTCGAGTTAAATCGCACGATCTTGAAATTCGCCGCTCCTGAATTGGGTGCCGTTATCCGTGATGATTCGATTCGGGACACCGAATCTAACCACGATTCCATGAAAGAATTCTTTGGCCTTGGCCACCGTAATTGCGGCAATCAACTTTGCTTCCACCCACTTGGTGAATTTATCGACGGCTACGAAGAGATGAGTATGACCGCCTTGGGCTTTCTTCAAAGGTCCTACTATGTCGAGCCCCCAAACCGCAAAAGGGCAGGTTATGGGGATGGTTTGTAATTCCTGTGCCGGTTTGTTCATCTGTCACGCAAAGAACTCACATCCTTCGCACGTCCGGACATTGTCCTCCGCGTCGGTGACGGCGATCAGCGAGAAAAAACCCTGATGATAGGCCTTGCCAACTAGGGACGACGACGCCGCATGATTGCCGCAGACTCCCGAGTGTATTTCCTTGAGGAGATCTCTTCCTTCTTGTTACGATATGCCTTTGTCGTAGAACACGGAGCTGCTCTTGCGATAGAGTTCTTCCCTGATCACCACGTAGCTTTTGCTTCGGCGCATTATTCGCTCGGCCTGCACGCGGTCTTCGGGTAGCTTGTCCTTCATCAAGTAATCCATATATGGAACTATCCAATCGGGGTAATGACTAGGACAGCAGCCTCTAATTTTTTCTCTGTCGGGATGTCCGGCTTTGTCCGAGTGCTAGTCGTGGGCTTGTAAATTTCCTCAATGAACACCCCCAAAGGTACTGTAGACCGGCAGGCTCCCATTTTTGCTAACTCGTCAGCGGCTCCATTATCTCGACAGAGCACATGAATGAGTTCTAGTCCGTCAAAGTTGCCTTCCAATTTGCGTACTTCCTGGCAGTAGGCAGCCATGTTGTCCTCAATGCAAGACCATTCTTTATGCACTTGGTTGACCACGAGCATTGAGTCTCCTCGCAGCGTCAAACGTCGGATGCCGAGTGATATGGCGATACGGATCCCGTGGATGAGTGCCTCATACTCGGCGAAGTTGTTTGATGCGGGAAAAAATATTTGAAGGATGTACCTCAATCTTTCCCCATTCGGTGATATGAGCACGATTCTAGCCCCCGCGCCGCTGAGCATGAGGGAACCATCGAAATACATCATCCAATAATCGAGCTCCTTGGTGACTGTCGGGTTTTGGAGTTCTTTCCACGCAGCCGTAAAGTCGGTGAGTGCTTGAGACTTAATGGCGGTGCGAAGCTTGAATAAGATATCAAAAGCTCCAAGCTTGACTGCCCACTTTGCAATTCTCCCGGTGGCCTCCTGATTGTGGAGAATATCGCCAACTGGGAAGGAGGTGACCACCGAAATCATATGTTCTTAGAAATAGTGCTTGAGCTTACGAGATGTGTGGAGTACTGCGTATAGCAATTTTTGAACTTGCGGATACCGCACCTTAGATTCGCTCAGGACCTCGCTGACGAAATAAACTGGGTGCTGGACTTTTTGCACGTGGCCCTGCTCCTCCCTTTCTACGACGACCGCAGCACCGACTACATGAGTCATTTCCGCGATGTATAGCAAGAGGGGTTCCTCTGGCATCGGTGCAACCAGGATTGGGGGCGTCGTTAAGAAAATCATCAAATCTTCGAACGCCCGCTGTGCCTCTTGAGTCCACTGGAATTTGTCCTGTTTTTTGAGGAGTTTGTAGAATGGCATACCTCGCAAACCCAGTCGGGAAATAAACCTGCTGAGTGTAGCCATGCATCCTGTAAGCTTCTGGACATCCTTCTGGCAAGTCGGCGGTTCCATATTTGATATGGCCCTGATCTTCTCTGGGTTGGCCTCAATGCCTCGTTGGGATACGATAAACCAGAGCAGTTTTCCCGAAGATACTCCGAAAACACACTTCTCGGGATTAAGCTTCATGCTGAAGGCCTTTAGGCTCTCAAACGTCTCGGTTAGGTCGGTGATGAGGTCCTTCCATTCCCGAGTCTTGACAACAACGTCGTCCACATATGCCTCCACATTACGTCCGAGTTGGTTATCAAAGCACCGCTGTATCGCGCGTTGATACGTCGCTCCAGCATTCCTCAACCCGAATGCCATCGTGGTATAGCAAAAGGCCCCAAAGGGTGTGATGAATGAAGTCTTGATATGATCTTTCGCCTTTAGCCGAATCTAGTGGTACCCTGAGTAGGCATCAAGGAAACTCAGGATCTCGCACCCGGCGGTTGAATCAACCACTTGGTCAATCCGAGGTAACCCGAAAGGATCCTTCGGACATGCTTTATTGAGATCGGTATAGTCAACGCACATGCGCCAAGTTTTATTCTTCTTTTGAACAAGTGCAGGTTAGCGGTAATCTGGATGATACACTTCTTTTATAAAACTGCGGCTAAAAGCCGTGATCTCATGTTTGATAGCGTTCGCGATCTGGAGCAAACCGCGAAGCCTTTGCTTGGTGGTTTCGCACTTTCGTTGACGTGCAAAGAATGCTCGATCACCTCCCTGGGAACACCCCGCATGTCGGATGGTTTCCATGCGAAGATGTCTTTGTTAGGTTGGAGGAAGGTGATGAGCTCGCTTTCCTATTTGTCCTCAAGCCCTGTCCCGACCAGAGTCGTCTTTGACGAGTCGGACTGGTCGAGAATGATTCTCTTGATTCCTTCGCCGGGCTTCATTCCTGACGTGGCTTGCTTTTTGGACGGGATATCTCCCTCTTCCCGCATCATGGTCGCTTCTGCTTGGATCTTCTTCCTCTCATCGGCTCCTTCCTGCAACTCGGTGAGCTCATGTTTCTCTCGGTCGCACTCTAGGGACCGCTTCACGTCACTGCGAACCGTAATGACACTTTTTGGCCCTGGCATCTTCATCATCAAGTAGGTGTAGTGTGGGATTGCCATGAACTGAGCCAGTCCGGGTCTTCCCAAGATTGCGTGATACGCCGTCTCGAAATCCGCCACCTCAAAATTTATGTACTCGGTCTGATAGTTGTCCTAAGTGCCGAAGGTGACAGGCAAGGAAACCTGCCCGAGTGGAAGGGACGATGCTCCAGGAATCACACCGTGGTATGGCTGAGTGCTTGGCTTTAGCTCGGAGAGGGGAATGTTCATGTCATTGAAGGTTTTGGAGAACAAGACGTTGAGTCCACTCCCTCCATCGATCAGGACCTTCTTGAACCTCGCGCTGCATATAACAGGATCGAGTACTAGAGGAAACTTACCCAGATGTAGAACCCGGTTGGGGTGATCCGTTTGGTCGAAGGTGATTGGTACCTCGAACCACCTCAGATATTGGGGGGCGCTGGTTCCACTGCATTGATCTCCCGAGCGGTAAGCTTTTGCTTTCGCTTGGACTCGTATCCGGTGGAGCCCCCGTATATGTAGTTCAACTCGTGCTCGGGCTCTTGAAAATCGTCTTCGTTTGGGAGGTCTTTCTTCTTTGCCGCCTCCTCCTTTGCTGGAGCCAGCTGTTTATTGCTCTCCCGCGCAAAGCGCTTCAAGGTGAAGCAGTCCTTGGCGGCATGTTTTCCTTTAGGATGGAAAGGACAGATTGCTTCCATGACGGTGCTGTAATCAGGTCCTTCCCTCCGCATGGCTCAGGACCGGACGCGCTCAGCCACTATGACTAATTCTTTGCCTTTTTACTTCTTGTCTTTGTGCTTGGAGGACTCGGGCTTGTCGCTCTTGTTCTTCTGATGCGGGCGTTCTTCCTAGCTCTCGGCCAGGGCGTTTGAGGCCATGGTGTAGCAGTCGGCCAGTGCGAACATCTCCTTCCTGGAGGTTGGCGGCTTCCTAGACATTTTCTTAATTAGATTAGGATCACTTACTCCTTTCTGGAAAGCTGCCACCACCACAGCTTCCGATACGTCCCTGATGGTGTTCTTCTTCTGCATGAAACGCCGGATGAAATCCCTCAGCGTCTCGTCCTTTTTCTGGTTCAACTGGTACAGGTCCCATGGAGTGCCAGGCCTCTCGTAGGTGCCCGGAAGTTGGCAATGAACTGATTGCAGAAATTACTCTAGGAGTCCACCGAGTTTGCAGGGAGGCCCGTGAGCCATGCTTGAGTCGGGGGGTGACATTGACCGGCAGATAGTTTGCCATGACAGTCTTGTTTCCGCCGGCGGCTTTAACTGCCAGGGTGTAAACCTGCAGCCAAGCTTCTGGGTCTCGTTCCCCGTCGAATTTTACGATGCCCTTGGGGTTGAATCCTTTGGGCCATATCACTCGGCGTAGCCGAGGAGTGAACGCCCGGATCCCGTCGATAGATCTCTCATCAACACGTTGGGGCGGTGTACGGCGTGGCGAGCCTCTAGCTCGGTGATGGTCATCAACACGTCGGGGCGGTGTACGACGCGGCGAGTCCATGACTCGGCATTCATCGTCGCTCCTACCCCGGCGGTGGTGGTCTCTGTGGTCGTCGTGGTTATCATACCCTTGATCGCTTCATCAATCGTGGCCGGTGCCGAAATGCTCGTAGTCGTCGCGGCGTCCGCGTCTTTCTTCCTCGTCCTGTTCCTGTCGCTTGTCTATGATGTCCTGGCTTAGGTCGCGGTTGAGAATCCGACGAGCGTCCCCGGCTGGTGGTGTGTGACGCCGACTACCGGTATTCCGACTGGTCGCAGTCCGGCTGCTGGCGACACGAGTTGCCATATGGGAGCGCGAGTGTGCTTCACCCACCGGCTTTTCCTGGTTCTGCTGGATTGCTGCCGCCGTCACCATGGCCTTGATCTGGGCCACAATCGGGTCTGCCGGGCTATCCGATGCAATCATTGGGTCCAGCGTGTCGAGGAGCGTCTTGGAGGCGACGACGTTTTGCATCGGTGTGCGAAAGACGGATTAGTCTCCCAACTTTGATTGCAGAATGTTTTCACGAACATTGCGGCCGAGCGATCGAAAAGATCGCGTTTGTACCTCCTTACCCTTACGCCGACGATCTTCCTCCGCAGCTTCTTGGTCTTCTTGATGGAGATCGGTCATCTGCTCCTCGATCGCGAAGACGCCGCGAACATCGCAGTAGTTCCTCATAATGCCGACTGGTTTTCCGGGTGAGTCAGAGCGGCATACCTGAGACGGGTTGGCCTAATCTTCGCCAGATTGAATCTGGTTTTGGACCAGGCAAACAAGCTCTTCGTGCATATCTGCGACGAAGTCCAGGCTTCCGAAGCGAAAAGCTTTGCCAGAGAGGAAGGTGGCGACGAATCCACCGATTGATGCCATCTAGTCTGCGGAAAAAAGATTGAAGTGCTTCCCCTACCTGGAGCGCCAACTGTCGACTTTTGTAGTCAGCAATAAAATTATGGGGTAGGCGGTCGATCTCAAACTCGAAGGTCACACAAGACAGGGACTTTAGACAGGTTCAGGTCCTCAGCAATGGAGGTAATACCCTAATCCTGTGTGCTGGAATTATGCGAATCTCTTGGATCTGTGGTTGCTCAAAGCGCAATATGCTCTGGGCGATATGTCGTGTTCTAGGCTCTATGGCTTGATGCCTTGTTGTTACCCGCCCTCCCCCTTATATACTGGAGGTGTTGCGTTTTAAAGAGTCCTGATCGGTTTGGAGATTCTGATCTGTTACAAGATTCTAGTCGGTTAACAGGATAGAGTTTACATCTTCATCTACCCTATTAACGACTCAGATTACAATCATATCTATCATATCTAAATATATGTTCAACTATCTATGGGATGTACCCCCTTGTGCACGGCAACAGGGCCTGGTGCGGGAGACATCATCGTGGGCCTTCCTCTTGGGCTCATCCCTCGGACGTCTCTGGGCGGATCGTGAGGGTACCCGAATCCTTATATTCCACAGGTAGCTCACTTCATTCCAGTTAAGACTACCTCAGAAGAAGATAAATTAGCAGAATTATGTATGTCAAGGATCGTCAGCCTTCATGGAGTGCCTAAGAAGATAGTGTCTGATAGAGGAACCCAGTTTACCTCTCGTTTTTGGCAGAGTCTGCATGAAGCCATGGGAACTCATCTCAGATTCAGTACTGCCTATCACCCTCAAACCGATGGATAGACTGACCATGTGAATCAGATTCTAGAGGATATGTTAAGAGCTTGTGCCTTAACGTATGGGGCCAAGTGGGATAAGTGTTTGCCCTATGCCGAGTTTTTGTACAACAATAGTTATCAAGCCAGTCTGCAAATGTCGCCATTTGAAGCCTTATATGGAAGAAAGTACAGAACCCCTCTCAACTAGAAGGAGTCGGGAGAAAGACAATTGTTTGGCCCTGCCATACTGCAAGAAGCCGAAGAGCAACTCCAATTAATTCAAGACCGTTTAAAGATCGCTAAAAGCAGACATAAGAGTTTTGCAGATAATCGTCGTTGAAATTTGAGTTTCGAGCCGAATGACTATGTTTATCTCAGAGTCACCCCTCTCAAAGGAGTTAAAAGATTTCAAGTAAAAGGAAAACTTGCCCCTAGATATGTGGGACCGTTCAAAATCTTGGAACAAAGAGGAGAGGTTGCCTATAAGTTAGAATTGCCTCAGTCTTTTGCCGAAATCCATGATGTGTTCCATGTATCGCAGTTGAAGAAATGCCTACATGTGCCAAAGGAACAGATGCCATTGGAAGCCATTGATTTGAAAGAAGATCTTACCAGATCTGGCCAGGTCGCCGGATACGCGACGCGTGGACAATCGCTTGTGCGCCTCGTTAGCGCGTCGTCAGTCGCCACCTCAGCCCTAATGTTGACGCAAGCGCCGACGTCTGCCGTGCACCGGGTGCACGGTGAACCGAACACCGTGCTGTGAACCCAGTCCACCAAAAGCCGGCCGACGTCAGCGATTGCGCAATAAATCATTTTTCCCGTATAAAAATAAATCCAGAAATTCTGATTTTCTTATTTTCAGTATTTTCTCTGAATTTAATCTTTCGGAGGCCCGTTCTCGCTCATACGAACTCCAATTGAGGCGATTGAGTTTTTAAATTTTCTAAAATCAAGATCTATCTGCCAGAGCCATTTATTTTCAGTTTTGAGCTTGTTTGTGGCTCTGTTTTGTATTTATTTGGTTTTGTTGCTTTCTTTTTTGGTAGACGCTAATTCCGAGGGAGCAAAAGAAGACTTCGAAGACCAAGACTCAGCACTAGATCAGCAAGGCAAGTCGTAGCCCTTGACCATATTGATCCTATGTTTACAAAAGTACTTTACTTTTATACAATTGCATGCTATTTGTGTATCAATGCTTACTTTATGGAAGTAGTTATTTACCTAGTTGACATTATGCCACCTTGATTATTTGGGATGCCATGTATCCATTGTTAAACCTAGGTTGGGACATTAGTAGTTGGACATAAACAGTATATCAACATTGGGTTATGTAGCTATGGTTAGACATACTTAGTTGTACAAAGGGATTCATGTCACAAATTGAATAATGTTAATCTTGACTCAATGAGATATTGAATTGTGGCTGTTAGCCACTGTTGTAAAATTTGTTGTACCATGGCGGGGTTTGCCATTAGTCTTGGTTGAACGAATTGTTTTCCCTCAGGCAAGTGATCGTGGAGTAAAGGGGGTGCTTTCTAGCACATTGGGATGTGGATGTCTTGCCTGAGACAACTTAGGACTTAATCTTGTGCACCATTAAACTGGGCCTAACCGTACTACCACATGTCTGGTATGGGACAGACCTAGCTGATTAATTTGCAATGTCTAGCCTTGAGTACTGCCAATTGGTGGTGTGGGTTACGGGATGGACGGGTAGATCGCAAGGTGCAAGAGGGGGCCCTAAGGGGCGAAACCATAGCGGGCAGTACCGAGCTTAGACAGTGCATTGTAAAGGCTTTGTCATGATATCTCTACGACACACCAAAGGAAGTGTGTTAAGATCGATTGCACAAAGAGATGGTCATGTCTTGTGGGTAAAGTTGTACAACCTCTGTAGAGTGTAAAACTATTCGAATAGCCGCGTCTGCGGTCATGGACAAGCCCGGGAATTTCACACGGGGTATAGAGTATTTCATGTTATTTGAAATGTGGAATAGTTGGGATGTGAACGGGGAGTTCACTGTTGTTTTGTTGTAGACCATTGATCTAGTAGTTATTCATTTATCTTTTCATAAATATGCTTTCAATCTATTTATTGTTTTTCAATTCAAGTTATTGCTTTTTGCAAATGAACCATATGGCCATCCTTGTCAAGCCATGCATGAATATATTGCATCAATTCCCTACGGCTTGCTGAGTACTTTTCGTACTCATGGCTATACGCCTTTGTTGATCAGTTGCTGAGGAAGGACCAGGAGATAATGAGTATCATGAGGAGGGATTCTATGAAGACTATGTGGATTAGGAAGGCGTTCCCCAGACGATTGCCTGTGGCATGTCGAATGGCTCAAGTTATCTTTTCCGCTGCAATAGTTATTTGTTTCTTAAGCCCTTAAGGCTTAATGGTGTAAACATTGACCATAAGGTCGTTTGCTTTATTTAATAATAATTTGCTTTCTCTTAGTTAATTCATTGTATGGAATGATATTTCATCTATGTTTCCACTATGTGCACTAGCGTGATCCTAGACTAGTGCAATATACACAGAGGGTTTCGGATTTGGAAATCTGGGTCCCGACAGAGATGGTATCAGAGCCATATCGACTGTAGGTCACTATCCTAGTTAGCATGGTCTTCAAAATTATTTTCTAAATCAAACCAACAAATTGGTACTTAATAGTTTTCGTCTCCTCTCGTCTTATTCTTAGGTTCTTATTCCTCTCCTTGGCTGAAACATTGATTTGAAATTTAAATTGTTCTTATCTCATGAAACTTCTCAAAGCCTCGAGTCTTCTACAAGGAATCAAATCAAGGGAGACGATGAATCAAGCCATCAAAGACATATCCGAGAAGACTACCATATAAGATAGGTTTTGGTGCTCAGCAGAGCATGTTACCCCCTTTCGGTTCAATTACGTTTAGTCCGCGTGTACTAAGATTTGTATTGCTTGTGTGCCTGGTATGTTGTACACTTGCCCCAAGCACGGTGTTGCAGCCATACCTTTAGTTGAAAAAGCTTTATTTGCCTGTTTAATTTGTAGCCTTTTCGGCTGTGTCCTTTTGTCCCTGGGTATTACCTTCTCCCCGAGATGATCTTACCACTTTCCTACTGCTTTTCCCTCTTACCTATCAAACCCTTGTGCTGCATCTTAGATGGTTGACACTCGTTCTGGAGCTGGTTGCAGTTCGTCAATGGATGCCAGTGCCAGTGCCAACACCAACCCCAATTCCAATGCACCACCGCCACCTGCAGTGACAGATCAGAACATGGGACATTTTCTGGCAGCTCAGACTCAGCTTGTGAACACCATGACGAAGAACATGAACAACATGATGAATCAGTAGAACCAGACTGCAGTTGCCCTAGCAAACCTGTTGAACCAGCAGAACCAAGCTGCCGCTGCACCCCCTCAAGCTCGTCTCCAGTCCAAGCTAGCAGAATTTATGAGGACTCATCCGCCAACCTTCTCCAACTCTTCAGAACCATTGAACGCCGATGATTGGATTCGCTCCATTGAGAAGAAGCTCGCAATTGCTCAGTGCACAGATCGTGAGAAGGTTCTCTATGCCGCTCATCAGCTGGAGGGCACCATCGCTGAATGGTGGGAGAACTACAGTGCTGCCCATGATGACCCACAGACTATCACTTGGGCAGAGTTTTCCACTGCTTTCCACCACTCTCATATCCCTGATGGCAAGGTTGAAATGAAGAAGAATGAGTTCCGAGAGCTCAAGCAAGAAGGGATGTCGATGAGTGAATACCTAAACAAGTTCACTCAACTCGCTCGCTACGCTCCAAAGGATTGTAACATCCCAAATTTGGCCTATAGTTTCACTTATGTGCATTTTGGTGATTTTCTGAACTTATTGGATTTTCTGGAATTTAATTGAATTTATTTTAATTAAGTACATTGAACCTTTCGTGAAAACTAATTATATATAGATAAAACTAATATGAAGTGTTGCCAAAAATATTTTATTTGAACTCAAAATGTCTCAAAGTATTTATGAGAATTTTCTTGGATTTTTCCTGATATTTAATTACCTTAAATGAATTAATCAAATTTCGGGAATTATTTTAAATCAAAAAGCTTTTGAAAAATCGATGAACAATACTGGGCCAAAGCCCACCATGTGTGTGCGCGGCCCAGCGCTGTGAGGCCCGCCAGCCCGCTTCCGCCACCGCCGCGCGTGCGGACCGTTGGATCGGATCGTGCGGTCCTCTTTCCTCGGCGAAACCCTAGTGCGTGAGCCGTTGGATCGAGATCAAGCGGTCGGGATCGCTTCGTGTTGTTTTGTAAAGATTTGATCGCATCCGTTGATTTTGGAAAGGGCGGATCGGATCGTATTGCCCGGGAATCAATCGTGGCCGTTCATCTTGGATCGAATGGTCGTCGGTCGTCGTCTCCGATTTGGTTTCCGAGTTCACCGCCGCGCGCCGTCTCCGCCGCGGATTGCTTAAGGTTTCCTTCCCTGCACGCATGCCGAGGCTATAAAAGCTGCAGCCCGCACTCCGATGTTCCTCATCCCCTTGCGCAGCCAGTAGCACTAGCCTCTTCGCTTGTTTCGCAGCCGTCGTTGCTCGGGAGCTCGCCGTAGTTGCGCAAGCACCGCCACTAGCTTTCTCGCCTTTTTCGCCGCCGTCAAGCCACCGTTTGTAGCACCGGTTCCAGATTCAGACTCGTCGCGTCGAGCTGCACCGAAGCTGCTACTTCTTCTCGCCGCTGTCGCGCCGAAACGCCGTTTGGGTGGTCTTGTTCCACTGCTCCGGTGCCAGTCTGCCGTTGTGCTGCCATCTTCGTCTCGGAGCTCTAACAGCTGTTGGATCTTCCGTGGACGTCTCAAATCGTGCCGCGTCGCTTTGTCTACAGTGAACAACTCGGGTAAGCGTGGACCGTTGGATCAGGTCTGTTCGGTTGAGATCGCGTCGCGTGTGCGTTAGAGCAGTAGCCGTCGGATCGTCGCCCGGATGCGCGCCGCATGTCGAGCATCGGCACGGGCAGCATCGCAACCAGTCCGGCGTCGCTGCGTGGCGGGCACGTGGCTCGAGGCGCCGTGAGCCGCGTCCTCGGTGGACCAGAGGCGGTTTCGTGGACCGGGTCTGTGCGCCAGGTCACATGTCAGCACCTGATAGGCTCGGGCCAGGGCTGACGTCAGCGTTGCGCAATAAAAATCTTTTTCAATAGGAAAATATTTCGGGAAAATCGGAAATTCAATTTTTTGTATTTCAGTATTTATTCAAACTTCAAAAGGCTATATCTTTTGCATTTTAACTCGGATTTGAGTGATTCATATTTTTAAAAATTTTAAAATCAAGATTTATTTATTGGTGAATTTTATTTTATTTTTGGAGTTTGGTTGCTCTCTATTTTGGTATTTATTTGCTATTTTGGCATCGTTTCGCGTAGACGTTGAACTGCTCGGAGATCCGGAGGAAGATTCATTGCTTCAAGACCAAGCTCGAGCAAGACCAAAGACCTACTCCAAGGCAAGTTGTGCTTTGATCATGTTGCACCCAATTTCACCAAATTGCTATTTTGTCTTTTAAATTATGCATGATATTTTATGTGTATAAATGATTTCAATTAATCTGGGAATTAGATGATATGCCTAAATGAATTAAATAACACCTTTTCAATTTTATGCCATGATCTAATTGTCACCCTAGGATGTGGAATTATAGTTGGTTAATATTAATAATCAACATGGGACTAGTTAGACCGTCGTTGATTCCTTAGCCATGCCACGTCATCACATGTGTCCGAATGTTGTCACTTAATCTTGACTAATGGAATATGGAACAATGTTTAAGAATTTGTGTGTCATGTGTTGTCACACAGTGCTAGCAAATTGTCGTGGCAAGGAGGTCACAAAACTAGATTGAAATGTTGGTGGCACGTGGTGCTTGGTAATCAACTGGGGTGGTAATGTTTTAGATTGGGGCAAGTGGCAAGGGGCATGTGCCAAGGTGGGCCAGGATTGGCAGGGGTATGTGGAAGTCTTGCCTTAATCACTTTAAGGACTTAACCTTGCAAGCCTTTGACCTGAGTCTTTCTTGCAACCACATGTCTGGAATGGGACAGCCTAGCTGAATAATTTGTGAAGCCTAGATTTTGGTGCTATCGTGGTGAATATTGAGTCCCGGGTTTACGGATTAATTCACATGGCGCAAGAGGGGGGCCCTGTTGTGGTGGTTTAACCCTTCAGTGTTGAAACCTTAGCGAACAGTACTGGGTCTAGGTGTAGCATTGTAAAGGCTTTGTTATGATCACTCGCCTTGGTGGTGTTTGGTTGTATCATGTGGGTAAAGTGCATAACCTCTGTAGAGTGTACAATCTATTCGAATAGCCATGCTCACGGTATTGGACAATGCTCGGGAATTACAGTTAAGGGTTATACTTTTGTTAAACAAAAACCTGTTGGGATGGTAAGGTCCCATGGGAAATGGAAATTGATTTAGGATTGGAAAATTGGTTTACTTCAGAAATGCTGAATCTATTAATTACTTTTATTTGTTTTCCTGCTTTTCAATCTATTTACTGTATTCTTGTTAAACGCCGCTTTATTGCAGAATATCCTTATTATCCATTCCTTTGGATTAAGCCAAGCATATAGAATATTAGACTTGCATTGCTGTGCACAACTTGTTGAGTGCTTTATGTACTCACCCCAACAACAACAACTTCAGAAGAGGAAGAATCTACGCCTTTCGTGGAGGAGGATTATATGGATGCGAATGCTTAGGGTCCGAGCCTCGTCAGTTGCCTGCGGTGAACTGGGGAGCTGCTACGCTTATTTATTTTTTCGCTGCTGCTTATTTGCTATTTCTTTTATAAGCCCTATGTGGCAATAATCATGTAAGACAACAGTTACTATTAATTATTAAAATTATGCTATATTCCGCTGTGTATGACTATGATAGCATCTATGTTGAGCTTGTGTGCACTAGTGTGATCCTGGACTAGTGCGGTATATACAGAGGGTCCGGATTTGAAAATTTCGGTCTCGACAGAGGTGGTATCAGAGCTATACTGACTATAGGTCTTGGGCCTATGTACTTGGTATCTCTTAGGAGTGTCCAAAATTATTTCCTAAAGAAAAAGATAAATTTGACTAAAAAGAAACTCTTGGCTTACCTCATTCTTCTACTCTCATCCTTGCTAAAATTACCTTCTTGTCGTTGCCGTTTCGAGTGGAAATCTTATTCAAAATTTTGTTTTGAATAGATGTCGATCTTCCAGTCCTTCGAGTCAAGGCAGGGTGGCTATGCCATGGAACCGTGGAGGGTTATTCAAGTAATTGGAGGCTTCGATCGTCCGCTCTACCGAGGAAGCAACTGGAACGTCAACAGTGTGCATCGGGGGTTCTTCTGCAAACTGACCATCTCCGCTCGAGAGTGCGACGAGACCACCAGACTGATCCACATCACCACCCGGAGGTTCACGTACGAGGCGGGAATTCAGGAGGCTGCCAGACTTGCTCTACGACGGGTCTGCCACGACTACGCCTACGAGCTTCACGACACCGTGTTTCGGCTTCACGCGACAGTGCGAGCGTGCCAGCGTCGACGGATCGTGGAGGGGGAGTGTGCTACTGCGGTACACCTTGCTGAGTTCACCACTGCCCAAGAGGAGCACCTGAGGGACACTGCTCACGAGCTGGAGACAGTGTACGAGGCACTGAGGGTGTCCGAGCGAGAGCTTCAGAAGACCCGTGACGCAGCAGCCAGGGTCATCAACGAGCTGGAGGAGGCCTTGCAGGTAGCCGAGGAGTTGGCGAACCTGGTCGTCCAGGAGCCAGATGGAGTCACCGAAGAAGAAGAAGAAGAGGAAGACCCAGAGGAGCGTGAGTGGGAGCCTGAAGAGACAGTAGAGGGTCATCAGGATGGATTCGCACCCATGCCAGCCCACCCTCCGGTGTATGCGCCGGATCAATCTCAGCCAGGGTGGCTGGATGAGTGAGAGTTGGTCTTAGAGTTGTGTTGAGACTCGAGTGTTGAGTCGCGTCTTTAAGTTCGTCTTTTCCTTTTAGTAGACGTTAAGGTTGCATGTTTAGTTTGGTTCTTAATTGTCTGCTGAGTGTGCAGTATGCGTTGCAAAGCCCTTAGGTATTGTAAGCAACCATACTAAGTATTATTAAAGATTATTTAAGTTGGGTTTAACCTGTTTCCCCCACTTTAGAAATTCTTGCATCTTATCTATGCTACATCTATCTTTCCTAACCCAAGAAGCAATCAAGCAGATGGTGAACACTCGCAGCAACAATGGAGCTTCGGGAAGTGGTTTGCACTCAGGCAACAATCCCAATGAAAGAGCACCACCGCAGCAAGCACTGCCAGTGGATATGCAGAACTTGGGAGCTTTTCTTGCTGCGCAAACTTAGTTGATGCAGACTATGATGCAGCAGATGACCAATATGGCTGCAGTCAACAACCCCGTTGCTCAGAACAACAATGGCGAGCCTCGTCCTTATCCAAGTTGTCGGATTTCATGAGGACCCGACCACCAACATTTTCAGGCAATGTCAACCCCCTGGAAGCAGATGATTGGCTGAGAACCATTGAGAGGAAGCTGTACATCACTCAATGTGAAGGCCATGAGAAGGTTCTTTATGCATCCCATCAGCTAGAGGGAATAGCTGCAGAATGGTGGGAGAACTACTGTGCTGCTCATGAGGCACCCATGGAAATCACATGGGAAGAGTTTGCAACGGCCTTCCGCCAGTACCATGTACCGGAAGGGATGATGGACCTGAAAAAGGAAGAGTTCAGGGCGCTTAAGCAAGGAGGCCAACCGGTGGCCGATTACTTGAACAAATTCACGCAGTTAGCTCGCTATGCTCCTGAAGACGTAGCGACGGATAAGGCCAGGCAGTCCCGCTTCATGAAAGGACTAAACTCGGGGCAGCAGGTGGGGCTAATTACCCACACTTTTTCGGATTTTCAAGAATTTGTAAACAAGGCTTTGATCCTGGAGGATAAGCGCAAACAACTTGGGGAAAATCGCAAGCGCTTGATGACCAACCAAGGTGGACGCCCTAACCACCTGCGAACGAGGATGACACCGCAACAGTTTGCTAGGTTCCAACCGCAAGCGGTTAACAAACCAGCAACACCTGCGCCGCGACCAGCAGGGCAGTTTTATCAGATGCCGGTTCAGGGTAACAATGCTCAAGGAGGAGTGCAACAGTCAGCCGCCAGAAGGTGCTACAGTTGCAATGAGCTGGGGCATTGTGCTAATAGATGTCCCCAGAAAGGAGGTATCACGCCAGTACGTTTCAACCTTGGAACGACGCCTGCTAAGGCACCGATGACGGGAGCGAACCGAGGAACTGGACAGGCAGGAGCAACGCCTCAAGCTACTATTCGGGGCAGAGTCAACCACATCACTGCAGATGGAGCTCAGGAAGCGTCAGACAATGTGCTGGGTAAGTTTTTGGTAAACTCAGTACCTGCAACAGTCTTATTTGATTGGGGAGCTTCTCATTCGTTTGTCTCTCAGGCTTTTGCATCTGAAAATGGTTTAATTTTGAAAAATCTTAAATGTATGATGTTATTCCAAGCCCCGGGATCTGAGTTAAGATCTAGCCTTTGGTGCTTGGGAGTTAAGCTACTAATTAATGGAGTAGAGTTCCTAGCGAACTTGATCATGTTAGATACCCAAGTTTTAGATGTTATCCTTGGTATGGACTGGTTGACCAAGCATAAGATAGTATTGGATTGCGGTCGAAGGGTTGTATCCATTGAGAGCCCTAGAGGAGAGAAAGAGGAATTCCAAGCGACAACAGTTCGTGATGGTCAACTAATGGTTAATAGCGTAAAAGCCGTCAGCATAGAAGAAGTGCTAGTGGTCGTGGAATACCGGATGTATTTCGGAGGATCTCGCCGAATGCCGCTGACCGTGACGTCAAGTTTGTCATTGAGTTAGCACCTGGAACAGCACCGATAGTAAAAAGACCCTATCGGATGCCTACCGATGAACTAGTAGAGATGAAGAAGCAGATTGAAGAGCTGTTGGAGAAAGGGTTCGTAAGACCAAGCTCATCGCCGTGGGGAGCGCCAGTTTTGTTTGTAAGGAAAAAAGATGGAAGTTTAAGGATGTGTATCGATTATCGAGTACTTAATGAAGTAACAATTAAGAACAAGTACCCATTGCCAAGAATCGATGACTTATTTGATCAGTTGATGGGAGAAGGAGTCTTCTCCAAAATAGACCTTCGTTCAGGATATCATCAACAAAAGATTTGAGCAGAAGATGTCCCGAAGACCGCATTCTCGACGAGATATGGACATTATGAGTTTACAGTGATGTCATTCGGATTGACCAATGCGCTGGCATATTTCATGAATATGATGAATATGGTTTTCATGGAGTATCTGGATAAGTTTGTTGTTGTCTTTATAGACGATATCCTAGTTTATTCGAAGACAGAAGAAGAGCATGCCGAACATTTGAGGTTGGTTTTAGAAAGGTTGCGAGAACAACAATTGTACGCTAAGTTCAGCAAGTGTGATTTTTGGAAGGAGAGGGTTGAATTTCTTGGTAATGTGATGACTGCGAAAGTAGAGGCAGTAGACCTGAGCAAGGTGGAGAGAGTCCTGCACTGGGAGCAGCCGAAGTCTGTTACTCAGGTGCGTAGTTTCCTGGGAATGGCAGGTCACTACCGACGATTTATAGAAAGATTCTCAACAATTGCGAGACCTCTCACGCAATTCCTGAAAAAGGAAAAGAAGTTTGTATGGATGCCAGAGTGTGAGAAGAGCTTTGAGGAATTAAAGAAGCGGTTGACAACAGCCCCAGTGCTAGTATTGCCTGATGTCCAGAACAGTTTTGACATATACTGTGATGCATCAAGACAAGGACTTGGATGCGTATTGATGCAAGAGGGTAAAGTGGTCGCATATGCGTCAAGGCAGTTAAGACCGCATGAAGGAAATTATCCTACGCATGACTTGGAA
The DNA here is from genome assembly GCA_036346275.1 of Otatea glauca. NCBI lineage: Eukaryota > Viridiplantae > Streptophyta > Magnoliopsida > Poales > Poaceae > Otatea > Otatea glauca. The sequence goes on along the minus strand of CM070723.1, from coordinate 26,186,183 downwards.
TTGGCTACCATGGCGCATGCCTTGATATTGTGGCGTCATTATCTCATTGGAAATAGATGTGAGATATATACGGACCACAAGAGTTTGAAATATATTTTCACTCAGTTAGATCTTAACATGAGGCAAAGAAGGTGGTTGGAACTGATAAAGGATTATAATATGGGAATCCACTACCATCCGGGAAAGGCTAATCTAGTGGCTGATGCTTTGAGTCGAAAAAGCCACGTTGCAAATATGATGGTACAAGAAGATCAATCGGAGCTATGTAAGGAGTTTCAGAAGTTAAAATTGGAAATGGTTCCAGAAGGATTCATAGCTGCATTGGAAGTAAAGCCGACGCTTGAGGATCAGATTCGGGAAGGGCAAAAGGATGATGAGAAAATCAACCGAATCAAAGCTAAAAAGGATGAAGGATTAGCGGCATATTTTACTATGGATGACTAGGGTACCATGTGGTTCAAGGGTCGAATCTGTGTGCCACACAGACCAGAGCTTAAGCAGTTGATTTTGGAAGAGGCTCACGATTCCAAGTATTCAATCCATCCAGGAAGCGCCAAGATGTACCAGGACTTAAGGGAGAGGTTTTGGTGGCCGAATATGCAGCGTGAAGTCGCTGAGCATGTTGACTTATGTGATATATGCCAGAGAGTTAAGGCAATACACTAGAGACCGGCAGGATTACTACAGCAGTTAAGGGTTCTAGAATGGAAATGGGAAGAAATCGGTATGGATTTCATCACTGGGTTGCCAAGAACTCAAAGTGGGTATGATTCTATATGGGTCATTGTGGATCGATTGACCAAAGTTTCTCACTTCATTCCAGTTAAGACAATTTACTCAGGAGACCAGTTAGCAGAATTATACATGGCCAGAATTGTGTTTTTGCATGGTGTGCCTAGGAAAATAGTGTTAGACAGAGGTACTCAGTTCACCTCGAGAGTTTGGGATAAATTGCACGAAGCTATGGGAACGCGATTGAACTTCAGTATAGCATATCACCCACAGACCGATGGTCAGACAGAAAGAGTAAATCAGATTTTGGAAGATATGTTGAGGGCTTGCGCTTTAGCCTACACTACTTCATGGGACAAATGTTTACCGTATGCAGAGTTTAGCTATAACAACAGATTACTGTGCTAGCTTGCGATGTCGCCATTTGAAGCTTTATATGGTCGTGCTGTCTGTACTTCACCGAATTGGAATGAGACAGGAGAGCGTATGATATTTGGCCCTAATGTTCTCAAAGAAGCTGAAGAGCAAGTTGCCATGATAAGAGAGAGGTTGAAAATCGCGCAGTCAAGACAAAAGAGTTACGATGATAATCGATGCCATGATTTGAGTTTCGAGCCAGACGATTTTGTGTATCTTAGAGTTACCCCTCTGAAAGGAGTTAAAAGGTTTCACGCTAAAGGAAAGCTTGCCCCAAGATATGTTGGACCGTTCAAAACTTTGAGCCGTCGAGGGGAGGTTGCTGATCAGTTGGAATTGCCACAGTCACTAGCAGGCGTGCATGATGTGTTCCATGTGTCTCAGCTCAAGAAGTGTCTTCGGGTGCCAGCGGAGCAGACGCCTTTGGAAGAGATTGAGTCGCAGAAGGATTTGACCTACAAGGAGCAGCCGATGAAAATTTTGGATGTCATGGACCGCAGAACGAGGAACAAGTCAGTTCATTTTTGTAAAGTTCAGTGGAGCAACCATTCTGAGAATGAGGCAACCTGGGAGCGTGAGCAGGACCTGAAGTTAGAATTTCCAAACCTATTCCTTAGTTACCCTGAATCTCGGGGTCGAGATTCTGTAAAGGGGGGAAGGTTTGTAACATCCCAAATTTTGCCTATAGTTTCACTTATGTGCATTTTGGTGATTTTCTGAACTTATTGGATTTTCTAGAATTTAATTGAATTTATTTTAATTAAGTATATTGAACCTTTGGTGAAAACTAATTATATATAGATAAAACTAATATGATGTTTTGCCAAAAATATTTTATTTGAACTCAAAATGTCACAAAGTATTTATAAGAATTTTCTTGGATTTTTCCTGATATTTTAATTACCTTAAATGAATTAATCTAATTTCGGGAATTATTTTAAATCAAAAAGCTTTTGAAAAATCGGAGAAAATCGGGTCAAGCTCAAAGATCCGGCCTTGTCTTGCGTCTTGACCCATTCTGTCGCCCGCCAGACCAACCATAACCGCGTAGCGTCGCGGGACCGTTGGATCGGATCGTGCGGTCCTCTTTTCTCGGCGAAACTCTAGTGCGTGAGCCGTTGATTCGAGATCAAGCGGTCGGGATCGCTTCGCGTTGTTTTGGAAAGATTTGATCGCATCCGTTGATTTTGGAAAGGGCGGATCGGATCGTATCGTCCGGGAATCAATCGTGGCCGTTCATCCTGGATCGGACGGTCGTCGGTCGTCGTCTCTGATTCGGTTTCTGAGTTCGCCGCCGTGCACCGTCTCCGCTGCGGATTGCTTAGGGTTTCCTTCCCTGCCCGCATGCCGAGGCTATAAAAGTCGCAGCCCGCACTCTGATGTTCCTCGTCCCCTTGCGCAGCCAGTAGCACTAGCCTCTTCGCTTGTTTCGCAGCCGTCGTTGCTCGGGAGCTCGCCGTAGTTGCGCAAGCACCGCCGCTAGCTTTCTCGCCTTTTCCGCCGCCGTCAAGCCGCCGTTCGCAGCACTGGTTCCAGATTCAGACTCATCGCGTCGAGCCACACCGAAGCTACTACTTCTTCTCACCGGAGTAGCGCCGAAACGCCGTTCGGGTGGTCTTCTTCCTCCGCTCCGGTGCCAGTCCGCTGCCGTGCTGCCATCTTCATCTCGGATCTCGGACATCCGTTGGATCTCCCGTGGACGTCTCAGATCGTGCCCCGTCGCTTCGTCTACAGTGAACAGCTCGGGTAAGCGTGGACCGTTGGATCAGGTCTGTTCGGTTTAGATCGCGCCGCATGTGCGTTAGAGCAGTAGCCATCGGATCGTCGCTTGGATGCGCGCCGCGTGTCGAGCATCGGCATGGCGGCGCCGCGCCGATCGGCGTCGCCGCATGGCGGCGCGGCGAGGCGCCGTGAGCGCGTCCCACGGTGGACGAGGCGGTTACGTGGATAGGTGCATGCGCCAGTGGCGTGTCGGCGCTAATTGGCTAGGGCGTGTGGCGTCGGCGTTGCACAATAAAAATCTTTTTCAATAGAAAAATATTTTGGGAAAATCGGAAATTCTATTTTCTGTATTTCATTATTTATTCAAATTTGAAAAGGCTATATCTTTTGCATTTTAAATCGAATTTGAGTGTTTCAAATTTCTAAAAATTTGTAAAATCAAGATTTATTTATTGGTGAATTGTATTGTATTTTTGGAGTTTGGTTGTTCTCTATTTTGGTGTTTATTTGCTATTTTGGCATCGTTTTGCGTAGACGTTGAACTGCTTGGTGATCCGGAGGAAGATTCATCGCTTTAAGACCCAAACTCACAGCAAGACCAGCACCTACTCCAAGGCAAGTTGTTCTTTGATCATGTTGCACCCAATTTCACCAAATTGCTATTTTGTCTTTTAAATTATGCATGATATTTTATGTGTATAAATGATTTCAATTAATCTGGGAATTAGATGATATGCCTAATTGAATTAAATCACACATTGTCAATTTTATGCCATGATCTAATTGTCACCCTAGGATGTGGAATTATAGTTGGTTAATATTAATAATCAACATGGGACTAGTTAGACCGTCGTAGATTGCTTAGCCATGCCATGTCATCACATGTGTCCGAATGTTGTTACTTAATCTTGACTAATGGAATATGGATCAATGTTTAAGAATTTGTGTATCATGTGTTGTCACACAGTGCTATCAAGTTGTCGTGGCGAGAAGGTCACACAACTAGATTGAAATGTTGGTGGCACGTGGTGCTTGGTAATCAATTGGGGTGGTAATGTTTTAGATTGGGGCAAGTGGCAAGGGGCATGTGCCAAGGTGGGCTAGGATTGGCAGGGGTATGTGGAAGTCTTGCCTTAATCACTTTAAGGACTTAACCTTGCAAGCCTTTGACCTGAGTCTTTCTTGCAACCACATGTCTGGAATGGGATAGCCTAGCTGAATAATTTGTGAAGCCTAGATTTCGGTGCTATCGTGGTGAATAGTGAGTCCCAGGTTTACGGATTAACTCACATAGCGCAAGAGGGGGGCCCTGTTGTGGTGGTTTAACCCTTCAGTGTTGAAACCTTAGCAAACAGTACTGGGTCTAGGTGTAGCATTGTAAAGGCTTTGTTATGATCACTCGCCTTGGTGGTGTTTGGTTGTATCGTGTGGGTAAAGTGCATAACCTCTGCAGAGTGTACATTCTATTCGAATAGCCGTGCTCACAGTATTGGGCAATGCTCGGGAATTACAGTTAAGGGTTAGATTTTTGTTAAACAAAAACCTGTTGGGATGGCAAGGTGCCATGGGAAGTGAAAATTGATTTAGGATCAGAAACTTGGTTTACTTCAGAAATACTGAATCTATTAATTACTGTTATTTGTTTTACTGCTTTTCAATCTATTTACTGTATTCTTGTTAAACGCCGCTTTATTGCAAAATATCCTTATTAGCCATTCCTTTGGATTAATCCAAGCATATAGAATATTAGACTTGCATTGTTGTGCACAACTTGTTGAGTGCTTTATGTACTCACCCCAACAACAACAACTTCAGAAGAGGAAGAATCTACGCCTTTCGTGGAGGAGGATTATATGGATGCGAATGCTTTGGGTTCGAGCCTCGTTAGTTGCCTACGGTGAACTGGGGAGCTGCTACGCTTATTTATTTTTCTGTTGCTGCTTATTTGCTATTTCTTTTATAAGCCCTGTGGTAATAATCATGTAAGACAATAGTTACTATTCATTATTAAAGTTATGCTATATTCCGCTGTGTATGACTATGATAGCATCTATGTTGAGCCTGTGTGCACTAGCGTGATCCTGGACTAGTGCGGTATACACAGAGGGTCCGGATCTACAAATTCGGGTCCCGACAAGGATGTAGCCATAGATGATGCTCTCCAGAAGAAGTTCAAGCGTGGACTCAATCCAGGACTAAAGGTGCAAGTCATTGGTAATGACTATGCGATTTTCAGCACCTTGTAGATAAAGCTACGCTTATTGAGGAATCTCGCCGTGAATTGCAAGAATCCCGTAAAAGAAAGATGATGCAACATGGAGCTCATCAGAGTCACCAGAAGAGAGTCAGAACCAGTGCTCAACAGCCTGCTCGTTTCACTCCTTCGAATGCATTCAGACCCCGCACACGGACTCCGCCCGGCTCCTTCGGCAATCACAACCTCAAAGACCAACAAAGAATCCACCTCAGAGGACCACTAATCCAGCTGCAGGAGTCACATGTCTCAACTGTCATGAACTTGGTCATTATGCCAACAATTTCCCCAGAAAGCAAGTTGTGACACCAGTTCGTTTCAACTTGGGATCTACGCCAGCCAAGACCCTGCACGAGATCGACGCGTGGGCGCCCGGACTCCCAACCAAGCCCCTGGACTCCATTCTGCTTGGAAGAGGCCGTGTGAATCACGCCACCACCGAGGATACCCGATGCACGGGCGTCATACTAGGTAAGCTCCTAGTCAACTCAGCATCTGCCATGGTTTTGTTTGATTCTGGAGCTACGCATTCGTTTGTTTTTCAGAGTTTTGCCGCAAATCATCAATTAAAGACAATGCCTCTTAAGACTATTTTATTAGTGCACTCACCTGGTTCTGATTTGAGTACGAACCAATGCTGCCTCGAAGTTAAGATATTAATTGGAGGGGTAGAATTTCTAGCCAACCTTATTGTCCTAGACCCCAAGTCCCTAGATGTGATCCTTGGAATGGATTGGCTCTCCAAGAACCAAGCAGTTTTGGATTGTGGGAATAGAGAGATCACCTTAACTAGTCCAGATGGAGCCAAGTTAAAAGTTCAAGCCGCTTCAGATCAGTCCGAAGGGATTAAAGTTTGTAGTGCCAAAGGAATAAGTTTGGAAGATGTGCTAGTCGCCAGCGAATTTCCTGATGTGTTTCCAGATGAGTTGCCTGGGATGCCACCAGATAGGGATATTGAGTTCTTGATAGAAATAGTTCCTGGAACACCACCCATTTCCAAGAGACCTTATAGGATGCCTGCTAATGAGTTAGCTGAAGTAAAGAGACAGATTAAAGAACTACAAGATCAAGGTTTTGTTCGACCAAGTTTTTCGCCATGGGGAGTGCCAGTTCTTTTGGTTGAATAGAAAGATCGAACCCATAGAATGTGTGTAGATTATCGCTCACTGAAGGACCACGTGGAGGTCCATCCATGTTTGTGATGAGTATTTGACTTTATTTGAGCAAGGTGTGCTTAAGTTTGAGTTTGATTTGGATTGATTTTCAAAATGAAGCAATTTGAGTTATCTCTGCCAGGAGTGGCAGTACCGGCCGTATGGGCGTGGTAGTGATGAGTTGGATGGTTTATTTCATATCATTGTGGGCATTGCTATATGATGTGTTTCCTTGTCTTTGATGGTTGCAGGGCGACGGTGCTAGGTCATGGTGAGGCGGAGGATGATCGGGACTAGGCGAGGAGCGTCAGAGGTCCAGACGGTTGAGAGATCACCGGAAGATGATCAGAGACGGAGTCCGGGCAAGTCAAGAAGACAAGGAAAGGAGATGATGCTAGCTAGATGCCGCGTCTAAGTAGTAAGCTCTGAAAACCGTGCAAGAAAACCCGGTATGTGTGTGGGTTTTGGGTTAGCCCTTGAATGGCTGTGTGTGTGGGTTAATCCAAGCCCTTAGATGAGTGCTCTAGGGTTGAGGGACTCATCCAAGGGTGGTAGGTGGCCCAAGAGTAGTATAAATAGGGGTGGAGGGGTAGCCTCCTCCCCTTGAAGGTTTTTGAATGCTCCTTTGAGCTTTGCCCACATGAAAGTGAGGCTTTGTAACCTATCCTTCCAGAAATGAAAGTTTTATCCATCCATCTCTGAATTTATTTTGCGCATTTACATTATGTCTTTACTTTACGCAATTTAAATTCAGCATTTACTTTCCTGCAATTACATTCTCGCAATTTACTTTCACGCAATTTGGATTTGCCTCCCCTCCTTCTAAATGCTGTTGAACTTGGATGTTTTGAGTGTGTTCATATTGTTTTACATCTCTTTTGCACTCTTAGATTGAGTAGAGAACATCTTTTCTTTCATGTTCCAACCTTGTTCAGAACTTGTTCTTTGCGCAGCATTTAGTATTTGATTTTTATAAAAATCTAGAAAATACCTTTTTAAGTGATTTTTATTGGAGGAGGTTCGGGACTCTGATATACATCTGTATAAAAATTTTGTAGTTCACTTGTTGCACCGTTTGGGTGCCATGAGGTGAAAACCGAGCCCCAAACTTTCTGCTCGAAGTTGTTGACTGACTGTGTTCTTCGATTTTTCCTGTTTTTTCTGTAAGGCTTTTTGAGGAGAAATTTGGTGGATTTCTTCATGACACTACTTCTCATAGGGAGAACAATTCTCAAAATTTTGTGAGCTGCAGAACCCCACCAACCTCCTGTTCAATTTGAGGACAATTTCTGGAAATTCTGCTTTTGCTTTTCTGGAAGTGACTTTTGTGATTTGAATTGATGTCCTTTCTATAAGCAAGAGTTGGATTGATTCCTCTTTATGTTGGACACTAGACAACCAGGATTGTGACTCAAAAATCCCCACATATTTTATGGTACTTATCCATTCAAGATAGGGGTACACATAGTTGTCTAGTTTTTCGGGTTTTTCACGATTTCCTTTGAGCAATCTTGTCGAGGTTTTTGTTGGAGTATTTTGGGGAAAATTTATTTGTGACCATTCACCCCCCTCTGTTCGCCGTTTTGATCTTTCAATTGGTATCAGAGCCGGTTTTGCTCTTCCATAGATCTTGACCGGTCTTAAGAGCCATGGCGATGGACAAGTATTCCACCAAGCCTCCTACTTTTTCTGGAGTTGATTTTCCTTTTTGGAAATCTCGAATGGAGTCATACATCACTGCCTGTGGCTTCGATATGGCGAAGGTGAAACTCCGTATGAGGTTCTGCCGATGAAAACGTCACGGTGGCAATATGGTCGACGTTGAGGCAAACGCTAAGGCAAGGAACATTCTCATACGTGGTCTTAGCATGCATGAGTATGATAGGATTTCTCACCTCCGTTCCGCTCACGAGATTTGGGTGACCCTCGATGCTTACCATGAGGGCACTACTCAAATCAAGACGATTCGACAGGACCAATTCAACCGTGAGTTCAACAAGTTTGAACAACACGCTGGTGAGAGTTTTGATGAATGCTTAGGTCGTTTTACCAAGATCTTGAGCGATCTTCGAGCAGTTGGTTGCATATACCCTGACTCGGATAATGCTCGACATTTCTTGACCGCACTCGATTTGCGTGTTTGGGAGATGAAGGTGACCACCATCAAGGACATCACCGACTTGTCGACTCTGACTCTTGACGGGCTTTATTCCCGCCTCAAGACTCATGAGATCGATGTCGTCTCACGGAAGACGAAATCTCAGTCGATTGCCTTGGTCACCGATCCCATTGGATCTTCTTCTTCTAATCCTTCTATTGGTTTCTCTCTTTCCGCCCTTTGTGAGCTAAGCGATGACCAAATGAGCTTGCTCTTCTCGCTCACAAGTTTTCTCATGCATACAAGAGGATGAGAGAGAGAAAGAGAGGTGGCATGATCACATTTCAGGCTAGAGCTAGAGCTAGGTGTACGGAGCTTGAGAAGGAAGTAGGTACCTTGACTCGGGAGTTAGCTTCTCTTAGATCTTCTCCCTCCCGAGTCACTGATGATTGCTCTTTGTATGATGCTATTCTTGTGGAGTTGGAGAACTTAAGGACTATGCATGATAGTGTGTTGACTGAATTAGATAGTCTTAAGTTGAAGAATGCTAGCAATGAATCTATTGATACTCCTTCTGTAGATGATAGTTTTCTTCATGCTCACTCTACTTCCTCTTGTGCTAATTGCCCTAAATTGCTTGCCGAAATTGATGCCATGAGCGAACACCTTAGAAAGCTTTCTGCTAGAAATGATGAACTTGAATTGCATGCTTCTAAGGACCCAGTCAGCTCAGGCAACTAAAACTTGACAATGATGCTTTGAATGTCAAGTGTGATCAACTTGCTAAGGACTTACTAGATAAGACAAAAACTAGTTGCCTGCTGTGTGTTGGGGTTAAGGATGATGTGGATCAAATCCATGTCGAGCTTAGGAAGAAGTTAAAAGACCAAACCCTTAGGATTAGAGATACTCCTTGCGTTTCTTGTGAGGCCCTCAAGATTGAGGTAGCCGTGCTAAGGGAACAAAAAGCACGTGCAGAGAGATCTTCTCTTTCTGGTTCTTCCTCTTCCTCTCCTTCCCCCTGTTCTTCTTATGGTTCTTTCTTTCGAGATTGCCAGTATCTTATGAGCACTCTCGAGAAGTTTGTTGGAGGCAAGAAGAAGCTCAATCTTATTCTAGACCAATCCAAGATTAGTAGATTCAATCAAGGTATAGGATTTGATCCATTGGAGCACGCTTGAGCGCATCCTCCCACCATTGTGCGCGGCTCCAAGAGTGGTGAGATTGTGGTAGCTCCCAGAGTGAGTACCACCGTGTTTAGGTCCGCTGGGGTTATCTATAGGACTTTTGACCAGAAGGGTGTTACTCCTATTGCTTCTGCCTCTAGCAAGGCGAAGTACACATGCACCTTCTGTAAGAAGGATGGTCACCTAGTAGATTTCTGCTTTAGGCGCACCAAGATCAATCGGCGTGAGCGTGTTGCTGCCCTTAAGGGTATTCAAGGTCATCCCCAGACTTTGAGTGCTCCTAAGGCACACACTGCTTCTAGACAGGTTAGAGAGTCGCTTTGTTTTTGGGCGTCCGGGACTCGGTTTTCATGCTAGTTCTTTGAGTTTTAGTCCCGAGCTGTTCGTAGTCAGTCTTTCCGCCGTCCTCTTGATATTCCTCGTTTTTCTCATCAAGGTAGATATCAGCGGCGTGATGTGTTTTCTGGTAGGAGTTTTAGGCAGCTTCAATGGGGTGGTTCGGCTTTTGCACCACGGCATGCCAACCCAGCTTCAGCTCCTAGATCATCTACTAGAGTTGCTACTGATCTTGTTCGGGTTAAACGTGAGAGAGACACTCGAGTCCAATCTTCTTCTGTGACTGGTACTCTGAGGAGTCGTATGGTTCAGTATTGGGTTCCTAAGTCTTCACTCTATCCAGTACTGAGTCATCTTTCTCTCTTGTGTTTTGATCAGGTTCGTCGGATGGGGAAGGGAGATGTTTGGATTGTCGACTCCGGTTGTTCTCATCATATGACCGGAGATTCTCGATGGTTCTCCGAGCCCTTATGATGAGTTGATCACTTTCGGGGATGCTTCTTCAGGTAGAGTCATCGCTAAAGGTACCATTTGCATTAATGACAATTTCGTTCTTAAAAATGTTGCCTTAGTAAGTAAGCTGCAATACAATTTGCTTTCTGTTTCTCAGCTTATTGATGACTCTTTCGAGGTTAGTTTTAAGAGTAATGCCTGTAGAATCCTCGATTCATCAGGAGGGTTAGTTTGCGGGATTTCTAGATTTGGGAGAGTCTTTCGTGCTGATTTTTCTATTTCTTCTGTAGACTCTCTTCGGTGTTTGATTGCTTCAGAGTCCCGTGATCTCTCCTTTTGGCATAGGAGACTTGGTCACATTGGATTTGATCATTTGACCAGAGTTAGCAGCCACGATCTCATTCGTGGTTTGCCCAAACTCAAAATGGTAAAAGACTTAGTTTGCTCTCCCTGCCGACATGGCAAGATGGTTACTGCTTCTCATCCGCCAGTCACTGTTGTGATGACTGATGCACCAGGATAGCTTTTACATATGGACACTGTTGGTCCAGCTAGGGTGCAGTCAGTGGGTGAGAAGTGGTATGTTCTTGTCATTGTTGATGATTTTTCGAGGTATTCTTGGGTGTTTGTCATGTCCTCAAAGGATGAGACTTTTACCCATTTTAGGGGTTTGGTTCATAAGTTGTCTTTGAGCTCCCTGGTGCCCTACGCGTTATTCGCAGTGATGATGGCACGGAGTTCAAGGACTCCTATTTTGAGAATTTCTGTGTGGAGTCTGGTTTAGAGCATCAATTCTCCTCTCCCTACGTCCCTCAACAAAATGGCGTAGTGGAAAGGAAGAACAGGACCCTGGTAGAAATGGCCAGGACGATGCTAGACGAGTAAAGTACTCCTAGGAAGTTTTGGGCTGAGGCTATAGCTACTGCTTGCCATGTTTCTAATCGTGTATTCTTGAGAGCACATTTGCACCGCACTTCTTACGAGTTGAGGTATGGGCAAAAGCGCAGTGTTTCTCATTTTCGTGTGTTTGGTTACAAGTGTTTTATTTTGAAGCCTGGTAACCTGGATAAGTTTGAGTCTCGTTCTTCTGATGGTATCTTTCAGGGTTATTCGACTTCTTCTTGTAGCTATAGGGTCTGGAGTTGCGATGCGCATAGGATCATAGAGACCTGTGAAGTGACCTTTGATGAGGCTAGCCCAGGAGCTAGACCCGATATTTCAGGCTCTTCTTCCTTTGAGACCATCTTTGTAGAGGATGAGGATGATGGAGATGATGGTGTTCCACCCGATCCAGTCCCCTCTACACCTGAGGTGCCTCCTGTTTCCATTTCTGCACCTCAGGATGGCCAGCCCTTGCCTTCTGACTCTCATTCAGCTAGTTGCTCTGCTCCTACCTCATCTGTGCATGAGTAGAGGCCACTTCTGCTTCTGGACCTACCCGTCATATTCAGCATTCTCATCCACCTGATCAGATCATCGGCGATCTATTTGAGCGAGTCACTTGCTCAAAATTAGGTTTGTCTAGTTTCTACCTTCACTCTGCCTTTGTTGCCTCGTTTGTGCCGAAGAATGTGACTTATGCATTATCTGACGAGTCTTGGACCAATGCTATGCATGAGGAACTTGAAAACTTCGAGAGGAACAAAGTCTGGCAGCTTGTAGAACGTCCATCTGGTCATAATGTCATTGGGACCAAGTGGGTGTTCAAAAACAAGCAGAGTGAGGATGGGGTTGTCATTTGCAACAAGGCTAGGCTAGTTGCACAGGGCTTTTCTCAGGTTGAGGGTCTTTGCCCCTGTAGCTAGACTAGAGGCTATTAGGATCCTGCTTGCATTCTCTGCATCCCGGGGCTTTAAACTCTATCAAATGGATGTCAAGAGTGCATTCCTCAATGGCTATATTGAGGAAGAGGTTTATGTCAAACAACCTCCAGGATTTGAGAACCCCAAGTTTCCGAGTCACGTATACAAGCTTTTCAAAGCTCTGTATGGACTCAAGCAGGCCCCCAGAGCATGGTATGAGAGGCTCAAGTCTTATCTTCTCAGCCATGACTTCAAAATGGGCGTAGTAGACAAGACTCTGTTCATCAGACACTATGAGTCGCATTTTCTTCTCGTCCAGATTTATGTGGACGATATCATTTTTGGTGGCCGTCTCATTCGCTTGTGTCTCAGTGAGCACAGAGTTTGAGATGAGTATGATGGGCGAGTTGAGCTACTTTCTTGGTTTCCAGATCAAGCAGACTTGGGAGGGCACTTTCTTGCATCAAAGCAAGTATACCCGTGACCTCCTGAGGCGCTTCGATATGTCTGATGGGAAGCCAGTGATGACTCATATGGCCACCACTGCTGTCCTCGAGCCCGATGAGGATGGTGAGCCTGCTGATCAAAAGGAGTTTCAGAGCATGATCGGCTCCCTCTTGTACCTCACTGCTTCGAGGCCGGACATACATTTCGCTGTGTGTCTGTGAGCTCGATTTCAAGCTTCTCCTTGTGCCTCTCACTGCCAGGTGGTCAAGCGCATCTTCAGGTACCTTCGTGCTACCACTGATTTTGGTATTTGGTACTCTTCTTCTTCTTGTCTATCTCTTAGAGCCTTTTCCGATGCCGACTTTGCTAGCTGTAGGATAGATAGGAAGAGCACTTCTGCACTTGCCAATTCATTGGCACTTCTCTTGTTTCTTGGTCATCTAGGAAGCGATGCAGGGTTGCACACCCACTGCGAGGCCGAGTATGTTGTTTGCAGCCGATTCTTTGTAGCTGTGTTCTCTGGATGAGATCGACCTTGTCGGACTTTGGGTTAGAGATAGAGAGTGTGCCAGTTTTCTGTGACAACACTTCTGCTACTTGCATTGCTAAAAACCCAGTGCAACATTCCCGGACCAAGCACATTGATATTAGATATCACTTCCTCATAGACCATATGGAGAAGGGAGATATCGCGCTTTAGTTCGTAGAGAGTGACCTTCAGTTAGCCGATATCTTCACCAAGCCTTTGGATAGCTCCAGACTTTTTGCCTTGAGGAGTGAGCTTGGAGTCGTGAGCCCTTACGGCCTTTCATGAGGGGGAGCTAGTTTGTATATTATGTATTATATATTTTCTTCCAGCTTTTCTTTTCTTTGTGTTTCTTCTGGGTGACTTTGGGCTTGTTTTCTTGAGTTGAGTTCACTCACTTAGACTTCTGGCATGCCTTGTATGGACCTCTTATCTTGTGCTTTAGGTTGCTATCATGCGTGATTAGTCTCTCTTCTCTCTAGGTTGAGTTCCTCACGCCTTATAAGTCTAGCAGGTATTGGGCCTCCTGGGTAGACAATGTCTGTGTGCACTCCTTAGTTGGGATCTAGAGTCAGCTTCCCTATGTTAGTCTCTGGGGAAGATAAGAGCGAGTCTGAGCCGTAGTGAGTCTCTTCTATCTTATCTATTCTCAATAGCTATCCAGTTTTGCAGTTTCTCGACTTCTTCTCCTCATTCTGTTTTTCTGGTTATTATTGAGTTCATTCGGGCTTTCTTTATGCCTAATCTTGATAATAACTCAACTTTAACCAGATTCGAGCTTAAAATTGATTCATTTGTTGAGGGGGAATTTGGGAATCTGTTCGTGCATTTCATATAGACTGCATTTCTTGTTTAATGAGCTTTGTCTATTATGCAATTGATTTCTTCTTCATGTTATACACCACGCTACATCATATGGAGGAAATCACTAGCTTAGATATAACTTGCTAAGCTTAAAAATGAAATAAGCCTTAAATGAAAAACTTGATGAAACTTGTTGCTTTTACTTGCTAGGTTTCTTCTCTAGAGGTTTGTGCCATAATTTGAGAAATTTTGGAGTTCTCTAGAGTCCCTATAGCAACTTGGGTGAAACTAGTTTGATCCATGCTAGAGTCCTTCAATTGCTCATAAATCATTGTGCTAAAAATGAAAATTAAACAAAATTGACTCTTCTTGTGCACATACGACTCAACACCTTGTATTCACAAGACCGCTTCCCATTGCACTTGGGATGAACTTGGAATACATCGTGTTTGACCTAGACCATCCTCTTAAGAGTTCATCTTGAGATGGTCGCATACGGCTTGAGTCAATTGGTTGTCAAAGTAAAATGCAAATAAATTAAAAACAAAGACATCTGTGGGTAAAGAATGCAAATAATGTCAAACATTTGCACCCCGCTATGTCTTGTATGATGATAAATCAAAATTTGCATTAAGTGATTAATGAGCCCGAAGGGCCTTGTATGCTCTTCTAGATTCCCCAAAGTGTTGAGTAGGTTGAACTCAAGGTTTTCCTTTTGATTCTTTAGAGTGGCTATTCTTCTATTTTTGAAACTAAAGCTAAATGTTGCACTTGTCAAATCTTGCTAAAAATGAAATATTCAAAACTAAGCTCGTATTTGCACTTGGACATGTCTTAGACTAGTCTAATCTAAAAATTGACTAGCTTGGTGTCATATCTTGTCATTGTGATCAATTGGATAATCTTCAAAGCTCCCTTAGGTTGCATTTCATGCATGCATAAAAAGAGGGAGGAAATTCCATTTTGATGCCTATATTGCCAAAAGGGGGAGAAAATGTAGAAAAGGCATCATTAAAAAAAGAGATAAAAATGTGAAAGCTTGTTGGTTCTTATGATCTTTGTAAATCTTTGCTATTTCTTATGGATCATAATCACATTTGGCACTTATGATTGGTTTTTAGAGCTTTTGTGGAAAACTTGCTCTTTTCATGGTCTTGCTCTAAATTCTTTCTGCCAACTTAGTCATGATTTTATATATTTTTCTCTGGACCAAGTTTGGCTTTGCAATCAAATTGTTTTCTTCTTCTCTCATTCAAACTCAAATTTATGCTTTTTATGTGGTTTGTCAATATACTCATCAAGGGGGAGATTGAAGGACCATGTGGAGGTCCATCCATGGTTGTGATGAGTATTTGACTTTATTTGAGCATGGTGTGCTCAAGTTTGAGTTTGATTTGGATTGATTTTCAAAATAAAGCAATTTGAGTTGTCTCTGCCAGGAGTGGCAGTACCGGCCGTATGGGCGCGGTAGTGATGAGTTGGATGGTTTATTGCATATCATTGTGGGCATTGCTATGTGATGTGTTTCCATGTATTTGATGGTTGCAGGACGACGGTGCTAGGTCATAGTGAGGCGAAGGATGACCGGGACTAGACGAGGAGCGTCGGAGGTCCAGACGGTTGGGAGATCGCCGGAAGATGATCGGAGACGGAGTCCGGGCAAGTCAAGAAGACAAGGAAAGGAGATGATGCTAGCTAGATGCCGGGTGGATCAATGAGGGCCGTCGGATTTAGGTCTAGTTGATAGGTTAGCGGGTCTAAGTAGTATGCTCTGAAAACCGTGCAAGAAAACCCGGTATGTGTGTGGGTTTTGGGTTAGCCCTTGCATGGCTGTGTGTGTGGGTTAATCCTAGCCCTTAGATGAGTGCTCTAGGGTTGAGGGACTCATCCAAGGGTGGTAGGTGGCCCAAGAGTAGTATAAATAGGGGTGGAGGGGTAGCCTCCTCCCCTTGAAGGTTTTTGAGGTTTTTGAATGCTCCTTTGAGCTTTGCTCACATGAAAGTGAGGCTTTGTAACCTCTCCTTCCAGAAATGAAAGTTTTATCCATCCATCTCTGAATTTATTTGGCGCATTTACATTATGTCTTTACTTTACGCAATTTAAATTCAGCATTTACTTTCCCGCAATTACATTCTCACAATTTACTTTCACGCAATTTGGATTTGCCTCCCCTCCTTCTAAATGCTGTTGATCTTGGATGTTTTTGAGTGTGTTCATATGGTTTTACATCTCTTTTGCACTCTTGGATTGAGTAGAGAACATTTTTCTTTCAAGTTCCAACTTTGTTCAGAACTTGTTCTTTGCACAGCATTTAGTATTTGATTTTTATAAAAATCTAGAAAAATCCTTTTTAAGTGATTATTGTAGTTCACTTGTTGCACCGTTTGGGCGCCATGAGGTGAAAACCGAGCTCCAAACTTTCTGCTCGAAGTTCTTGACTAACTGTGTTCTTTGATTTTTCCTGTTTTTTCTGTAAGGCTTTTTGAGGAGAAATTTGGTGGAGTTCTTCACGACGCTTCTTCTCATAGGGAGAAAAATTATCAAAATTTTGTGAGCTGCAGAAGCCCACCAACCTCCTGTTCAATTTGAGGACAATTTCTGGAAATTCTGCTTTTGCTTTTCTGAAAGTGACTTTTGTGATTTTAATTGATGTCCTTTCTAAAAGCAAGAGTTGGATTGATTCCTCTTTATCTTGGACACTAGACAACCAGGATTGTGACTCAAAAATCCCCACATATTTTATGGTACTTATCCATGCAAGCTAGGGGTACACATAGTTTTCTAGTTTTTCGGGTTTTTCACGATTTCCTTTGAGCGATCTTGTCGAGGTTTTTGTTGGAGTATTTTGGGGAAAATTTATTTGCAACCATTCGCCCCCCTCTATTCGCCATTTCGATCTTTCACTCACTCTATGAGGTCACCATCAAGAATAAGTACACTCTGCCAAGAATCGATGATTTGTTTGACCAGCTTCAAGGAGCCGGAGTGTTCTCGAAGATTGACCTGAGATCAGGATATCACCAGTTGAAAATTCGTCAAGAGGATATACCCAAAACAGCTTTTGTTACTCGGTATGGACAGTATGAGTATGCCGTGATGTCTTTTGGATTGACCAATGCCCCTGCCTACTTCATGACCTTGATGAATAAAGTATTCATGGAATATTTGGATAAGTTTGTTGTCGTTTTCATTGATGACATTCTAATCTACTCCAAAAGTGAGGAAGAACATGAGGATCACTTGCGTCAAGTTTTAACGAAGCTAAGAGGGAATCAGCTTTATGCAAAGTTCAGTAAATGTGAGTTCTGGATGAAACAAGTTGCTTTCCTTGGACATGTCATATCAGCAGAAGGAGTCGTTGTTGACCCCAGAAAGGTACGAGATATGCTAAGTTGGGAGTCACTCAAGACGGTACCCCAAATCCGAAGTTTTCTTGGAATGGCGGGATATTATCGCCGTTTCATAGAAGGTTTTTCTAGAAAAGCTAGACCGCTCACTCAACACTTAAAGAAGGAGAAGAAATTCGTTTAGACGCCAGAGTGTGAGCAAGGTTTTCAAGAGCTAAAGAAGTGTTTGACAACTGCCCCAGTAATTATCCTGCCAGATAATAGGAAGGATTTTGAGATATTCTGTGATGCATCCCGACAAGGACTCGGTTGTGTGCTAACGCAAGATAAGAAGGTTGTAGTGTATGCTTCGCGACAACTAAGGCCTCATGAAGTTAACTACCCTACCCATGATTGGGAATTGGCAACCGTAGTGCATGCTTTGAAGATTTGGTGTCACTATCTCATTGATAATCGTTGTGAGGTTTATACTGATCACAAAAGTTTGAAGTATATCTTTACCCAAGCTGACCTCAATATGAGACAAAGAAGATGGTTGGAACTGATCAAGGACTATGACATTTGGATTCATTATCATCCAGGCAAAGCCAATGTCGTAACCGATGCTTTGAGTAGAAAGAGCTACTACAATACTCTGATATTTAAGGAAAGTTAGCCAGCCCTTTATAAGGAATTTCAGAAGCTTAGTTTGGAATTGGTTCAGGAAGGGTATTTAGCTACTTTGGAAGTACGCCCTACGTTGGGAGATCAAATTCGAGAAGCACAGGTAGATGATGCCGATATCAAGGAGATTAAGAGCAATATGAAGAAAGGAAAAACCCCAGGTTTCACCGAAGATGAACAAGGTACTATTTGGTATGAGAAGCGTATTTGCGTACCAGATCGGAAAGAGCTTAAGGAGTTGATTCTCAAAGAAGCGCATGAGACTTTATACTCCATTCATCCCGGAAGTACCAAGATGTACCAGGACCTCAAGGAAAGGTATTGGTGGCCTAGTATGAAGCGTGAGATTGCAGAGTATGTTGCACTTTGTGATGTCTGCCAGAAGGTCAAGGCAGAGCATCAGAGGCCAGCAAGATTGCTGCAGCCATTGAAGATTCCAGAGTGGAAGTGGGAAGAAATTGGTATGGATTTCATTACTAGATTTCCTAAGACCCAAGCTGGTTATGACTCGATCTGGGTAATAGTGGATCGATTGACTAAGGTAGCTCACTTCATTCCAGTTAAGACTACCTATGCAGGAGATAAATTAGCAGAATTATATATGTCAAGGATCGTCAGCCTTCATGGAGTGCCTAAGAAGATAGTGTCTGATAGAGGAACCCAGTTTACCTCTCGTTTTTGGCAGAGTCTGCTTGAAGCCATGGGAACTCATCTCAGATTCAGTATTGCCTATCACCCTCAAACCGATGGACAGACTGAGCGTGTAAATCAGATTCTAGAGGATATGTTAAGAGCTTGTGCCTTAACGTATCGGGCCAAGTGGGACAAGTGTTTGCCCTATGCCGAGTTTTCGTACAATAATAGTTATCAAGTCAGTCTGCAAATGTCGCCATTTGAAGCCTTATATGGAAGAAAGTGTAGAACCCCTCTCAACTGGAAGGAGTTGGGAGAAAGACAATTGTTTGGCCCTGCCATACTGCAAGAAGCCAAAGAGCAAGTCCAATTAATTCGAGACCATTTAAAGATCGCTCAAAGTAGACATAAGAGTTACGCAGATAATCGTCGTCGAGATTTGAGTTTCAAGCCCAATGATTATGTTTATCTCAGAGTCACCCCTCTCAAAGGAGTTAAAAGATTTCAAGTAAAAGTAAAACATGCCCCTAGATATGTGGGACCGTTCAAAATCTTGGAACGAAGAGTAGAGGTTCCATATAAGTTAGAATTGCCTCAGTATTTTGCCAGAATCCATGATGTGTTCCATGTATCGCAGTTGAAGAAATGCCTGCGTGTGCCAGAGGAACAGATGCCATTGGAAGCCATTGATTTTGCAAGAAGATCTTACCTACAAGGAGCAACCAGTGAAAATTTTTGGATATAGCAGAGCGTATCATGAGTAGCAAGATCATCCATTTTTGCAGGGTCCAGTGGAGCAATCATTCAGAAGAGGAAGCAACTTGGGAGCGAGAAGAGGATCTGAAGTCCGAGTTTCCACACCTATTCTCTAACCAGCCTGAATCTCGGGGTCGAGATTCCATTTAAGGGGGAGGTTTGTAACATCCCAAAATTTGAGTTTTGGAATGTTTGAATTCAAAAATAAACTATTTGCATTTTTCTTGAATTAATCCCAGCTTAATTTGAATTTTCTATTAATGAAAGGATATAAATTGACTAAACTATTCATCAAACTAAAGATTTTCAGTTTTAGCTGAGTTCATTGTGCTCCAAGGAAATTTTTTGTATTTTTGGAGATTTTTCTGAATTTATTTCCTATTTATTTGAATTTATTTGCTTTTACTCGGATTCCTGGAATTTTTCTTAATTGGAAAAGGTTTTTGTTTTTCCAAAAGCCCTTGGGTCATTTTTCCCCGCGCGACACATCTCCGGCCCACTCCACGTCTGCCTGCTCCGCCTCGGCCCAGCTTCAGCCCGCTCCCTGCGCCTAGCTAGCCCGGCAGCCCGCGTCGCATCGGCCATCCGATGCGCGATGCGTGTGCGGCCGAGATTGCGCCACGTCGCCCCGCCACCGCCGTCCCGAACCCGAACCCTAACCGCCTCCGAATTCCGCGTGCGTCGCCCCCACCTCGATGTCTGGGTCGCGCATGCCTTCGAGGGCTATTTAAAGCCACCGTCACACCCCTCCCGAGGTTCCCCTTGCGTCGCCGCTTCTTTTGCCCCCTCTCTTGCTGCCCGAGCCACCGCCATCATCAAGAACTCGCTCGCCGGAGTGCGCCATTGAGACCGAGCTCTTCCGTCACCTTGTTCTCCGTCATCGGACCTCCTCCTCCGCTGCCGCTTGTACGCCAAACTCGTTGCTTCATCGTCATCCGGATCCACCTTGCCTCGCGTCCGATCCATCGCCGTTCCGCTGATTGCCGCTGTTTCTTCTCTGTGTCCGGTGAGCCTTGCCCTCCGCCGCTCGCCGTCGGTCCCCGTCGAAGTTTCTGGCTGTCCGATCTATGATGGATGTCCCGGATTGCGCCGCGTCGCTGCTGCCCGAGCCATCGCTTCTCCGCCGTCCGATCTGGCCAGGTCGGCGAATGCGCGACCCGTGGACAACCGAGTGTGCGCCTCGTCAACCGCCACCTCAGCCCTAATGTTGACGCAAGCGTCGACGTCAGCCGTGCACCGGGTGCACGGTGAACCGAACACTGTGCTATGAACCCAATCCACCAAAAGCCGGGCAACGTCAGCGATTGCGCAATAAATCGTTTGTCCCGTATCAAAATATATCCGGAAATTCCGATTTTCTGATTTTCAGTATTTTCTCTGAATTTAATCTTTCGGAGGCCCGTTCTTGCTCATACGAACTCCGATTGAGGCGATTCAAATTTCTAAATTTTTTTAAAATCAAGATTTATCTTCCAGAGCCATTTATTTTCAGTTTTGAGCTTGTTCGTGTCTCTGTTTTGTATTTATTTGGTTTTGTTGCTTTCTTTTCCGGTAGACGCTAATTCCGAGGGAGCAAATGAAGAGTTCGAAGACCAAGACTCAGCACTAGATCAGCAAGGCAAGTCGTAGCCCTTGACCATATTGATCCTATGTTTACAAAAGTACTTTACTTTTATAAAATTGCATGCTATTTGTGTATCAATGCTTACTTTATGGAAGTAGTTATTTACCTAGTTGACATTATGCCACCTTGATTAATTGGGATGCCATGTATCCATTGTTAAACCTAGGTTGGGACATTACTAGTTGGACATAAACATTATACCAACATTGGGTTATGTAGCTATGCTTAGACAAGCTTAGTTGTACGAAGGGATTCATGTCACATATTGAATAATGTTAATCTTGACTTAATGAGATATTGAATTGTGGCCGTTAGCCACTGTTGTAAAATTTGTTGTACCATGGCGGGGTTTGCTATTGGTCTTGGTTGAACGAATTGTTTTCCCTCAGACAAGTGATCGTGCAGTGCAGTAAAGGGGGTGCTTTCTAGCACATTGGGATGTGGATGTCTTGCCTGAGAGAACTTAAGGACTTAATCTTGTGCGCCATTGAACTGGGCCTAACCGAACTACCACATGTCTGGTATGGGACAGACCTAGCTGATTAATTTGCAATGTCTAGCCTTGAGTACTGCCAATTGGTGGTGTGGCCCTATGGAGCGAAACCTTAGCTGGCAATACCGAGTTTAGACAGTGCATTGTAAAGGCTTTGTCATGATATCTCTGCGACACACCAAAGGAAGTGTGTTAAGATCGATTGCACAAAGAGATGGTCATGTCTTGTGGGTAAAGTTGTACAACCTCTGCAGAGTGTAAAACTATTCGAATAGCCGCGTCCGCAGTCATGGACAAGCCCGGGAATTTCACACGGGGTATAGAGTATTTCATGTTATTTGAAATGTGGAATTGTTGGGATGTGAACAGGGAGTTCACTGTTGTTTTGTTGTATACCATTGATCTACCAGTTATTCATTTATCTTTTCATAAATATGCTTTCAACCTATTTATTGTATTTCAATTCAAGTTATTGCTTTCTGCAAATGAACCATATGGCCATCCTTGTCAAGCTGTGCTTGAATATATTGCATCAATTCCCTACAGCTTGCTGAGTACTTTTTGTACTCACGGCTATACGCCTTTGTTGATCAGTTGCTGAGGAAGGGCCAGGAGATAATGAGTATCATGAGGAGGAATTCTATGAAGACTATGTGGATTAGGAAGGCGTTCCCCAGACGATTGCTTGTGACATGTCGAATGGCTCAAGTTATCTTTTCCGCTGCAATAGTTATTTGTTTCTTAAGCCCTTAAGGCTTAATGGTGTAAACATTGACCATAAGGTCGTTTGCTTTATTTAATAATAATTTGCTTCTTCTTAGTTAATTCGTTGTATGAAATGATATTTCATCTATGTTTCCACTATGTGCACTAGCGTGATCCTGGACTAGTGCAGTATACACAGAGGGTTTCGAATTTGCAAATTCGGGTCCCGACAGACATGGATTTTATCCAAGTCCCCCTCAATCACATTACATCGCAAGCAACTTTCTTGTGACTTATCTAGTAAGTCCTTAACAAGTTTAGCACACTTGACTTTTAGTGATTCATTGTCAAGTTTTAGTTGCCTACAGCCCTTACATGAGCTGACTTGGTCCTTAGAATCATGTATTTCAAGTTCATCGTTTCTAGAAGAAAGATTCCTAAGGTGATCGCTCATGGCATTAATTTCAGCAAGCAATTTAGGGCAATTAGAGCATAATGGAGTAGAGTGAGCATAAAGAAAACTAGCATATAGTGTAATAGCATCAACAGAATCATCGCTAGCATTTTTCAACCTAAGACTATCTAATTCAGACAACACACTATCATGCATAGTCCTTAGGTTCTCCAACTCCACAAGAAGAGCATCACACAAGGAACAGTTTTCACTGACTCGAGAGGGAGAAGATTTAAGAGAAGCTAACTCCTGAGTGAAGGTACCTACTTCCTTCTTTAGCTCCATACACCAAGCTCTAGCTCTAGCATGAAATTTCCCTAATTTGCAGAAAGCTTCATTAAGCTGGTCATAGGAGGGTACCTCTTCCGAGTCGCTATAGAGCTCGGAGTCGCTGATGCCGTTGGCGTCGGCCATGAAGCATATGCCGGAGAAGTCGTTGCCGCCTTTCTTCTCTTGCGGTTCATCCTCGCCCTCGTCGCTCCATGTCTCCGTGTCGGAGAGGTTGATGTCGTCAACTACGGTGAAGATGCGGTGGAAGAGCTTCTTGTTCTTGAAGAAGTTGCGGTACTTCTTCTCACGCGTCGGTTCACGAACTGGACGCTTCTTGTTGCGATTCTTGTCGATGTAGTCGTTCTTTGCCGAACCGCCAGCATCGTTCTTAGCCTTCTCTAGTTTGGGGCAATTAGCCTGAATGTGGTTGGGGCCACCACACTCAAAGCATGTGATCATGCCACCTCTCTTTCTCTCTTTCACCCTCATGTATGCATGAGAAAACATGCGATCGAGAAGAGCAAGCTCATTTTCTAAAAATTTTCCAGTTGGTCATCGCTTAGCTCGCAAAGGGCGGAGAGAGAGAAACCAATAGAAGGATCAGAAAAAGAAGATCCAATGGGATCGGTGACCAAGGCCATCGACTGAGATTTCGTCTTCCGTGAGACGACATCGATCTCATGAGTCTTGAGCCGGGAATAAAGCCCGTCAAGAGTCAGAGTCGATAAGTCGGTGGTGTCCTTGATGGCGGTCACCTTCATCTCCCAAACACGCAAATCGAGTGCGGTCAAGAAATATCGAGCATTATCCGAGTGAGGGTATATGCAACCAACTGCTCCAAGATTGCTCAAGATCTTGGTAAAACGACCGAAACAATCATTAAGACTTTCACCAGCGTGTTGATCAAACTTGTTGAACTCACGCTTGAATTTGTCCTGTCAAACCATCTTGATTTGAGTAGTGCCTCATGGTAAGCATCGAGGGTCACCCAAATCTGATGAGCAGAACGAAGGTGAGAAATCCTATCATACTCACTGTGGCTAAGACCCTGTATGAGGATGTTCCTTGCCTTAGCATTCGCCTCAACGTCAGCCATATTGCCGGTCGTGACGTTTTCATCAGCAGGTACCTCATACGGGAGTTTCACCTTCTGCCATATCAGGAAGCCCTGGGCAGTGATGTACAACTCCATTCGAGACTTCCAAAATAGAAAATCAACTCCAGAAAAAATAGGAGGCTTGGTGGAATACTTGTCCATCGCCATGGATCTTGAGACCGGTCAAGATCTATGAAAGAGCAAAACTGGCTCTTATACCAATTGAAAGACCGAGATTGCGATCAGAGGGGGGTGAATGATCCCAAATTAAAAATATATCCCCTAGGAAGATCACAAATGCAGATCTTCACCCAAAGAAACCAAGCCAAAATCCTTGAATATCAAATGGATGCAAAAGAGTCAATTTTCACAAAAATCAGCCTAAGACAGGTTCTACTGCCATCCAGGGCTAGTACTACCTGGTCACTGTAGCTACAGTGAAATCATGCATATGAACAGCGTTTTCAGCACAGAATCAAATAGGAAAATTGATGTATCTTTTGATCCGTTGACCCGAACTCAACCAAACTTGGTAGATAAGGTCCTTGAGATGTCAGGAACTTATTCCAACCTTCAATCACAAGGATTGATTTCAAAGTTCTGACCTTTATACCCGGGAATGAAGAACATACCAAGTTTCAATAAAAACCGAAAGAACTTCAATTGAGGCTTGCTCGTGGGTTTTTGGTGATCAAGATGATCTTGAATGACTTCCCACACGTCCCAGCAAGCACAAGATCATAAAGAAACTCATGGCAACGCAATCTACAAGATCAAGCACTCAAGAACGCCAAGAACAACTTCTTGCAAGAAGAATGCATGGATTTCTTAGATGATTGAGAACATAAATTCAGAAGAAGAATCATTCATCAAACATCAACCTCAATAAAGATTTGTAACCATATAGAAGGAGAGGAAGCAAATCCAAATTGAGTAAATGTAAATTGCAAGAAATTAAATGCGGAATTTAAATTGCGTAATTTAAATGCGTAATGTAAATGCGTAAAGGAAATAAAACATGAACATAAATGAAGAACATTTCATTTCTCGAAGGAGAGGTTACAAAGCCTCACATTCATGTGGGCAAAGCTCAAAGGGGCATCAAAAGCCTCAAAACCTTCAAGAGGGGAAGGCTACCTCTCCACCCCTATTTATACAACCTTGGGCAACCTACCACCCTTCGATGAGCCTCTAAACCCTAGAGCATCCATCAAGGGCTAGGATTAACCCACTCAACAAGCCATGCAAGGGTTCACCCTAAACCCACAACACATAATGGGTTTTCTTGCACGGTTCTCAAAGCACACATTTCAAAGCAAGCTACACTTATCCACTACTCTATCTTTCAGAACTGCAACCCAACAGCTCTACTTGATCCAAGTAGTGATAAGCTAGCTTCTCCACTGATCTCTTGTCTCTTGGGACTGCACCGACTTCATCTCCGGCCATCTTCCGGCGAACATCCGGCCATCTTGAACCTCCGGCCTTCCCATGCCTAGTTCCAGCCTCCCTTCGCCTCACCATGATCACCAAATGAAGTCCTACATCCACAAAGACAAGAAAACCCTTCTTGGTTCCACCATGAACCGAGCGCATCAATTCGATCACGAATTGGGGTTAGAATAGACCAAAACAGATCAAAACACTTCAACCAAATGCAAACATCATGTTTTCAATACAGGAGTAATCTTCTCAATTTTTTATGATTTTTGATGTTGCTCAGATGAGAAACTTGTCAACATGAAAACGTTGCGTTTCAAAATTCTCTACAACTTTCATGTAGACCAAATAATTTTTTAAGCAAGAGAAGATCTTCAAAGACGCTAATTACTACCGGCTGTCAAAACCGGTCCGGCGTAAACGTGAAACTCACTGTGACTTGGTCCGGCGCGAACAAATCAGTCCGGCGCAAATGGGAAACTCTATGTTTCCCTCTTCCCTTGGTCCGGCGCAAATGGGAAACTCTCTGTTTCTAATTTCTCTTGGTCCGGCGCAAAAGGAAAACTCTCTATTTTCTCATTTCTGTTGGTCTGGCATAAACGTGAAGTCTATCCTAACTCGGTTCGGCGCAAACATGAAACCGATTAAACTTGGTCTGGCGTAACCTATCATGCCGGCACAAAAATACTTCCAACTTGAAATCCATTTTAAATCCAAACTCAAATCTAAGCTATCCTAGATCACATAAAATCAAATACTCATCACAAACATGGATGGACCTCCACATGGTCCTTCAGGATGCGACGGGCGGCGACGACGGCGAGGGGATGCGACGGCACGACTGCAGGGAGGACGAGGTGGGGACGGAGAGGATGCGGCAATGGCGGGGAGGCCCGAGGTAGCAGCAGGGAGGCTCGATGCGGTCGAAGGTGCGGAGGTAGTCGAGGTTGGCGGAGAGGCAAGTGCCAGAAAGGGCATGACTTTTGCTATTTATAGGGGTCAACTATCACTGTCGGCTCCCCACAAGAACCGGCAGTGATATTATATCACTGCCGGGTCATAAAGAGAGCCAACAGTGATAGTGGCCTTATCACTGCCGACCCAACTTAAACTAGGATGTAATACTTCGTATTACTGCCGAGGTTAAGTAGAACTAGCAGTGATAGTTGCCTTATCACTACCGGCCCAACCCAAACCCGGCAGTAATACCAGGTATCACTGCCGGGTTTTAGTAGAACCAGTAGTGATAGGACATATCACTGCCGGTTGAGCCTACAACCCAGCACTAATAATAGACAGTACTGCCAGTTTTCTGGGGAAACCGGAAGTGATAAGTTGGTGTCCGCCCAATTAAGTGAAACTTTCAGTTTAGTTCATTTCAAAGGCTGAGTGCTTTCGAATTTTTGAAATCCTATCAAATTTGATCCAAATTATCTAAAAATTTTTGGAGGCATACTGCAGGACATATACTATTTTATATTAATATTTTCCCCTAATTTTGACTAAGTTCTAAAATTCTAAAAAACCAGATTGCTCATTGTTTTAATATTTTATAAATCAAATAATGCTTCAAAAATTCACACAAATGTAATAATTCACACAAATGCAGTCAAACCATTACTTCATATAATACATTAATTGTTACACATGAGAAAATAAACATGTTATTCGTACAAAAGAAAGCATATCTTTAATTTATACAACTAAGCTACGATTCAACCTTCGTTATGATTGCGGCGTATGTACATAGCTTCCTCACACTCTTCCATGAGACTTAGGTCAACGTCCTCTCCTATAGGAGGAAGCTCGTTGAATTGGTTGTATTCTTCCTCGTCGACAACATTCTGAACTCCGACAATCCTTCTTTTTCCTTGAATAACCACGTGGCATTCCTTGTTAGCCGGGTCAGTTACAAAGAAGATTTGTGTAGCAGAATTAGCAAGTACGAATGGTTCTTCCCTGTATCTGACGAGTTTGAGGTCCACGGTAGTGATACCGTACTTGTCGATGTTCACACCCCTGGAAGTCTGACCCATTGGCTCCAAAAGAGAGAGACCATCAAAGGTCCATAGTCAAGCTCTCAAATCTCTTCTATGAATCCGTAGTAGCTTTGCCTATTTTCATTGCTGTCATAGGCATCTATACAGATACCGTTGTTTTGGTTGGTACTCTTTTTATCTTGTGCTCTTGTATAAAATGTAAAACCATTTATGTCGTATCCTTGGAATGTCCGAATTCTAGTTGACGATCCATGAGCCAACACTTTTAACTGAGCACACCCTGTCTCCGTATGCATCATGTGCCTACGCAACCAATTGCCGAAGTTATTTCTATGCTCTCTCGTGATCCAACCCTCTGACTTCCCTGGGTTTGTTCTGGATAGCATGCTCTTGTGCATGTTGACATACGGGGCCACCACAATTGATTGTCTCAAAACTGCGAAATGTACTTGTGTGAATGAAGCTAGATTGGTTGTACGGAGTGATTTCTCACCTACTGTCCCTTCCCTTGTAGCCTTCCCTCATGTCGAGATATAGGCAAACCAATCGGTTTGAGATCCATATAATCGACGCAGAACTCAATGACCTCCTTGGTTCCCCAACCATCGGCAATGCAACCTTTCGGCCGATGACGGTTACGAACATATTTCTTTATAACCCCCATAAACCTCTCAAAAGGGTAAATCTGATGTAGAAAGACGGGACCAAGAATCCGTATCTCTTTCACAATTTGAACAATGAAATGGACCATAATATCAAAAAAAGATGAAGGGAAACACATCTCAAGCCTGCATAGAGTGTGAACCACGTCTTCCTGCAGCTTATCTAGTTTTAACGGATCGATGGCCTTCTATGAAATCGCGTTGAAGAATGAACACAACATTATAATTGAGTCTCGGACTTTCTCTGGCAGAACACCCTAATTGCAATTGGAAGCATCTTTGTCATCATCACGTGGCAATCGTGAGACTTCATGCCAATTAATTTTAAGTTTTTCATTGAGACTACTCTCTTTATGTTGGCAGAGTAACCAGAGGGAACTTTGACTCCGTGGAAGCATTCGCACACACTATTTTTTTCTTTCTTGCTCGAAGTGTAGCAGTCTGTGGGAAGGTAATTTTTGACTGTATCCATGTCTTCGTGATGCAGCTCCTTCCTGAGTTTCATATCTTCAAGGTCCATCCGTGTGTGGAGGGTATTTTTTGTTTTGCCAGGTATATCCTGTAAGATACCAAGCAAGCTGTCACACACGTTCTTCTCTATGTGCATGACGTCGATTGCGTGTCGAACTTCCAAGTGTTGCCAATAAGGTAGGACCCAAAATACTGATCTCTTTTTCCATAAAGGAGGCTTATCATGGGATTCGGGATAGATGTACTATAGGCTCACTTTTCATGAATAATATGATGATCCTTTACGGCCACAAATATCTCTTTCCTAGTGCGATTCTTTGGAGCTAAGGCAGTCTCCTTTGTCACGTCAAAAGCTCTCTTATTATTGCGGTATGGGTGATCCTTGCGGAGGAACCTACGATGCCGCATGTAAGCCATTTTCCGACAGTTCTTCAGCCAACGGCTAGCTGTATCATCCAAGCACTGGACGCATCCGTTGAACCCTTTTATCGTCTGTCCCGACAGGTTACCAAGGGTAGGATATAGTTCTTTCTTTTGTATTTATCCCATACCCGTACTCCATTGTTCCCAATATTAGAAGATCTTCAACCAATGGTTTGAGGTACACATCAATATCGTTGCCAGGTTGCCTGGGCCCTTGGATCAGTAGTGGCATCATAATGTACTTTCTCTTCATACAAAGCCAAGGAGGAAGGTTGTAGATACATAGAGTCACCGGCCAAGTGCTGTGACGACTACTCATATTGCCGAAAGGATTCATCCCATCCGCATTCAATCCAAACCTTATATTCCTCACATCATATGCAAAGTGCTTCTTATATTTTCTGTCGATGTTCCTCCATTGCACAGAATTAGCAGGGTGTCTGAGCATTCCATCCTTCTTACGCTCATCGGTGTGTGTCAGGGATCAGTCATCCTGACATGTGCCCGGGCCCCCCCAGGCTATAGAACATTTTTCCCGAGCTCGGAGGACTGTTCCCGAGCTCGGGTGGATGTCTCCCCGAGCTCGGAGGACGATTCCCGAGCTCGGGCAAGGGTGTCCTCGAGCTCGTACTGGCTCCCACAATCTACATAACCTCGTCGCCTTCAATCCGACCTCCAGCATAGTATTCCCCTCTCTTGCGTGACCTCTCTCCCCTGCATGGGAATTGAGGTCACCAACTCCTGTCAAATCCCCTGCGTGGGAACTAGGGCCTAACCGCTCCTATCAGATACCCTGCGTGGGAACTAGGGCCCAGCAACTCCTGTCAGATCCCCTGCGTGGGGACTAGGGTCAACTGCTCTGATCAACTAACAGACATCGCCCAACGTCAGCACTCGAGATCAACGCCCAGGGGTCTATAAAACACCAGACCACCCCTGTCAAGAAAGGCCACACCGACACCGAGACCCGCCAACGGACAAGAAAAGCCACAACCAAACACGCAACAAGAACCTCAAGAGATACTCTCATACGTCGCACCACCTCATCGAGCTCCCCCTCAGCCAACACTCCCGAGTGGCCCCGAGGTCGAGCTCCCTGTTCATCCTCCCCCGAGGAGCCTATTAGTCACCTTTCGCCTATGGGCAAGACTGGAGTAGAGCTATTACCCGACCTAGGGGGCTCGAACCAGTATAAAC
This sequence comes from Otatea glauca, assembly GCA_036346275.1. Lineage (NCBI taxonomy): Eukaryota > Viridiplantae > Streptophyta > Magnoliopsida > Poales > Poaceae > Otatea > Otatea glauca. The sequence goes on along the minus strand of CM070723.1, from coordinate 26,156,017 downwards.
TCTATGTCTCCCCTGTTCGCTTGCCCTTCTTCCTCGGGCTGTGTGCCTGCCGATGCTCCCTCCTTCCCGGACGAGCACGACTTGGGGCCTCACCCCTTTACACTATCCTTCTCCCCTCTTTGCGGTTGACGGTCCCGATCGTCGATAGCTGGCGCCCACCGTGGGGTCCGAAGTTTCGTTCGTCCGAAGTTCATCGCCTCAACGTTGTCAGCACCTTCAGCTTCACTGACAACATGTCGCGATCAGCGAGCCTGGGCTCGGACGCTGTCCCTGAGTGCCAAGGCTCCACCTCCATGCTCTCGCCCTCATTGCCGCCTCACGAACGTCGGGTCTTCATGGTCGACAGCCGCGAGGCAACTCCGGACGTGGACGACAGCAGCCCGGAGACCCCGCAGGAGGCGTGTCGGCTCGTCCAGGTCGCCATCAACCAAGCTATCACCGCCATTCGTCGAGAGGAGTGCACGATGGCCCGCTCTCCGTCTGGACAGCTCAGTCCCACCCGCCTTGACGAGCCTAGCCGGGAGCGCCTGCGGGTCATCGCCCGGGTCATGGCTGACCCCACACGGGCCGGCTCGGCACTCTTCCGATGGTCCCTCACCGAAGAGCTCAACAGGGCGACCGGCGATGTCGTGCCTTCGCGGCAAGTGCGGCGCCTGGGCTCCGAGTTTCGCCCCTTGGCGAGCGATGGCGATTCGCTGCGCGATCGCTGACCGTTCCGCTGGCAGACTCCTTACCCGTGGGCGCGCACCCTGTCACAATCCCTTCCGCCTCGCTAGGGGGAAGACGTGGCGCGCGGGCACACTCGCCGGCACCAGAGCAACAATGATGCTCTCTCGAGCAGTAACGCTTCCGGAGGCCTTTCCCCAGACATTCCGCCCAGGCACCAGAAGATTCGCGATCGCCCGCGCCACCGTCCCAATGACGCTCTTCCTGACCATCGCGGTCAGCGCGAGGTGTATCGTCGGCTCGAGTTTCCCTTGTCGACGGACGACGATTCCGACGCCAGCAGCGGTGGCAGTGACCTCCTGGCCTACGACTGCCCGGCGTACTCAGACAACCTCCGTCGAGTGCGCTGGCCGGCCCGGTTCAAGCCGGCAATAATGGAGCGGTTCGACGGGACCAAGAACCCTGCGGAATTCCTCTCCATATACTCCACCGCCATTTTGGCGGCCGGCGGGGACGAGGCCGCGATAGCCAACTATCTTCCCACCGTTCTAGACAGAGCCGCCCGCACCTGGCTCTTCAACTAGGCGTCCGACGCCTTCCAGTCATGGCGCCATTTGCGGAGCGCCCTCAACTCCAACTTCCAGAGTTGCTACGAGCGGCCTGGACGAGAAAGGGACCTGGACCGAGTCATCTAGGGGAAGGGTGAGCCCCTCAGGGACTTCGTGCGCCGATATACCCGTGCACGAAACTCAATCCCAAACGTCTCCGATGAGACTGTCATCAAGGCCTTCAAGTTCGGTGTCCGTGACAGACGCCTCACGGAGGACCTCGAGATCGCTGCAAAGCTCACCGTCAACAAGCTATTCCGCATGCCGGGGCGGTACGCAGATGCGTACGATGCCATCCGCTAGAAGCATGACTACGACCGAGGCAAGCTCGACCTTGTCTTTGGCGAGGCGGGGCCGTCCGGCGCTAAGGAAGGAGCTTCAGCCCTGCGAGACAAGAAGCGGGGGAAAGACCGTGGCGCCGGGGGCGACCAGCTCCGCGTGGTCGTCGCGATCGACGGCGGGCGCGAAAGGACAGAAGCGCGCCAGCCCGACCGCTGAGGGCCTCGGCCACAGCAGAATCGCCCGCGGCCTCAGCAAGCACCGCACCGGCCCCAGCAGGGGCAGGGTCGAGCCGGGCCCCTAGAGCAAAGACCTGACCCTGGGGCGACGAGGAACAGCTTCGCCTCGACGCCGACAAATTTTGCCCGTTCTATAAAATCTACGGCCATGATCTGCGAAGTTGTGGAACATGGTTGTACAAGCTGGACGCATTTTATAGAGGGCACGGAGAGATGCCCACGCTCCCGAAGGGCGGTGAGCGGCCCGGCGGAAATGACACCTGCGAGGACCAAGCGGGCCTTGACCCGGAGTTCCAGCATGGCGACCGCTGTGTGGATATGATCTTTGGTGGCTCTCCGGCATATCGGTCCCGGCGTGAACTGAAGGACGCCGCGCGCACCGTGAACCAAGCCACCATTGGGAAGCCCACCGACCAACCCTTCAGGTGGGATGGTGTTCCCATTACCTTCTCTCGGGATGATGCTCCCCCGGGGATGTCCCGAGACTTTAAGACCGCCCTGGTTGTCGCCCCGACCATAAGCAACACCGTCGTCGGCCGAGTCATGGTTCCCTTCTTCGGCATCGTACCAAGAAGCTCGACCACTCCGCTCGGGCAGGTTGTTCTGCCCGTCACCATTGATGACTCAGCAAACATCTGCACCGAGCTGATCACCTTCGAGGTCGTAGATGGCGACCTCCCCTATAACACCATGCTCGGGCGGCCGGCCCTGATCAAGTTCATGGCTGCAAATCACTACGGGCACCAGTGTATGAAGCTCCCGGGGCTTGGCAGCGTCATAGCGGTCTGCGGTGACCTCAAGGCGGCGCACGGCTGCGAGGAAAAAGGCCCTGGCGCTCGCCGGCATGCTGCCTAAGCAGGGTCCCGAGGTGACCCCGAAGAGCGCCCGTCGAAAGGCGGCAATCCAGCCCGGTGGCCCTACCAAGATCGTGCAACTCGAGGAGGGAAGCTCAGGGAAGTGCGCCTGTATTTTCGTTCAACTCAACCCAAAATGGGAAGATGAGCTCGTCACCTTCCTCCGAAATAATAAAAGTATTTTTGCATGGGAACCAGCGGACATACCGGGGGTCCCACGGGAGGTGATCGAGCACAAACTACAAACAAAACCGGGCTGCAGGCCCGTGCGCCAGAAACTGCGGCGCTTCTCCCCTGAGAAGGCGACGATAATGAGGGAGAACCTTGATAAGCTCCAGAAGGCTGGTTTCATTCGTGAGGTCAATTACTCCGAATGGCTGGCCAACCCTGTAATTGTGCAAAAGAAAGGCGGGAAATGGAGAATTTGTGTCGATCACACGGGCTTAAACGCCGCGTGTCCCAAAGATAACTTCCCTCTTCCACCCATAGACTAGATCGTGGACTCCACCGCCAATGCCAAGATGTTGAGTTTTCTCGACGCCTACTCCGGCTACCACCAGATCAAGCTCTCCGTAGAAGATGAGGACAAAACCGCCTTCATCACGCCGTTCGGAACCTTCTGCTACACAACCATGTCGTTCGGTCTTCGCAACGCGGGCGCAACGTTCCAGCGGCTGATGGTCAATCCTTCGACCTGCAGATCGGCCGAAACCTAGAGGTCTACGTCGACAACATCATCATCAAAAGCTCCTCCGAGGCCGACCAAGTCAACGATCTAGCCGAGATCTTCGCCAGTCTAAACAAGTTCGGCATCAAGCTTAATTCCGAGAAGTGCGTCTTCGGCATGACCTCCGGAAAAGTGCTCAACTACATGATCAGGGGCTCGGGCGTGGGGCCGAACCCAGAGAAGATCGAGGCAATCGAGCAGATGGCCGCCCCGACTTCGGTAAGGCAAGTCCAGAGTCTCGCCGGCCGCGTCATCGCCCTCAGTCGCTTTATCTCCCGGCTCGGTGAGCGAGGGCTGCCCTTCTTCAGGATCCTGCACAGGCATGGGGGCTTCGAGTGGATCCCCGAAGCCCATCGGTCCATCGACGAGCTCAAGGTATAACTCTCGAGTCCACCTCTGTTGACGACTCCGCAGTAGGGCGAAGTGCTATTGCTCTACCTCGCAGCCACGACCCAGGCCGTTAGCGCGGTCCTGGTAGCCGAGTGGGCGGAACGACAACACCCGATCTACTACGTCAGCGAGGTGCTTCATGGGCTAAAAGAGCGCTACCCTCTGGTCCAGAAGCTCCTCTACGCCATCTTCATGGCCTCGCGCAAGCTTCGGCACTACTTCCAAGCGCATGCGGTGGTTATCCCGAACGGGCTCCCGCTCTGGGAGATTCTCAGGAACCCGGAGGCCGGAGGTCGCATCGCCAAATGCGCCATGGAACTGGCCGAGTTCGACCTCCGCTTCGTGGCCCGCACCGCCATCAAATCGCAGAGGTTGGCCGACTTCGTGGTCGAGCAAACGACCGAGTCTGCCCCCGAGCCCGAGGTCGAGGTCGAAGACCCTTGGACCATGTTTTTCGACGTGTCTAGGTCGTTTGAGCACTCGGGGGCTGGCGTTCTCATCGTCACCCCTCAGGGTGACCACCTGAGGTATGTGATCCGCTTTGGTCTCCCCGCAACCAACAACGCGGCGGAATATGAGGCCCTCTTGGCTGGCCTGCGAGCTTGCAAGTCCCTAGGCATCCGCCATCTGGTTGTTAAAGGGGACTCCCAGCTCATCGTCAATCAGTACAACAAAGACTATCAGTTTTCGGACCCGCTAATGGCCAAGTACCGCGCCGAGGTACGCAAGACGGAGAGATGGTTCCAAAACCTAAAGATCCAGCACGTGCCAAGAAAGGACAACTCCACCGTCGACCTCCTGTCCAGGCTCGGATCTTCCGGTGATGAGCTCCCGTCGGACGTCATCCTCGAGACCTTAGCCACACCATCCGTCTCTGACAAGGAAGACCTGGTGGCCCTCCTCGAGAGTGTCCCCTCGTGGATGGACCCGATTGTCAAGTTCCTCAACCGTGGGGAGCTCCCTGCTACTCCAGTCGAGAGGAGCAGGATGCGATGCCGTGCGAGCTCGTATAGGCTTGTCGGTGGGCAGCTTTACCGTCTAGGAGCCCTGGGCATTTTGTCAAAATGCATCACTCCCGAGGAGGGTAAGTACTTGATCAGCAACATACATTCTGGCCTATGCGGCGCTCACTCTTCTTTCAGGACAATGGTCGGGAAGGCGTTCCGGATGGTATTTTACTGGCTGACAGCGCTCGAGGATGCTCAAGGCATCATTCGCGCTTGCCAGGCCTGCCAGTTCCATGCTCGGAAGGACCGACAACCGGCCTACGCCTTGCAGACCATTCCCCTCTCCTGGCTAATCTCGACGTGGGGCCTCGACATCCTCGGCCCCTTCCCGAGGTCGGTTGGGGGGAAGAGATTCTTGCTCGTCGCCATCGACACCTTCTCGAAGTGGATCGAGGCTGAGCCGGTCTCCGCTTCACCGCAAAAGCCGCGGTAAGGTTCTTCCGTTCCTTCGTGGTCAGGAGGTATGGAGTCCCTTGCAGGATCATCACTGACAATGGGACACAGTTCACCAGCGAGCTGTTCCAAGAGTTCTGCGCAGACATGGGGACCAAGGTCTGCTATGCCTCCGTGAGCCATCCTCAAAGCAACGAGGCAGTCGAGCGCGCCAACGGACAACTCGTCCAAGGCATCAAGAAACGAGTTTTTACTGAGCTCAGTCAGCGCGGCCGGACCTGGGTGGACGAGCTTCCCACCGTCCTTTGGTACGTCCGCACCTCTCTGAGCCGGGCAACGGGGGCGAGCCCTTTCCAACTCGTCTTCACGGCCGAAGCTGTCCTGCCACCCGAGGTCACACTTGGCTCCGTCAGGGCAAGCTCGATCGACCAAGTCGATCTCGAGCGGGAATGATCCCTCGACCTTGCCCAGGCGGAGGAAGTAAGGTGTCGCGTGCTACTGCGCTCGGCGTGCTACCTGCAAGATATCCGTAGGCACGCCGCCCGAGCAATACGACCTAGGGGCTTCCACATCGGGGACCTGGTCTTAAGACGAATCCAACACCGGTCCAACACCAATAAGCTGTCCCCGCTGTGTGAAGGCCCCTATAGGATCGTGTCAGCAAGTCACGTGGGAGCTTACCGTCTAGCAACCCCCGATGGCAGGGAGCTCACTAACTCGTGGAATATAGACCAGCTCCGGAGGTTTTATGCCTAATGCTCCCCCTCCTTCTGTTTTGAGATAAGATGTTTTCCCTTGTCATCATGCTTGTCTCTCGTATCTCGAGCAAACGTGACCCAGGCCGTGGCCTGGACACCTACCTCCGGGGGTCAAATACGTGGTAAGCCGATCCTCATCGCAGTAAGCCGGCTATCTCCCCGTCGCAGGGTTTGTCCCGGCAATCATGCCCATGGGCTCGTCGACCACGAGATACTCGAGTTTCAGCCGTCAGGCCCCTTACTCGAGCTAGCACGATAGTCCCGTGGTCCACCTCTAGGGGTCGAATACGCGGTAAGCCGATCCTCATCGTAGTAAGCCGACCATCCCCCCGTAGCAGGGCTCGAGCCCGGGACTGTCACTGATAAGGGCCTCGAGCTAAGGGGCCCAGCCTTGTTTTTCCCTCACGATAAACTGTGCTGTTTTATCGTCTCTTATTTCCTCTTATGCTTTTCGGAGTCTCGAGCGAATGTGTCTAAAGGTTGTGATGCGAAGGATCGACACCAGGCGGTCGAGCACGCAGTAAGCCGATTCTCATCGTGGTAAGCCGATCTCCCCCTACAGCAAAGTCCATCTTGGCATTCACGCCTGAGCGCTTCCTCGACCTCAAGACCTAAGAGCCTCGGCCCGCGCGCCCCTTGCTCGAGCTGGGATCTCGGCCTCATAACTCGCCTCTGAGGGATGAAATGCGTAGTAAGCCAATTCTCATCGCTGTAAGCCGACCATTCCCCCCGTCGAAGGGAACGAGCCCGAGATTGCCCTCGCCTCAGGGGCACCCGGGTCCTCAAATCTTGCGTCTCCACACTTTGGGACAATCTAGGTACGGGCCCATGATAAAAACTCTCTTTTATCTCAGGTACTAACCTCTTTTGGCCTCTCGAGGGACGTGACGTCAGGTCACAGTCCCAAGTTGCAGGTTCTTCCGCCGAAGATTACGCCGTTTCATGACCCCAGCCCGGGGCTCTATATGCTTTTCTTTCGGCCGAAAGTCTTCTTTTTTGATAGAACGTCTCAAGCGGCGCGACCTCGTGGCGTGACCATAAGGGCAACCATAAGATCACGTGGCGAGCTCCCCCTCGAGACGTCCATGTCGCGGGAGCCGCCCAGACCGTACTCGGGCTAGTTGGATATGCTATCGCCACATCGGATTTGGAGGTTAGCAAAGGATCACCGATGGTGCTCGCATTGCTAACACCCAAGCCCAAATGAGACAACGGCGAAACACCCAAATAACTCGAACCCGATCCCGGTATTCCCCGGTATGCGATCCAAAACTTCGCCGGGATCCCCACATACGGATTTCAAAGTCATACCAACTCAATTTGCATAAAGGGGCAACGAACTCAAACCCCACAACCAGACACGCATAAGCGGAAGCAAAACAAAACAAAACCCAACCCGGCACAAAGACGACCCGACGAAAAACCAAAACCCACAAGACTAACAAAAGCACGAAAAAATTGGGCATGATGCCTCTAGAGCAGAGGACATCCACCCAGCAGACAAGAGAGACAAATTGCATATATATATATATATATCAACAATAACAACTAAATATCTCGACCAACTACGCATCTCGATCATCAACCATCATATAACAACCACATCAAGTATCAAAAGTTAAAGCCTCCACATGCTACAAACACAACCCATACATATACAACAAAAGTTATCCAAACCCCAAGGTAAATAAAATTAAGACTCATCCGGAAGTGTCACCTTCTGAACACTTCCGGCGCTTGCATCGAGCTAAGCCTCTACTCGGTGTCCCGCCCGACAACCGAGAGACAATAAGGACAGAACTCACAACTGCATCGCCCTCACTGAAAACCACAAGCGAAGCATGAGTACGTAAGGTACTGCAAGTCTTACACGTGGTCCATATATGACCGACTCACAAAGGAATATGCATTGGATAAAACAATGGAATAAGCCACAGGTAATAAGTGCGAAAAGCTTAACTTTGTAGTAGATTCGCCTACACTACTCAATTCACAAGTTTTAAAGCAGTTATAACAAGCATCTACTACTACATTGAAGGTTTGCAATTAAGTACATGAAGTAACACAAGTATCACCACCATTCACAACAAATTCATCAACATCTCACATTTCTTTTACAGTTTTAAGTTGTTACTACGATGAACTGAGCGATGAGAGAGCGTGCTCTTATCCATGGCGGCGATTCAAATCGTTTATTCACTGCGCAGGATCATCAATCACACGACATGAATCCCACACAGAATCCGCATCAACCGCCCCTCCCACCATATCTATCCGATGAACCGCCCTCATGCGGCACGAGCACCTAGCAACCTCCCCTGAGCGACACAAGTCCAACTTGGCCCTCCCGAGGAGACCTAGGCCTCGAACTCCACCCCAACCATCGCATGAAGTTGCACCCCATCGACTAGGGAATGGTGAAAGAGTGGCTTACCGCGCCCATATCACGGCATGTGATCAACAAGGGTTGCTCAATCAAAGGTCAAACTCGAGCGGTCCTCAATCGACACAAAGTGAGCTACACATTCGAGTCTACACACTCTCATGTCCCAACCCTCTCGCCTTGGTCTCCAATTCACATTTACATTTTCAACCTACTCCCATTTCCAAACCATGTAGTTCATAAGTGTGAAGTAGCACATCACAAGTGATGGAACCATCCACCACTTGGCCCGAACCCGACCGCTAAGCAATTTAAGCGTGACATAAAATATTACCCATGTTAGGTTCCAAATGACAATTCAACAATTAACAAGGATGACATATGCAGTAAATAGGTTCTAATATTCTACCCACAATTCAACTCCTAATGCACTACTTAAAACACCCGTTAAGCAATTCATTCACAAAGATAGAATATAAGGATCAATGATGCTTAGGTGCTTGCCTTGTGCTTCAATTGGATTTTCAGTAGCCATGGCTCTTCAACTCCCACGGATCGTCACCCTTGCCAGGATCGTTCTCTACGATGTATGGATGCAAAATGAGATGCATGAAATGCATATGTAAAGGAAATGCAATTCGAAGTTTTAACAAAATTCCAAAATGCAATCCTTCTACAACAAAACGAAAAGCAAAAACGTTGACACTACGTATCAATAGCTAAACAATACTTTGATATGCTTTACACAACTCCAACCAAAATCCTAACCTTCATTTTGAAATTTGGACAGATTTTAGCCCTTCTAGACCGACTTCACCATTTTAGGCATAACTTCTACATGGTTACATGAAATTGAGTGATTCAAGTCCTAATGAAACTTAAGAGATATATCTACAACTTAGTTTTAGCCGATTTCTCATTTATTGCTTGAGTAATGCCCAGTTTGCCCATGAACAGAGGGTGGATTTTTTGGGTTCAGAATTTATAGTCTTTCTGGACAGCATGCACCATTTTTGCCATAAAAAATGCTATACCTAATGGAATTGAGCAATTGATGACAGTTTTGGAATCTACACAAAATTTCCTACAACTTCTCAGGAAAAACTCAAAGCTAATTCGGCCTCTAACTATTTTTAAACTACAGTCCAAGTTTCAGCTTTCACAGATTCAGCATCTCAGTGCAGCAGGTACCAAAATCATCATAACTTTCGTTTGGATGGATGGAATCAAGTGATTCCGGTTGGAAAATAAAGGTAACTCATTTGCCTACATCTTCTTCTTCAGTGGACCAAGCAGGAAATGCTGGGAACTAGCTCTAAAACACGAAACACAGCAGCACAATTTCCTGCTCGAAAATGACAGAACATTGTACCAAACCCTAAATTGATTTTCCTCAAATCCACCAATGAAACTTCAATCCAAAGCATGTAATCCATACATCTACCTCATTTATACCATCCACACCCAATCATCAAAACCCTAGGAGAGAAATTACCTAGAAGGAGGTGGGAGAGGAAGGAGATGAGCTGCTTGGGGAGGAGGAAGGAGCTGCTGCTTGGGGAGCTTGGGGAGGCGCCACCAATGGAGGGAGGGCTGCAGGAGGAGCTCCAAGGGCGCCAAGGGAGGAGGTAGGAGGCGTGGAGGAGAGACTTAGGGAGGAGCTGCCCCTTGGCTGATTTCTTGGCTTGGGAAGAAATGAGGATGGGAAAAAAAATGAGCTCTAATGCACACATGTGGCTAGATATTTGTTGGCTTTGGTGGTTTGACTATTTTGCCCCCATGGGTGTGGGCATGACAAGGTTTATTTAGTAATATGGCTAGGAGAAGTTATTTGTTTGCTTGAATCGATTCAATTTTTGAGTCATATTTAAAACTAGTGTTTGATTTTGGATTGGGATCAAAATTCAACCACGACTTAGAAAAGTTTCTAGTTCAAAATGTTTTGGTTAAGTTTGAAAAATTCTAAGTGGCGATTCGATAGTCGTTGCGATCGGAAGTTAATAATAATTACGGCCAAAATTTTGGTTGGCGCTAATTTTAGCCGCACAAACCGAAATCGAATTTGGGGCCTGTCAAATCCTCCCCATAAAGAATCTCGTCCGAGATTCGGAAACGAGAGAATGGACGAATAGAACCCAAATTGGATAAAGGAGTCATAATCTCACAAGATGACTCAAAAATGCGATAAGACAGACTATAGACCGCAACACTTACATACTAGGGAAGAAATCGGGTAGTCGACCTTCAAGCGGTCTTCTCGTTCCCACGTAGCTTCATCTTGATGTGGTTGCTCCACCGCACTTTGAAGAATTTAATTGACTTCCGTGAGTCTTGCGTTCCGCTTCTTCCAAAACCGAATTGGATGCTCTTGATAAGATAAGTCGGTTGAACTTCTAGGTCATCCACATCAAACTGCTCAAATGGAGTGCGGAGGCATTGCTTCAATTGCGACACGTGGAAAACATCGTGGATTGCCGCAAGTGAAGGAGGAAGCTCTAACTTGTATGCCACTTTACCACGCTTCACCAGGATCCGGAAAGGTCCGATATAGCGAGGTGCTAGCTTCCCTCTGACTCCGAATCGACGGGTGCCCCGGAATGGAGATACCTTCAGATAGACATGATCACCAACGTCGAAGGAGAGGGGTCTCCTACGACGATCAGCATAACTCTTTTGTCGTGATTGTGCTATCCTCAGGTTATCTTGAACAGCCTTTACCTTCTTTTCTGCTTCCATGACTAAGTCAGGCCCAAAGAACGGTCGTTCACCACTCTCCGACCGATTCGGGGAGTTCGGCGACCGACCATACAAAGCTTCAAAGGAGACATTACGATCTTCGATGCGATAGCTGTTGTTGTAAGCGAACTCTGCATATGGAAGGCATTCATCCCATTTCTTCCCATATGACAAGACACACGCTCTCAGCATATCCTCAAGAATCTGATTGACCCTCTCGGTCTGACCGTCTGTTTGAGGATGATATGCTGGGCTGTGAAGCAGCTTAGTGCCCAAGGCCTCATGTAGGCTTCTCGAATTGCCAAACAAACTGTGAGCCCCGATCTGACACTATCCGCTTGGGCACTCCATGCAGGCACAAGATCCGAGATATATACAACTCCGCATATTTCATGGATCGATGGTTGGTGCGAACCGCCAGAAATGTCGGATTTCGTCAATCGGTCGACTATAACCCATATCGAGTCGTGACTCGAAGAGGTCGTGGGCAGCCCGATAATGAAGTCCATCCGATATCTTCCACTTCCAACTCGGAATAGGCAAGGGTGAAGAGTGCGGTGGCACGAGATGCTCGGCCTTTACCCTTTTGCGACATCGCACTCGCCACATAGCGAGCAATCTCCGCTTCATGCGAGTCCACCAAAACCGCGGCTTCAGATCTTGGTACATCTTGTTGCTGCCGGATGGATCGTGAGTAAGGAATTGTGGGCCTCATCGAGAATCTTTCTCCTTAACTCATGGTCCTTAGGAACGACGAGGCGCTCGCGAACCACGAAACACCATGATCATCGAGGCGAGCGTGTAGCTTGGTGGCGCTCATGCCGTCTCGTATGTGGGCAACACCCACGTCGATCTGTTGTGCCTCTCGATCTGGTCCAGCAAAGTGGAATTCAACTCCAGTTGGCCAAGAACCCATCTTCAACCATTTCGATGCCGAGCTTACAAACTCGGCACAAAGAGTGGCATCTGCGGGTTGCACATCGAGACAGCTTGCATTGTGCTTTGCGACTTAACGCGTCTGCCACCACATTGGCTTTCCCCGGGTGGTAGTGTACCTCGAGACTATAATCTTTGATGAGCTCAAGCCATCTTCGTTGCCTCATATTCAACTCTGACTGAGTGAAAATGTACTTGAGGCTCTTGTGATCTGTGTAAATATTGCATTTGTTTGCCCAATAGGTAATGGCGCCAAATCTTTAGAGCATGCACCACCGCAGCAAGTTCCAAGTCATGCGTCGGGTAGTGCTCTTCATGGCGCTTCAACTGCCGAGATGCATAGGCGACCACTCGGCCTTCTTGCATCAGCACACAGCCAAGACCAACGCCCGATGCATCGCAATAGACATCGAAAGGCTTGTGAATATCAGGCTGTGTGAGGACAGGAGCGGTAGTAAGCCGTTGTTTCAATGTCTGAAATGCTCGCTCACAGCCGATTGACCATTTGAATTGTAACCCTTCTTCAGCAACTCTGTCATCGGTTTGGCAATCTTGGAGAAGTCCTGGATGAATCGACGGTAATAGCCCGCAAGCCCAAGAAAACTGCGGATCTCTGTGACAGTCTTGGGTTGCTCCCATTGGAGGACATCTTGTACCTTTCTCGGGTCAACAATGACACGCTCCGTAAAGGACATGCCCGAAGCGACACTTGGTCAGCCGAACTCGCATTTCTTGAACCGCGCCAAGCGATGCTCCCGAAGTCTCTCGAGAACAATGCGAAGATGTTCGGCATGCTCCTCCTCATTCTTTGAGTATATGAGGATGTCATCAATGAATATGACTACGAATGAGTCAAGTTCCTCCATGAAGACTGAATTCATCATGTAGGTGAAGTATGCCGGTGCATTCGTCCAAAAGACATGACGGTATACTCGTACAATCCATAACGAGTGGAGAAGGCTGTCTTCGGGATATCCTCCGCTCGAATCTTGATTTGATGATAACCCAGCCTCAGGTCAATCTTGGAGAACACCCGTGCACCAGCAAGCTGATCAAAAAGGATGTCAATCCTAGGAAGGGGGTACTTGTTCTTGATGGTGACTGCGTTCAAAGGCGATAGTCAACGCAAAGCGAAGGACCCGTCCTTCTTGGTCACAAGCAGAGCCGAGCAACCCCAAGGCGAGGAGCTCGGCGAATAAACCCCTTGTCCATCAGTTCCTTCAATCTGTTTCTTGATTCACCAGCTCATTTGGCGGCATTCTATCTGGCCTTGGCTGGAGCGGCCGGGTTGGAGGTCAACTACGAACTCGATATCCCTATCAGGGGGCATCCCTGGCAGTTCCTCTGGGAACACATCCGGGTATTTAGACACCACCGGAATGGACTCCAACTCTCTAATTTCAACACCATTTAAGGAATATAGAGCAGCCTTGCCCTTATCGAGAAGGAAAGTCAACCGGTCGCCCTTTGGTTCTTTGAGTGAGATGGAGCGATCGCACATCTAGAACGACTCTTTGCTTGGTTAGCCAATTCATGCCTGAATGACATCCATCCCACGAAGATCAAGGAGTAGCAAGTCGACAACGAATGGAACCCCTTGAATCATCACGAGGCTCCTGGACTAAGCGGTCACTACAACTTTCAACCGGTGCTTCAATGAGGAAAGAGGTATGGCTACAATTAACCTTCATTCCATGATGTAGGGCAAACTCCTTACGAATAAAAGAATGAGAAGCCCACGAGTCAAACAACACCCTAGCAAAGATGCCCATTAATGCATAACATACCAAGAAGCACTAAATCACCCTCCAGGATCTCCTCGGCTTGTGTAGTTGACTTGCCCGTGACTTGCCGCTGAGGAGGCCTTCCATTGGGACGGAGGTAGTGCAAGCTGCGCCTTGAGGCCGTGGGGCGTTAAAGTTGGTGCCCGCCTCGAACAGACGATCGCGGATGAAGTGACCCGCTCGCCCATGATTGAAGCACGGGCCCGGACCGCGATCATCCCCACACTCAAACCCGGCTGCGGTGTGGGGCGAGGGAGCAACGATAGGTGGGCGAACAAAACCCATCGGACGGAAAGGGGCGGAGTAGGTGCCCTCGGCGCAGATGGAAAAGCTAGCGAGCACGCTGTGAATCGCCGCCAACCGAGTCTCGAGCACCCTCTTCCTCTTCTTCTCCTCTTGATGGCTCTTCATTTTGTGCTCCATTGTGATAGCCCGACTCACCAAGGTGTTGAAGTCGGAAGTCATAGGCGAGAGTTTGTCTTGCATCTTGGTGACATACCATTCATGAACCGTATTGCTTCTTTGCATCATTGTCCACCTCTTCCGTGCATATTGAGCCAAGGAATTGAACTCTGTGAGTAGTCCATCATGGACTTGTTCAATTGCTTCAGGAGAGAAACTCCCGCTTCTTAATATCCATGAGCCCCTTCGGATATGGTATGCCCTAAGGCCTCACGAATTCCGCCCATGACACACGGTGATCGGCGGGCTGCATCACCAAGAAGTTGGCCCACCAAGCACCGGCGGAACCTTGAAGGCTGCTGAGGCGTGAGCGCCTTCTCATGATCTTCACACGGATCGGGGCAAATTTACGCTCTATCATTCGCAGCCACCATCCGCCTCAAGTGGCTCACTAGCACGAGAAAATGTAGGCGGTGGGTATGGAGGAAGTCCAAGTACCCATTGGGCGGTCCGCCCATCACGACCGCCTCGAGGAGCGATTACGGACCAACATCTCCGAATCCTGTTGGTTGCTCTTGATTTTGCTCGACCTCATCGAACATCCAACAAGTTGGGAGGAGGAGGCGGGTCATTGCCTTGGGGCTGTGATCGCCCCGCACCATCATCATCTCCCGCTCCACCACGGGTCCTCATTCTAGACTCCACAAGAAAGGAACAAGACATTAGACTTGGTTAAAATCGGGGTCAACACCCGATTTAACGAATAGCACTCAACAATAATTAAAGTCTACAATTTTTAATAAAGTAAGATGCAATGGCCCTTGTGCAACTACATGCATGCATGATATAAAATGTACGTTACCAACGTCAACACTTCTTCCATTCCCACCATCTAACTAGTACTATCACAATTATAGACATAGGGCGGTAATCAAGATTTACTACTACTAAGGGGTTAATATAAACCCGACTCAAGGCGCCTAAGTGGATGTCAAGTTTTGGGTTCGTCTTTATGCACCTTGCTCGATACCACCTTGTCGCGGAGGCGCCTGACAGATACTCGGGCTAGTTGGATATGCTATCGCCACATCGGTTTGGAGGTTAGCAAAGGATCACCGATGGTGCTCGCATTGCTAACACCCAAGCCCAAATGAGACAACGGCGAAACACCCAAATAACTCGAACCCGATCCGGTATTCCCCGGTATGCGATCCAAAACTCGCCCAGATCCCCACATACCGGATTTCAAAGTCATACCAACTCAATTTGCATAAAGGGGCAACGAACTCAAACCCCACAACCAGACACGCAAAGCGGAAGCAAAACAAAACAAAACCCAACCCGGCACAAAGACGACCCGACGAAAAACCAAAACCCACAAGACTAACAAAAGCACGAAAAAAAATTGGGCATGATGCCTCTAGAACAGAGGACATCCACCCAGCAGACAAGAGAGACAAATTGCATATATATATATATATCAACAATAACAACTAAATATCTACGACCAACTACGCATCTACGATCATCAACCATCATATAACAACCACATCAAGTATCAAAAGTTAAAGCCTCCACATGCTACAAACACAACCCATACATATACAACAAAAGTTATCCAAACCCCAAGGTAAATAAAATTAAGACTCATCCGAAGTGTCACCTTGCTGAACACTTCCGGCGCTTGCATCAGCGAGCTAAGCCTCTACTCGGTGTCCCGCCCGACAACCGAGAGACAATAAGGACAGAACTCACAACCTGCATCGCCTCACCTGAAAACCACAAAGCAGAAGCATGAGTACAGAAGGTACTCGCAAGTCTTACCCGTGGTCCATATATGACCGACTCACAAAGGAATATGCATTGGATAAAACAATGGAATAAGCCACAGGTAATAAGTGCGAAAAGCTTAACTTTGTAGTAGATTCGCCTACACTACTCAATTCACAAGTTTTAAAGCAGTTATAACAAGCATCTACTACTACATTGAAGGTTTGCAATTAAGTACATGAAGTAACACAAGTATCAACACCATTCACAACAAATTCATCAACATCTCACATTTCTTTTACAGTTTTAAGTTGTTACTACGATGAACTGAGCGATGAGAGAGCGTGTTCTTATCCGCGAGCGCGACGATTCAAATCGTTTATTCACCTGCAGGGATCATCAATCACACGACACTGAATCCCACACAGGAATCCCGCATCAACCGCCCCTCCCACCATATCTATCCGATGAACCGCCCTCATGCGGCACGAGCACCTAGCAACCTCCCCTGAGCGACACAAGTCCAACTTGGCCCTCCCGAGGAGACCTAGGCCTCGAACTTCACCCCAACCATCGCATGAAGTTGCACCCCATCGACTAGGGAATGGTGAAAGAGTGGCTTACCGCGCCCATATCACGGCATGTGATCAACAAGGGTTGCTCAATCAAAGGTCAAACTCGAGCGGTCCTCAATCGACACAAAGTGAGAGCTACACATTCGAGTCTACACACTCTCATGTCCCAACCCTCTCGCCGGTCTCCAATTCACATTTACATTTTCAACCTACTCCCATTTCCAAACCATGTAGTTCATAAGTGTGAAGTAGTACATCACAAGTGATGGAACCATCCACCACTTGGCCCGAACCCGACCGCTAAGCAATTTAAGCGTGACATAAAATATTACCCATGTTAGGTTCCAAATGACAATTCAACAATTAACAAGGATGACATATGCATAAATAGGTTCTAACATTCTACCCACAATTCAACTCCTAATGCACTACTTAAAACACCCGTTAAGCAATTCATTCACAAAGATAGAATATATAAGGATCAATGATGCTTAGGTGCTTGCCTTGTGCTTCAATTGGATTTTCAGTAGCCACGGCTCTTCAACTCCCACGGATCGTCACCCGCTTGCGGATCGTTCTCTACACGATGTATGGATGCAAAATGAGATGCATGAAATGCATATGTAAAGGAAATGCAATTCGAAGTTTTAACAAAATTCCAAAATGCAATCCTTCTACAACAAAACGAAAAGCAAAAACGTTGACACTACGTATCAATAGCTAAACAATACTTTGATATGCTTTACACAACTCCAACCAAAATCCTAACCTTCATTTTGAAATTTGGACAGATTTTAGCCCTTCTAGACCGACTTCACCATTTTAGGCATAACTTCTACATGGTTACATGAAATTGAGTGATTCCAAGTCCTAATGAAACTTAAGAGATATATCTACAACTTAGTTTTAGCCGATTTCTCATTTATTGCTTGAGTAATGGCCAGTTTGCCCATGAACAGAGGGTGGATTTTGGGTTCAGAATTTATAGTCTTTCTGGACAGCATGCACCATTTTGCCATAAAAATGCTATACCTAATGGAATTGAGCAATTGATGACAGTTTTGGAATCTACACAAAATTTCCTACAACTTCTCAGG
The DNA here is from genome assembly GCA_036346275.1 of Otatea glauca. Classification (NCBI taxonomy): domain Eukaryota; kingdom Viridiplantae; phylum Streptophyta; class Magnoliopsida; order Poales; family Poaceae; genus Otatea; species Otatea glauca. The sequence continues at coordinate 26,138,413 of CM070723.1, read as the reverse complement.
AAAAACTCAAAGCTAATTCGGCCTCTAACTATTTTTAAACTACAGTCCAAGTTTCAGCTTTCACAGATTCAGCATCTCAGTGCAGCAGGTACCAAAATCATCATAACTTTCGTTTGGATGGATGGAATCAAGTGATTCGGGTTGGAAAATAAAGGTAACTCATTTGCCTACATCTTCTTTTTCAGTGGACCAAGCAGGAAATGCTGGGAACTAGCTCTAAAACACGAAACACAGCAGCACAATTTCCTGCTCGAAAATGACAGAACATTGTACCAAACCCTAAATTGATTTTCCTCAAATCCACCAATGAAACTTCAATCCAAAGCATGTAATCCATACATCTACCTCATTTATACCATCCACACCCAATCATCAAAACCCTAGGAGAGAAATTACCTAGAAGGAGGTGGGAGAGGAAGGAGATGAGCTGCTTGGGGAGGGGAGGAAGGAGCTGCTGCTTGGGGAGCTTGGGGGAGGCGCCACCAATGGAGGGAGGGCTGCAGGGAGGAGCTCCAAGGGCGCCAAGGGAGGAGGTAGGAGGCGTGGAGGAGAGACTTAGGGGAGGAGCTGCCCCCTGGCTGATTTCTTGGCTTGGGAAGAAATGAGGATGGAAAAAAAATGAGCTCTAATGCACACATGTGGCTAGATATTTGTTGGCTTTGGTGGTTTGACTATTTTGCCCCCATGGGTGTGGGCATGACAAGGTTTATTTAGTAATATGGCTAGGAGAAGTTATTTGTTTGCTTGAACCGATTGAATTTTTGAGTCATATTTAAAACTAGTGTTTGATTTTGGATTGGGATCAAAATTCAACCCTGACTTAGAGAAAGTTTCTAGTTCAAAATGTTTTGGTTAAGTTTGAAAAATTCTAAGTGGCAGTTTACGATAGTCGTTGCAGTCGGAAGTTAATAATAATTACGGCCAAAATTTTTGTTGGCGCTAATTTTAGCCGCACAAACCGAAATCGAATTTGGGGCCCTGTCAGTCCATGCGTGTTCTGTTTTGCAGCGCCGAGGGTCGCGTTCTCTAGGTTCGCCTCGGGGATGACTGAGCCTGATGTGTTTCCGGGCTCAGAGGACGCAATAAGGCGATCGTTATTGGGATAAGCCGGCCATTCCCCTATGCTTCCAACCATTGAACGTTCTCAGGGGGCACCCCGAGCCTGATGCATTCCCGAGTTCGGAGGTCGCAGTTTCTAAATTCACCACCGGGGATGACCCCGGTCGCGACAAGTCGCCCGTCCGCAATAAGCCGACCTTTCCCCCGGGGCCAACTGGCCAGGTTCGAATTTCTAAACTGCCCTCTGAGGGAGCCCCCCGAGCTTGAGCGTTTCTGAGCTCGCCGGGCTGGACTCGAGGACCAAACCTGGTTTGAGCCTGACATATTTCCAGGCCGGCCAGTCCGAGTTGTGCCCAAAGCCTGATGTATTTCCTGGCTCGGCCTCGGTTAATCTAACCTCGAAGTATTCCCGAGGGGCAGCAAGCCTGATGCATTCCCGGGCTCGGAGGCTGCGGTAAGCTGATCCTCATCGCGATAAGCCGGCTATTCCCTCGTGCTGCCAACCTGAGAGCATTTTCAGTGGGCACCCCGAGGCTGATGCATTCCCAACCTCGGAGGTCGCGTTTTCTAAACTCACCACCGGGGATGATCCCTGTCGCGATAAGCCGCTCTGCCGCGATAAGCCGACTATTCCCCCGTAGCCAGCTCGGCCTAAAAGGCACAGGTAACGTGTGTCTCCTTTTCCATTGATATTTGCGCCTCGAACAACGTGATCTCGCGGTGTGGCCATAAGGACTACCTCCGGGAGGCCGACGCTACTGATGTAAGCCGATTCTCATCGCTTCGGAGCTCCTTCCCATCGTAGGCCCAGCTCCCGGACCTCGAGGCACTTGTGCATTTATTTTGCGTGTCTCTTTTTTGCAGCGCCAGAGGTCGCGTTCTCTATGTTCACCTCGGGGATGCCCCGAGCCCGATGCATTCCCGTGCTCGAAGGCCGCAGTAAGACGATCTTTATCGAAATAATCCAGCTATTCACCCGTGCTACCAACCGTTGAACATTCTTAGAGGGCGCCCCGAGCCCGATGCATTCCAGGGCTCGGAGGTCGTAGTTTCTAAATTCACCACCGGGGATGACTTCGGTCGCGATAAGCCGGCAGTCGCAATAAGCCAACCATTACCCCGTGGCCAAGTGGCCAGGTTCAAATTTCTAAACCGCCCTCTGAGGGAGCCCCCTCCCCGAGCTCGAAGCATTTCCGAGCTCGCCGGGCTGGACCCGAGGCTTAAACCTAGTCCGAGCCTGATGTATTTCCAAGCCGGCCAGTCCGAGTTGTGCCAAAAGCTTGAGTGTTTTAGGCTCGGCCTCGGTTAAATCTGACCTATAGTGTCCCCGAACTCGGTCAACCTAATCCGGATGGTTTGAGTTGAAATCAATAACTCGCCCAGCAAACGCCTCCGGCTATTTTTGCTCCATGCGAGGCAATCCGACACCACTTGGACTCTTGTACGAAGCGGACTAAGCAAGCTTTCGAAGGCGACAAAAAGCAAAAAAAGCAAGCTAAGTCTTCTAAGATTGCAACTTTATAAATCATGGCAAAAAGATACATTGTCTTTACAAGGGGTGCGAATATTTCGCCCCCTACCTATCCATTAACCTATTTTTCTAGTCTACAGACAAATCCCGAGCAAGCTTTTCTTGCTCGAGGTCGGAGACTCTTCTCCGCAGCGCCAACACCTCGGCCTCGGCTTCATCGACCCGGTCGCGGTTGCTCTGGAGCTGAGCCAAGGCGCTCTTCCCCGCCTGGGTCACCCAGGTCAGCTTCTCCTCAAGCCCGAAAACCTTCGCCTCGGACGCTGTGGCCTTCGCGCCCGCCTCGGCCGCCCGCGCCTCGGCTTCAGCGGCCCTCACTCCGGCTTCAGCCGCCTTCGCTTCGGCCTCGGTTGTCCGCCCCTCCACCTCGGCCGCCTCCTCCTCGAGCATGACTGCCTTCGCCTCGGCCCCGGTCGCCTTGGCCTTGAGCTCGGCCACCTCGGCCTCGAGCTCGGCAGAGGCCTTCCCCGGGGCGGCGGAAAGCTCTTCTAGCCGCGCCTGAAGGCCGGCCGCCTCCTCGCGCGCTGCCTCTGCGCGCGCGGTCGGCAGGTCTGCCAGGCCCACGTGGAGCCCCTCTACCTCCTTCCGCGCGACCACGAAGTCCTCAAGCGCGGACGATGCGATCCCGTAGCTCTCCTCGCAGGCCATGAACGAGACCTCGAGGCTCCCCCGGAGCTCCTGCACCTCTTGCCGCATGGCCTCCGCCCTCGAGCGAGCACCGAAGAGCTCGAGCTCGAGGCGCTGAACCATCGCCAACGCGCTCGAGCGGTTCTCGTCGGGAGCTACCTGTGCCTTCCGTCGAACGCGGGCGAGGGTATCCTCCGCCTTCTTCCACTCCTCCTCGACGGCTTTGGAGAGCGTTGCGACGTGGATGTCCCTCTCGACATTCAGCTCCCGCTCGACCTCCCGAGCTCCGTGCTCCCGCTCGGCCTCGACGGCCCGTGCGAGCTCGAGGGCTTGGGCTTCTTTCAGTCGCTCGACCTCCTCTCGCCGGTGCGCCGCGTCAGCCTCGACTTGGGCTGCGTCCCTCTGGTTGGCCTTGATCACATCCCAGAGGGCCCGAAAGCTGAGCATGTGCCTGCGCACGACTCCGTACCCTCAGGAGATCAATCGCTGACCCTGCGAAAAAAGGGAAATGTCACCACAGTTCCAAGGGAAAAGAAAAGGGGGAGAAAGAGGGAAGAGTTCAGGGCAATCACGCCTACCGCCGCCAGTCAGTCCTCTAGCACCTGTAGGTCGATGGCACCGTCGGGTCCTCGGGGCAGATCCGTAGCAGCCCCCTCCTCGACGGACCCCGTCGCCGCGGCAGCACCGTCGTCATCAAATGTCCCGGCTCGGTCCACGTCAGCCGGGATGGTGGCGGCCGAGATCGTCCGTCCCGCGATAACGACCCGACCGGTCTCGCCCTCGACTGCCACAGCGGATCCCCCAAGGCTGGCATCTAGCTCGGGGGCTCCTTCGTCGTCTTCGGTCGTGCCGCCCAAGGCCACACTGCGTTTGGCCGCGCCGCCCACGGTTGCACCGCTCTCAGCCGCACCCTCGTCGGCAGCGCCCCCCCTCGGTCGCGCCCTCCTCGGCCACGTCGTCCTCCTCGAAAGCCGTGGCGAGTAGGACTCGATCGCTCCCTCCTCGGCCTCATCCTACTCCTCCTCGCCCTCACCCTGGACCACAGGAAAGATCAGTGCCCCTCGGACGCTTGGACGCTGCGGCGGAGCGGAACAATGGGAAACGAAAGAGGACTGTACCTGGCGTGGCGTCTCCGCGGCGGCAGCAGGAAGACTCCTTCCCCGGGTGCTCAGTGCCGAAGGTCGTTGCTCTGGGTGCGCATCCGGGGCACGCGGGATGGCTGCTGCCTCTTGCTGCTGGCAGAAAAGCAAAAACTAGTAAAAGAAAAGTTGAAAGGAAACATCAAAGAAGCGACCTCGGGCTCAAGTGTTCCCGAGCCTGGGGCATTCAACTTACCACGGCCCGATCACCCCACTCGACGTAGGGCTTCTTGGCGACCGGCTTCAAGGCATCTGGGACTGGCCTCTTGCGCCCCTTCTTGTCGGGCCCCGACCGCAAATCCGGACCCTCTGTGTATTCTGCGCTACCCGAGATCACGCTAGCACACACAGCATACTGAGGTTGCACATCACGCACAAACACAAGGATATAAGAATAAATAGTGCAAACATGTATATAAACCGAGTTGTGCGACCTTATGGTCTCCTTACGATAAGTTAGCCACACAGGCTTACATTAATCAAAGTAAAGAAATAGCAATGAACATAAGTAAAAGTCGTGGAAGCCTTCATCTTGCCACAGCAACCGACTGAGCTTGCCCCTAGTTCATCGTGTCCTCGATGTACTCCTCCTCCCAAGCCGTGTAGTCTCATCCACCGATGTTGGGGTTGATAAGCAAGGTGGGGTGAGTACACAAGGCACTCAACAAGTAATGCATGTAATGCGGCGCTATTACTATATGCGAGCTTATTCCAAAGGATTGGCTTAAATGGTTCTTTTGCATCAAGCAGCATTTTTAACCAATATCTTAGTTAGATTAAAGCGATGGAACAGTTATACGTAATAATAATTTCAAATGGTTTTTCCCGAGGATTCTCGACACAATATAATAGTTCATTTTTAACACTTGGCACACACCACCCCTTCTATGTTTTGTTTATGAAAATCTACCCTTGATCTGTAATCCCGAGCAATGCTCAATACCGTGAGCACGGCTATTCGAATAGTTTTGACACTCTGCAGAGGTTGTACACTTTACCCACAAGATACACCGCTCACCACACAGTGATTATCCGCAACAAAGCTTTTCAGAACCTCTACCTTAACCAAAGAACCTCTCCTGTGTTGCCTTCGCTATCACTTCCCTCACACAGAGCCAAGTATAGGACCGGCCAATCACCGTTGGATGGGCACCAAGCCGTAGCACGTACGCTCCCCATACAGATACACCCACGTACTCTTTGTCACCCCGAGGTATCAGAGGAAAGATATCAGAACCCTAGTCAACTAGGTCTGTCCCATATCAGACATGTGGTTGTACGGGTGACTCAGATCAAAGGCTTGCAAGGTGAAGTCCTTAACTGACCAAGGCAAGACTTCCAACACTCAACAGTGGCACACAGCCCATTGTGGCACACAGACTCACAACACTCATCAACCCACTGCCACACAAGCCCACCAGGCACACAGCCTCTTGCCACTTGCCCCAGTCTAAAACATTTCCCACCCCATTGATTATTGTGCAACACATGCCAGCAATAACTCAACATCGGTACGGAACCACACAGGTCGCGGTACCTCAATCTCATCATGTGGCATCATCACACCACTTTTCAAAATACATTCAATATGTCTTTAATCAATATTGTAGCATTTTTCCGAAAGAACACTCATGATTCGTTGCAAGGCTAAGCATTTACTCGCGATCTAGCCTCCCGTGTTGGCACAATATTAACATCCAACTAATATAATCAAACTTAGGGTGACAATGATTTAGGGCATACAGTTAATAATTCAAGGTGGCATAACAAAATGGGTTGATTAACTACATTATCCCAAATTAATTTAAATTCATTTTAAATAATTAGCATGCATAGTTTCAAAGCATAAATTACATTTTAAAATCTGGGATCAAAATGATCAAAGCATCACTTGCCTTCAAAGAGTTGCTGGTCGTGTTCCGAAGCTTGGTCTTGAGCGACGAATTCTTCCTCGAAACTTTCCGGCAAATTTGCGTCTACGCGTACAAACAAAATATGCAATAAAAAGCTAATACAGAATACTAGATGACCTCAAAAATTCAAAAAAAATTCACCATTAAATAGCTCATAATTTTATGAATTTTTAGAAATTTGAATCACCCAAATTCGAGTTAAAATGCAAAAGTTATAGTCATTTGAAGTTTGAATAAAATATGAAAATACAGAAATTAAGAAAATCCGATTTTTCTGAATTATTTTTATACTGGAAATTCGCATATATGACGTCAGCATCGCGTCATGATGACGTCAGCACAGAAATGAATTTCGGTCAAAATATTTTTATATAAAACATATTTATGACGTCATCGCTGACGTCATCTCGACACGTGGCACGCCTGCAGGCCGCCACGCCGCTCTGTCTATGGTTGGGTCCACGGTTCGGCTCTCGTCCACCGTGGACTTGGTTCACGAAACGTGATGCGACCACGCGGCAAGATCCGAACCGTTCGTTGGATCAGCGGCTAGATCTCCTCACGCGCACCGCGCAATAAGACCGAGATCGTCATGACACGCTGTCGCGCATCCAACGGTCGACACGCATCCAACGCGCGACGCCGGCGACACAAAGAAGGGTGACGTGGACGAACCGTAGCGTCACGATGAAGATCGGACGGACGAAGCTTCGGTGAAGGCGATGGCGGTAGCAGTGAAGGACCATGTGGAGGTCCATCCATGTTTGTGATGAGTATTTGACTTTATTTGAGCAAGGTGTGCTCAAGTTTGAGTTTGATTTGGATTGATTTTCAAAATGAAGCAATTTGAGTTGTCTCTGCCAGAGTGGCGATCTGGCCGTATGGACGCGGTAGTGATGAGTTGGATGGTTTATTGCACATCTTTGTGGGCATTGCTATGTGAGGAGTTTCCTTGTCTTTGATGGTTGCGGGACGACGGTGCTAGGTCATGGTGAGGCGAAGGATGACCGGACTAGGCGAGGAGCGCGGAGGTCCAGACGGTTGGGAGATGGCCTAAGATGATCGAGACGGAGTCCGGCAAGTCAAGAAGACAAGGAAAGGAGATGATGCTAGCTAGATGCGCGTGGATCAATGAGGACCGTCGGATTGAGGTCTAGTTGATAGGTTAGCGGATCTAGGTAGTATGCTTTGAAAACTGCAAGAAAACCCGGTATGTGTGTGGGTTTTGGGTTAGCCCTTGCATGGCTGTGTGTGTGGGTTAATCCTAGCCCTTAGATGAGTGCTCTAGGGTTGAGGGACTCATCCAAGGGTGGTAGGTGGCCCAAGAGTAGTATAAATAGGGGTGGAGGGTAGCCTCCTTCCCTTGAAGGTGTTGAGGTTTTGATGCTCATTTGAGCTTTGCCCACATGAATGTGAGGCTTTGTAACCTCCTTCCAGAAATGAAAGTTTTATTCATCCACCTCTGAATTTATTTTATGATTTACATTATGTCTTTACTTTACGCAATTTAAATTCAGCATTTACTTTCCATAATTACATTCCCGCAATTTACTTTCAAGTAATTTGGATTTGCCTCCTCCTTCTAAATGCTGCTGTTCTTGGATGTTTTGAGTGTGTTCATATGGTTTTACATCTCTTTTGCACTCTTGGATTGAGTAGAGAACATCTTTTCTTTCAAGTTCCAACTTTGTTCTGAACTTGTTCTTCATGCAGCAGTCAGTGTTTGATTTTGTAAAAATATAGAAAAATCATTTTGAGTGATTCTTGTTGGAGGAGGTGCGGAACTCTGATATCCGCTTGCAGAAAAATTTTGAGTTCACTTGTTGCACCGTTTGGGCGCCATGAGGTGAAAACTGAGCCCCAAACGTTCTGCTCGAAGTTCTTGACCAGACTGTGTTCTTCGATTTTTCGTGTTTTTCTGTAAGGCTTTTGAGGAGAAATTTGGTGGAGTTCTTCAAGACTCTGATGCTCACAGGGAGAAAAAGTCTCAAAATTTTGTGAGCTACAAAAACCCACCAACCTCCTGTGCAAATTGAGGACAAGTTCTGGGAATTCTGCTTTTGCTTTTCTGAAAGTGACTTTTGTGATTTGAATTGATGTCCTTTCTAAAAGCAAGAGTTTGAATTGATTCCTCTTTATCTTGGACACTAGACAACCAGGATTGTGACTCAAAAATCCCCACATATTTTATGGTACTTATCCATGCAAGCTTGGGGTACACATAGTTGTCTAGTTTTTCGGGTTTTTCACAATTCCTTTTGAGCGATCTTGTCGAGGTTTTTGTTGGAGTATTTTGGGGAAATTTTATTTGCGACCATTCACCCCCCCCCCTCTGTTCGCCATTTCGGTCCTTCAATTGGTATCAGAGCCGGTTTTGCTCTTCCATAGATCTTGACCGGTCTCAAGAGCCATGGCGACGGACAAATATTCCACCAAGCCTCCAATCTTTAATGGAGTTGATTTTCCTTTTTGGAAGTCCCGATGGAGTCATACATCACGCCTGGGCTACGATATGGCGTAAGGTGAAACTCCGTATGAGGTTCATGCCGATGAAAATGTCACGGCCATCAATATGGTTGACGTTGAGGCGAATGCTAAGGCAAGGAACATTCTCATACAGGGTCTTAGCCATGTGAGTATGATAAGATTTCTCACCTTCACTCCGCTCACGAGATTTGGGTAACCTCGATGCTTACCATGAGGGCTCTACTCAAATCAAGACGTGTGAGGCAGATTCAAGCGCGAGTACAACAAGTTTGATCAACGCTACCGTGAGAGTCTCGGCGAGTGTTTTGGTCGGTTTACAAAGATTTTGAGCGACCTCCGAGCAGCTTGGTTGCATATACCCCGACTCGGACAATGCTCGGCATTTCTTGACCGCACTCGACCTTCGGGTTTGGGAGATGAAGGTGACCACCATCAAGGACACCACCGACTTATCGACTCGACTCTTGACGGGCTTTATTCCGCCTCAAGACTCATGAGATCGATGTCGTCTCTCTAAGACGAAATCTCAATCGATGGCTTTGGTCACCGATCCCATTGGATCTTCTTCTTCCGATCCTTCTATTGGTTTCTCTCTTTCCGCCTTTGCGAGCTAGCGATGACCAAGCTGGAAAAATTTCGAAAAATGAGCTTGCTCTTCTCGCCGCAAGTTTTCTCATGCATACAAGAGGGTGAGAGAGAGGAAGAGAGGTGGCATGATCACCTGCTTCGAGTGTGGTGGCCCCAACCACATTCGGGTGAACTGTCCCAAGCTGGAGAAGGGCAAGAATGACGTTGGTGGTTCGGGCAAGAACGACTACACCGACAAGAACCGCAACAAGAAGCCTCCAGTTCGTGAACCGGCGCACGAGAAGAAGTACCGCAACTTCTCCAAGAACAAGAAGCTCTTCCACCGCGTCCTTGCCGCGCTTGACGACATCAACCTCTCCGACACGGAGACATGGAGCGACGAGGGCGAGGATGATCCGCAAGAGAAGAAAGGCGGCGACGACTTCTTCGGCATGTGCTTCATGGCCGACACCAACGACATCGCGACTCGAGCTCTACAAATGACTCGGACGAGGTACCCTCCTATGACCAGCTCAACGAAGCTTTACGCAAATTAGGAAAATTTCATGCTAGAGCTAGAGCTAGGTGTACGGAGCTTGAGAAGGAAGTAGGTACCTTGACTCGGAGTTAGCTTCACTTAGATCTTCTCCTCCCGAGTCACCGATGATTGCTCTTTGTGTGATGCTATTCTTGTGGAGTTGGAGAACCTAAGGACCATACATGATAGTGTGCTTGTTGAACTTGATGGTCTTAGGTTGAAGAATGCTAGCACTAGTTACGTTGATGCTATTCTGTTGAGGCTAGTTTTCTTCATGCTCACTCCACTCCATCATGCTCTAATTGCCCTAAATTGCTTGCCAAATTGATGCCATGAGCGAACACCTTAGGAAGCTTTCGCTAGAAACAATGAACTTGAATCACATGCTTCTAAGGACCCAATCGGCTCATGTGAGGGTCAAAGCAATTAAAACTTGACAATGAAACCTGAATGTCATGTGTGCTAAACTTGCTAAGGACTTACTAGATAAGTCACAAAAATATTGCTTGCGATGTCTCGAGATTGTGGGGACTTTGATAAAATCCATGTCGAGCTTAGGAAGAAATTAGAAGACCAAGCCCATAGAATTAGAGATGCTCCTTGCGTTTCTTGTAAGGCCCTCAAGATTGAGGCAGCCGTCTTTGAGGAGAAAATGCACGTCTTTGAGAGAGCTCATCTTTCCGGTTCTTCTTCCTCTCCTTCCCCTGTTCTTCTTGTGCTTCTTTCTTCCGAGATTGCCAAGATCTTATGAGCACTCTCGAGAAGTTTGTTGGAGGCAAGAAGAAGCTCAATCTTATTCTAGACCAATCCAAGATTAGTAGATTCAATCAAGGTCTAGGATTTGATCCCTTGAGCACGCTGGCGCATCCTCCCACCATAGTGCGCGGCTCCAAGAGTGGTGAGATTGTGGTAGCTCCTGCAGAGTGAGTACCACCGTGTTTAGGTCTCTGGGTTGTCCATAGGACTTCGACTGTAAGGGTGTTACTCCTATTGCTTCGCCTCTAGCAAGGCGAAGCACACATGCACCTTCATAAGAAGGATGGTCACCTAGTAGATTTCGCTTGGCGCGCCAAGATCACTCGGTGTGGCGTGTTGTTTGCTCTTAGGGGTATTCGGGTCATCCCGGACTTTGAGTGCTCCTAAGACACACACCGCTTCTAGACGAGTTAGAGAGTCGCTGTTTTTGGGCGGCGTCCAGACTTGGTTTTCATGCTAGTTCTTGAGTTTTAGTCCCGAGCTGTTCGTAGTCGGTCTTTCCGCCGTCCTCTTGATATTCCTCGTTTTCCCATCGAGGTAGATATCGTGCGTGAGGTGTTTTCTCGGTAGGAGATCCAGCAGCCTTCTTTGGGATGGTCCGCTTTTGCACCACGGCGTGCCAACCCGCTTTGACTCTAGATTATCTACGAGTTGCTCCCGATCGTGTGAGAGTTGAGCGTCAGAGAGACACTCGAGTCCGCCTTCTTCTCGGTGGTACTACTGAGGTGTCGTATGGTTCAAGATTGGGTTCCTAAGTCTTCACTCTATCCCAAGATCTTGAGTCATCTTTCTCTCTTGTGTCTTGATCAGTTCGTTGGATGGGGAAGGGCGATGTTTGGATTGTTGACTCGGTTGTTCTCGCCATATGACCGGAGATTCTCGTTGGTTCTCTTCCTAGTCCGAGCCCCGTGATGAGTTAATCACTTTTGGGGATGCATCTTGAGTAGAGTCATTGCTAAAGGTATCATCTGCATTAACCAAAATTTCTTTCTTAAAGATGTTGCCTTAGTAAGTAAGTCGCAATACAATCGCTCTCTGTTTCTCGACTTATCGATGACTCTTTCGAGGTAAGCTTCAAGAGTAATGCCTGTAGAATCCTTGATTCATCGGAGGGTTAGTTTATGGATTTCTAGATTTGGGAGAGTCTTTCGTGCTGATTTTTCTCGCTTCTTCCGAGACTCTCTTGATGTTTGATTGCTTCGAGTCCCGTGATCTCTCCTTCGGCATAGGAGACTTGGTCACATTGGTTTTGATCATTTGACCCGAGTTAGCGACCATGATCTCATTCGGGTTTGCCCAAACTCAAGATGGTCAAAGACTTAGTTTGCTCTCCTTGCCGACATGGCAAGATGGTTCTCGCTTCTCATCCTCCGATCCACCGTAGTGATGACTGATGCACCGAGACAGCTTTTACATATGGACACCGTTGGTCCAATAGTGCGATCGGCAGGAGGGAAGTGGTATGTTCTTGTCATCGTTGATGATTTTTCTAGATACTCTTGGGTATTCTTCATGGCCTCGAAGGATGAGACTTTTCTCACTTGAGGTTTGATCAAGAGGTTGTCTATTGAGCTCCCGGTGCATTACGAGCTATCTGCAGTGATAATGGCACGGAGTTCAAGAATTCCTACTTTGAGAGTTTTTGTGTGGAGTCCGGTTTAGAGCATCGCTTCTCTTCTCCCTACGCTCCTCGTGAGAATGGCGTAGTGGAAAGGAAGAACAGACCACAGTTGAGATGGCGGGACGATGCTAGACGAGTCTGATACTCTAGGAAGTTTTGGGTGAGGCTATAGCTACTTGCTTGCCATGTTTCTAATCGCGTGTTTTTGAGAGCACATTTGCATCGCACTTCTTATGAGTTGAGGTATGGGCGAAAGCCCAAAGTGTCTCATTTTCGCTTTGGTTGCAAGTGTTTTATCTTGAAGTCCGTAACCTAGATAAGTTTGAGTCTCGCTCTTGATGGTATCTTTCTAGGTTACTCGACTTCTTCTCGTAGCTATAGGGTCCAGAGTGTTGATGCGCATAGGATCATAGAGACTGTGATGTGACCTTCGATGAGGCTAGCCAGAGCTAGACACGATGTTTGTGCTCTTCTTATCCCTCCGAGACCATCTTTGTAGAAGATGAGGATGATGGAGATGATGGTGTTCCACCGGATCCAGCTCCCTCTATACCCGAGGTGCCTCTGCTTCCATTTCGCACCTCGAGTGACCACCCTTGCCTTCCGACTCTCCTTCAATGAGTGGCTCTGCTCCTACCTCTTCTCGTGCATGAGGTAGAGGCCATACATACGGTCCTCCCGTCATATCCAGAAGCTCATCCACCGATCGATCATTGGTGATCTGCTTGAGCGCGTCACTCGCTCAAAATCAGGTTTGTCCATTCTGCCTCCACTCGCCTTCGTTGCCTCCTTTGAGCCGAAGATGTTTCTCATGCATTATCCGATGAATCGTGGATTAATGCTATGCATGAGGAACTTGAGAACTTTGAGAGGAACAAGGTATGGCAGCTTGTCGAGCCCCATCCGGTCATAATGTCATTGGGACCAAGTGGGTGTTCAAAACAAGCAGAGTGAGGATGGGGTTGTCATTCGCAACAAGGCTAGGCTAGTTGCACAGGGCTTTTCTTAGGTTGAGGGTCTTGACTTTGAGGAGACCTTTGCCCCTGTAGCTAGACTAGAGGCTATTAGGATCCTGCTTGCATTCTCTGCATCCCAGGGCTTCAAGCTCTATCAAATGGATGTCAAGAGTGCATTCCTCAATGGCTATATTGAGGAAGAGGTTTATGTCAAACAACCTCCAGGATTCGAGAACCCCAAGTTTCCGAGTCATGTATACAAGCTCTCCAAAGCTTTGTATGGACTCAAGGAGGCCCCCAAAGTATGGTATGAGAGGCTCAAGTCTTATCTTCTCACCATGACTTCAAAATGGGCATAGTAGAAAAACTCATTCATCGACACCATGAGTCTCATTTTCTTCTTGTCCGGTTTATGTGGACGATATAATTTTGGTGGCTCATCTCATTCGCTTGTGTCTCAGTTTTACGAGGTGATGAGCACAGAGTTTGAGATGAGTATGATGGGCGAGTTGAGCTACTTTCTTGGCTTCCAAATCAAGCGGACTCGGAGGGTACTTTCTTGCATCAAGGCAAATATACCCGTGACCTCCTGAGGCGTTTCGACATGTCGATGGGAAGCCGGTGATGACTCCTATGGCCACCACTGCTGTCCTCGAGCCCGATGAGGATGGTGAGCCTGCGATCAAAAGGAGTTTGAGCATGATCGGCTCCTCTTGTACCTCACCGCTTGAGGCCGGACATACATTTTTTGTGTGTCCGTGCGCGCGATTTCAAGCTTCTCCTCGCGCCTCTCCGCCAGGCGGTCAAGCGCATCTTCAGTACCTTCGTGCTACCACCGATTATGGTATTTGGTACTCTTCGCCTTCTTGTCTATCTCTTAGAGCCTTTTACGATGCCGACTTTGCTTTGTGTCAGAGGATAGATAGGAAGAGCACTTCGCACTTGCCAATTCATTGGCACTTCTCTTGTTTCTGGTCATCTAGGAAGCGATCCGAGTTGCACACCCACCGAGAGGCGAGTATGTTGTCGCAGCCGATTCTTTGTCAGAGCAGTGCTCTGGATGAGATCGACCTTACGGGACTATGGGTTAGAGATAGAGAGTGTGCCACTTTTCTCGTGACAACACTTCAGCTATTTGCATTGCTAAAAACCCAAAGCAACATTCCCGACCAAGCACATTGATATTAGATATCACTTCCTTAGAGACCATGTGGAGAAGGGAGATATCGCGCTTCAGAGAGAGTGACCTTGATTAGCCGATATCTTCACCAAGCCTTTGGATAGCTCCAGTTTGTTGCCTTGAGGAGTGAGCTTGAGTCGTGAGCCCTACGGCCTTTCGTGAGGGGAGCCGGTTTGTATATTATGTATTATATGTTTTCTTCAGCTTTTCTTTTCTTTGTGTTTCTTCCGGGTGACTTTGGGCTTGTTTTCTTGAGTTGAGTTCACTCACTTAGACTTCTCGCATGCCTTGCATTGACCTCTTATCTTGTGCTTTAGGTTGCTATCATGCGTGATTAGTGTTCTCTCTTCTCTCTAGGTTGAGTTCCCTCACGCCTTATAAGTCTAGCGGTATTGGGCCTCCAGGTAGACAGGTGCATGTGCACTCCTTAGTTGGGATCTAGAGTCGACTTCCCTATGTCACCATGGGGAAGATAAGAGCGAGTCCGAGCCGTAGTGAGTCTCTTCTATCTTTTCTATGCTCTATAGCCATCCAGTTTTGCGGTTTCTCGACTTCTTCTCCTCATTCTGTTTTTCTGGTTTTATTGAGTTCATTCGGTTTTCTTTATGCCTAATCTTGATAATAACTCAACTTTAACCAGATTTGAGCTTAAAATTGATTCATTTGTTGAGGGGAGTTTGGGAATCTGTTCATGCATTGCATTTAGACTGCATTTTCTGTTTTATGAGCTTTGTCTATTATGCAATTGATTTCTTCTTCATGCTATACACCATGCTACATCATTTGAAGAAAATCACTAGATTAGGTATGTCCAAGTTCATTTAACTTGCTAAGCTTAAAAATGAAATAAGCCTTAAATGAAAAACTTGATGAAACTTGTTGCTTTTACTTGCTAGGTTTCTTCTCTAGAGGTTTGTACCATAATTTGAGAAATTTAGGAGTTCTCTAGAGTCCCTATAGCAACTTGGGTGAAACTAGTTTGATCCATGGATAGTCCTTCAATTGCTCATGAATCGTTGTGCTAAAAATGAAAATTAAACAAAATTGACTCTTCTTGTGCACATACGACTCAACACCTTGTATTCACAAGACCGCTTCCCATTGCACTTGGGATGAACTTGGAATACATCGTGTTTGACCTAGACCATCCTCTTAAGAGCTCATCTTGAGATGGTCGCAGACGGCTTGAGTCAATTGGTTGTCAAAAGAAAATGCAAATAAATTAAAAACAAAGACATATGTGGGTAAAGAATGCAAATAATGTCAAACATTTGCACCCGCTATGTCTTGTATGATGATAAATCAAAATTTGCATTAAGTGATAAATGAGCCCAAGGACCTTGTATGCTCTTCTAGATTCCCCAACGTGTTGAGTAGGTTGAACTCTAGGTTTTCCTTTTGATCCTTAGAGTGGCTATTCTTCTATTTTTGAAACTAAAGCTAAGTGTTGCACTTGTCAAATCTTGCTAAAATGAAATATTCAAAACTAAGCTCAGATTTGCACTTGGACATGTCTTAGTTTAGTCATCTTCTAAATTGACAAGCTTGGTGTAATATCCTTCCATTTTGATCAATTGGATAATCCTCAAAGCTTTTTCGATTGCATTTCATGCATACATAAAAAAATTGATGCCTATATTGCCAAAAGGGGAGATAACGTAGAAAAGGCATCACTAAAAGATAAAAATGTGAATGCTTATTTGGTTATTATGATCTTTGTAAAACTATGCTACTACTACATTTGGATCATAATCTCATAATCACATTTGACATGTTTAGTTGGATTTTAGAGTTTTGTTGAAAACTTGCTCTTTCTTAAATTTAACTCTAAAATCTGAATTCCTCTTCGTCAACTTGGTCATGGTTCTAATTTCTATCTTTGGACCAAGTTTGACTTTGCAACTAAAATTGCTTTCTTCTTCATTTTCTTCAAACTCAAATTTATGCCTTTTGTATGGTTTGTCAATATACTCATCAAGGGGAGATTGAAGGACCATGTGGAGGTCCATCCATGTTTGTGATGAGTATTTGACTTTATTTGAGCAAGGTGTGCTCAAGTTTGAGTTTGATTTGGATTGATTTTCAAAATGAAGCAATTTGAGTTGTCTCTGCCAGAGTGGCGATGCGGTCGTATGGACGCGGTAGTGATGAGTTGGATGGTTTATTGCACATCTTTGTGGGCATTGCTATGTGAGGAGTTTCCTTGTCTTTGATGGTTGCGGGACGACGGTGCTAGGTCATGGTGAGGCGAAGGATGACCGGGACTAGGCGAGGAGCGCCGGAGGTCCAGACGGTTGGGAGATCGCGGAAGATGATCGGAGACGGAGTCCGGCAAGTCAAGAAGACAAGGAAAGGAGATGATGCTAGCTAGATGCCGCGTGGATCAATGAGGACCGTCGGATTGAGGTCTAGTTGATAGGTTAGCGGGTCTAGGTAGTATGCTTTGAAAACCGTGCAAGAAAACCCGGTATGTGTGTGGGTTTTGGGTTAGCCCTTGCATGGCTGTGTGTGTGGGTTAATCCTAGCCCTTAGATGAGTGCTCTAGGGTTGAGGGACTCATCCAAGGGTGGTAGGTGGCCCAAGAGTAGTATAAATAGGGGTGGAGGGGTAGCCTCCTTCCCTTGAAGGTGTTGAGGTTTTGATGCTCATTTGAGCTTTGCCCACATGAATGTGAGGCTTTGTAACCTCCCTTCCAGAAATGAAAGTTTTATTCATCCACCTCTGAATTTATTTTATGCATTTACATTATGTCTTTACTTTACGCAATTTAAATTCAGCATTTACTTTCCCGCAATTACATTCCCGCAATTTACTTTCAAGTAATTTGGATTTGCCTCCCCTCCTTCTAAATGCTGCTGTTCTTGGATGTTTTGAGTGTGTTCATATGGTTTTACATCTGTTTTGCACTCTTGGATTGAGTAGAGAACATCTTTTCTTTCAAGTTCCAACTTTGTTCTGAACTTGTTCTTCGCGCAGCAGTCAGTGTTTGATTTTTGTAACAATATAGAAAAATCCTTTTTGAGTGATTCTTGTTGGAGGAGGTGCGGGACTCTTATATCCGCTTGCAGAAAAATTTTGGAGTTCACTTGTTGTACCGTTTGGGCGCCATGAGGTGAAAACCGAGACCCAAACGTTCTGCTCGAAGTTCTTGACCAGACTGTGTTCTTCGATTTTTCGTGTTTTTTGTGTAAGGCTTTTTGAGGAGAAATTTGGTGGAGTTCTTCAAGACTCTGATGCTCACAGGGAGAAAAAGTCTCAGAATTTTGTGTGCTACAGAAACCCACCAACCTCCTGTGCAATTTGAGGACAAGTTCTGGGAATTCTGCTTTTGCTTTTCTGAAAGTGACTTTTGTGATTTGAATTGATGTCCTTTCTAAAAGCAAGAGTTTGAATTGATTCCTCTTTATCTTGGACACTAGACAACCAGGATTGTGACTCAAAAATCCCCACATATTTTATGGTACTTATCCATGCAAGCTTGGGGTACACATAGTTGTCTAGTTTTTCGGGTTTTTCACAATTCCTTTTGAGCGATCTTGTCGAGGTTTTTGTTGGAGTATTTTGGGGGAATTTTTATTTGCGACCATTCACCCCCCCTCTGTTCGCCATTTCGGTCCTTCAAGAAGAAAAGGCTGCCGGAGTCGAGGAAGATGACGCAGCCCACGGCGCTACAGGGCTTCTCCGGCGTGATGAAGTGGCTCGTTCGACGCGGCGTGGCGGAAGGATTACTCCGGTGACCTTGGCGACGGCGGAGAAAAACCGCGAAGCAAACGATTTAAAAACAGTGGCGGCACAAAGAAGCAACTACGGCGAGCTCGTACGGGCGCTAGAGGGAGTCTCGGCGTGCGTGCGAGGAGTCAAAAGATGCGGAGTGAAAGCCTCTGCACGAAGCCTTCAACGGGGACTTAAGGGCTGCCTCGACGTGCGCGAAACGGCCGGCGAAAGTCACGGCCATCAACGCCCACGCTCTCCGATGATCTCGCGGGGCGGCTACGTGGCGCGATCCTGTGCGTTCGTGCGGCGACGATCCGAAGGCTCACGCGCGCGGGCGACGTGGCACACGCACAGGCGTGCGATCCGAATCGGATGGCTTGGGCTAGGCGGCGCTAGGGTTTCGGCGGGGCGGGCTGCGACACGCACAGTAATGGGCTCGGCCCATTACTGTTCATGTGATTTTTAAAACATTTCACATTTAAAATAATTCCAGAAATTCAATTAAATCATTTGGGGCTTTTAAAATAGCAGAAAAATTCTAGAAAATTTCCAGAAATTACTTTGAGATATTTGGAACTCAATTAAAATATTTTCAATAAAACGTTGCAAAAACTTTTCCTTTATCTAATTTGTTTTCAAGAAAGGCTATATTTGAATAATTTCGAATAAATTTCAATAAATTTCCAAAATTTCTCAAAAATCAAAAATACTTCAAACTTTAAATTAGAGCAAAAATTAGGGTGTTACACTTCTTGCCCTTGCTTAGCCCGGGGAGCGACATCATTTGCTTGGCCGTGTCCCAGAGCTCCTGGGTCTCCTACATGAGCTCATCATGATTAGCGCCTGAGCCTGGGCTCTCGGGACCAAAAGTCAAAGCAAGAGGCGTTACCTCGCTGCTCCTCCTCAAGATGTTCTTGGGGACATCGTCGTCGAGGTCGTAGGTGGTGGCGGCCTTCCCGAAGATCTTCTGCATCCTCGAGGCAATCCAGACTGCCTTCGATGCTTCGAGGGGCCAAAAGAAACCGTTGAGAGCAAAAAAGCTTCAATCGGGCCCGGAGAAGCACGAGGCAGCGCAATGCTTACCATCGGGACCTTCTCGGGTGACGTCATGCTTCCCGGTGATCTCGAACAAGGGGTGCAGCCTCTTCCAATGAGGGAACACCCGGTTTCGTAGGTAGTCATAAACGACTACTTGCCCCTTCAGCCCGCGCATCGCGCAGATGTGGATGAGGGCGACCGCCACCTGGTCGGCCGCCGAATCCTCGGGCTCTGGGGTCTCCTGGTTGAGGTCAACCGCGGCGCCATGGTAAGCGAGGTCGCTCCCCTCGCCCTTCTCCAAATAGAACCATTTCTCCGACCACGGCCCGAGCGAGTCCCGGGTCGAGATCTGGAGAAAGGAGCAAGGGAGTCCCGCCCGCAGCCAGAAATAGAGATACCCGACGACAGGGTACTTCGCGGTGCGGGACAAGGAGTAGAAACGAAAAAACAAAGAGGGGGTGGGAAGGATGCCCAGAAACCCCTCGCAAAGATGAGCAAAGATGGAGAGGTGGAGAAGAGAATTGGGTACCAAGTTCACGAGCTCGATCTCGTACTACGCAAGGACCGCAGCCAAGAAGTCGCTCTCCGGGGTTCGCAGCCCGAAGAGCATGTATTGCTCCGTGCTCACGACCTCGTCGTCCCGAGGCTGCGGCACGTTCTCCTCGGCTGGAAGTCGCCAGGTGAATGGGTCCAGCAGCCCTAAGGTCTCCATGTCCATCATCCGGTCCGCGGTGAGGGTGCTCTTCCCGAACTTCGCCATGGAATCAAAGGGAGAGAATTGGAGAAGGGAGGGAGACGCGACGGCGCAAAGGAGCAGAGAGGAAAGGGCGGAGAATGCGAGCAATGGGGAAGAAAGGCTTCAGGGGGTGAAGTATCCCGGTCTTAAAGACGCCTCGGCTTTAGACATTATTGTCGCCTCAAAAGACATGCTCGCAGCCAGTGGGCGGTAAATGAGGCATCGTGGCCTTTCGAAACCCCTGTACGAATGCGTCTCTTCAATGTCCACTAGCCAAGCTTTCCGACTTCTCCGCCCGCGTGGCCCGAGCGCCTCCAGACCCCCTTCATCCCCTCGTGACGAAGAAGCTGAACATCCCAGACGCCATCAAGCCCACTCAAAGACGAAGCATTGAAGCTCGAGTGTCTCCAAGAACGACCACGACGAAGAAACCCGCAGAAGGGGTCTCCCCTGGATCCAAACAGGAGCTCGAGAATTCCCGAGCTCGACCAAAGAGACGATCCCTCCTCGAAGACTTCAGACTCAAGAACGCCAAGAGTCTCAGACCGTTTCTTGAGCCTCGGGGGCTGGTTATCGTGGATTGGTCATCCTGACACGTGTCCGGGCCCCTCGGGGCTTTATAACGTTTTCCCCGAGCTCGGAGAACTGTTCCCAAGCTCGGGCGGATGTCCCCCTGAGCTCGGGGGACGATTCCCGAGCTCGGGCAAGGGTGTCCTCGAGGTCGTACTAGCTCCCACAATCTACTCGACCTCGGTGCCTTCAATCCGACCTCCAGCATAGTATTCCCCTCTCTTGCATGACCTCTCTCCCCTGCATGGGAATTGGGGTCACCAACTCCTGTTAGATCCCCTGCGTGGGAACTAGGGCCCAACCGCTCCTGTTAGATCCCCTGCGTGGGAAATAGGGCCCAGTAACTCCTGTCAGATCCCCTGCGTGGGGACTAGGGTCAGCTGCTCCTATCAACTCACAGACATCGCTCGATGTCAGCACTCAAGATCAACGCCCAGGGGTCTATAAAGCACCAGACCACCCCGGTCAAGAAAGGGGACACCGAGACCCGCCAACGGACAAGAAAAGCCACAACCGAACACGCAACAAGAACCTCAAGAGATACTCTCATATGCCGCACCACCTCGTCGAGCTCCCCCTCGGCCACCACTCCCGAGTGGCCCCGAGGTCGAGCTCCATGTTCATCCTCCCCCGAGGAGCCTATTAGTCACCTTTTGCCTACGGGCAAGACTGGAGTAGAGCTATTACCCAACCTAGGGGGCTCGAACCAGTATAAACTCTGTGTCTCCCCTGTTCGCTTGCCCTTCTTCCTCGAGCTGTGTGCCTACCGACGCTCCCTCCTTCTCGGACGAGCATGACTTGGGGCCTCACCTCTTTACACGATCCTTCTCCCCTATTTGCGGTTGACGGTCCCGATCGTCGACAGTGTGCCATCGTAGCAATTGGCCATGCCTTTTGTTCACAAACAATCGCTTCAGACGGGAGATTATAGGGAAATACCACACCACCTTATGGGGCGATCTCTTCTTCTTATGCTTCACCCTGACATCATCGTTATGGATATCATCGTTCCTTATACCGCTTTGCTTTGGAAAAATCAGCAGCATCCAAGTCTACAAACTCATTGTGATACAACATGCAATCGTTTGGACATGCGTTTATTCTTTGTACTTCTACTCCCAACGGGCAGGCAACCTGTTTGGCCTGGTACGTTGTTGTAGGCAACACGTTTTTAACATCCCGAAAAATGCAATAATATAAAAAAAATAATATTCTGAACTTGAATAAGATATACGCATAGAAAATCAGATAGTTAAAATATAGATCAAATGAATTCAAATAATCACCAAACCAGTTTTGTTATACTCCTAGTATCACAAGAATTCCAGATGTATAAAAATATTTGAGGATTACCCAAGAAAACAATAAATGGTTAATAGTCGATGTGTTAATACTTATATAATTTGAATAGTTATAACTTTCACAAATAAGCATCAAATTTGACAAAACAAATTCCTAGTGACCTAAAATATAATATCCTTGCTGTGTATGTAAAAATATCCTGTGTTTTTGCTAATCTGAAATAAGTCCATATTAAACCCTAATGATCTTTTGCATGAAAACATCTTTGATAAAGGCCAATCATCACAAAATCAACTTTAAATCACACTTAGTGTCATACCCTATTAATACCTGAAAAATGGGTAGATTATCTTATAGGGTGTAGTTGCAATCTTAGACCAAAAACTGAACCTTTGTCAAGTAGTAATAGAAACACTCAAGCTTTTTCATCAACACATAGAATACCTCGTCTAAGTGCAAAAAAATTATGAAGATCAGTTTAGAAATGATATTTGGGATATGTACAATCATATCCTAGAAAAATATTTTATTTACAACTTGCTTTTCAACTAAATCCTGTTAGTTCAATACCCTTAAAAATTATGGTTGTCGTAACCTTTAATATCATATAAGCTTTTTCAGCAGTGAATTTAATGTCTCGTCTAAACACTAAAATGTATGAAATCAGCTTAGATATTTTCTCCAAAGTATATGCTATCCAATTTCGAAGAAATAATTTTATGTCATCATGTTTTGCATATAAATTCTATTAGCCAAATAACCCTAAGTGTTATGTTTAATGAACTTCATAATATGAATAAGTGATCTTTGTAATAATGAAGAAATTTGTAGCTAATATATTTGTATCACCAGAACCTTCTTAAAAACCATAAGTAAATCTACTAATCTATCTTAATAGATCTATCTTATTCAAAATCACTTCTTATGCAAATCGCTTAAGGCTAAGTGCTATTTGCATAACCCTAACCCTAACTAGTTTTTTAATTTTTTAATCCAAATAATTTTAGCATCTATAATTCGAAGTTATAAATACAAGAATTCAGAATTTTAGCCTCTTGAATTTGTAATTTAAGAATAGATAACCTATAGAAGAAGCCATGTTTTGTTCGTCCTAAAGCCATTAAGTATATGAATATGTAAAAACCTAAATCATGAGATCTTTATTTGATTTTCTGTCTTTTTTCTGCAGTGAATCTTTATTTGATTTTCTGTCTATTTTCTTTTTGCCCTTATTGAAGTTTATTATTTGCTATATTTTTCGATTGATCGTCGTGTAGAATCCGACATCCCTCCTTCCGTCAGCCGTGGCCGCGTCTTCGTCGTAAGCAATAAATAAGCAAAGCAAGCACCCTCCTTTGACCATCTTGATCCCAGAATTAAATTTGTATTGTGTTCATTAAAAAGTTTCATGCATACGTTTACTTTCTGTAAATTGCTATTTTGTGGCACTGGTAGTTATACCTGTTTTCTCATGAAACTTCCTTGATAAGTATGAACATGTGTACCTTGATAACCCTAGATTGAGCTTACACAATTACTTAATGTCATTATGGGTATATGCGATTACTTTTATCCATCCTTAGCCATGCTTTAGAACAAATGAGAATGATGATCAGATCAAAATTTGTTTCTTGAGGAATGGAAAATGTTGGAAATGTAGCTGTTGGTTATGGGTATTTTGATTACAAACCCAAAGTAAAACTATGGTTTTGATGCGGGCGATTATTGGCAATAGCCGGAGGTGAAGAGGGATTTGCACGTAGTGTAGGGTGGAGTATCGCCAGTGTCGGATTAAGGACCGAACTTTGTGTTGTATGATCCAAGATATTCCGTACAACCACAAGTGTTGGTATGGGACATCCTTAAACCAATTAAGTTATCTAGTTTAACTTTGCACATTGGTAGGCTGAAGCAGTGCGGGCTCTCCTTTCGAGGTTTGCTCTACGGGGTGCCCATACCAAGGTGTTGGGAACAACACTTACCAATATAACGGTGTACGCCATGTCTATGGGAAGTTCCAACATTTCTATGCTGTGAGTTCTTCCGGCATAGCATGGGTTTTATCATCCCAGTGCTGGTGCAAGTTAACTTAGATAATGTAAAAGTTTTTGTCCTGAACATTCTGGCCACACGCCGAAGGTGCGTGAAACATGTGGCAAAAAGAAAATGTCATGACTTGTGGGTAAAGTTGTACACCTCTGCAGAGTGTAAATCTAATCGATTAGCCATCCCCTCGGTCATGGAAAACTTGGTGAACTTGCACTAGTTAAATTTTTTGTATTTTCTAAACTGGGTTTTGGTTTGAGCTTGTTTTAGCAGCTGTTGCGTTATGTCAAGGAATGACATTGCTGGATTCCATTTTTGGATTATTCGATATTCACGAAGGGTTGTGAGTATTACTTATGCTTTAGGTATTTCATATCAGTCAATTTGCTCTCACAAATTCCGTTTACAAATAAGTTGATTTACAATATCAATTATGTTTTATGCAAATTAACTGTAGTAGCCTCCTTTGAAATGGCCTTCATATATTATAGGTTTTGCTAAAGTCTTGCGGAGTACGAAAGTACTCACCCTTGCTTATATGTTCTTTTTAGGTAGATAAGTTAGCGAAGCTTCGAAGGTTTCTTTCGTCGCAGGTTGCGGGATTTTCTTCATCGAGTCTTTCTAGGGATTATGCCTTGTCAGTTGCCTGCGGGTTTTGGATGGGCACACTACAAGACTTCGTTTCTTTTGTTGCTATAGGCTCTAAGTTGTAAGATCTTCTTTGTATATAATAGCTTCCGCTTAATAAT
The DNA here is from genome assembly GCA_036346275.1 of Otatea glauca. Lineage (NCBI taxonomy): Eukaryota > Viridiplantae > Streptophyta > Magnoliopsida > Poales > Poaceae > Otatea > Otatea glauca. The sequence continues at coordinate 26,113,887 of CM070723.1, read as the reverse complement.
ATGTGTATGGTTGTGATTCCAATTGGTGTGTATGTGCGTACTAGCTACTGATCATGGGACTAGTACGGGATGCACATTAGATTTCCATTTTTGCATGTATGTAAAAATGGGGGTCGCCACAGTTGGTATCAGAGCTATGCTGACCGTAGGGTAAACCCTAGATAGAATGATCTCTATCTTTAGAATAAATAGATTCAAAATATTATTTCCAAAAGTTACCATATTTGCAAAATGTAGATTTTGCTGTTCTTCTCTTTTTCTTAAGATTCTCCTCTTACCCCTACATTCATTTTGTTTTGTAAACAAATTCCTCTTTCCTTAAGATAATCCTCGACAAATGGAGACTCCGACTTCTACATCAACAATCTGGAAGAGACGGATGTCACCCCATGAAGACTTGTGTGGATAGGTCGAGTAGGAATACATTAAGCTAAATTATTTCAGAACCCTTGTATGTTAGTCGATATTTATTTTGCGTGCTTTGCTGAAATCTTTTCTTTTGTATTGCTTACGGGTTACTCTCGTAAAGGTTAAACCATTTGGTTGAAATTTACGACGTGCCAACCCTTATTTAATAAGAAATGTTAATTAAGAAAATTTTAAGGAACGAAAAGTTGCCTAGTAACCTAGCTGAATCTCACCTAAAATGTCGATCTCCTCTTGACTGCAGGATGCCTAAAAAAGGGGCCTTAAGAAAATTGTTGGAGCATGGGTCCGCTCAAACTTTCCGATATAAAAGGGCCAATGTTCTAACCCCAGTCCAACCTAGTCCGCAACATCCAAATATCAGGTCATATGGACGCAATGTTCGTCGTGAATCACCTCCACCTCCTCAAAATCAAAGTGAAGCTATTCATGAATAACAATCTCCTGAATCCTCAGCTGTGGCTCAAGTCCTAGCAATGATTGAGCAAGAGCATCAGGTTGATACACTTCTACTCCAGCAAGTGGTGCAGAATACTACCCACCTTAGCGAAGCTAGGGATGGAAATGGAGCTGAAGGAGTCTGGTGGGAAAACCATCAGGCGATGCTTCCTGAATGCTATGCTGTTTCTGAAGTGTCAGATGAAGCTCGAAGAATTGAGCATTTCAGAGAGCATCTGAATGAAGAAATCAAATGGATATTAGTCGCCCATGACATTCATGATTTCCAAACCTTAGTTGATAAAGCCGTCCGGGTGGAGTTCGGCATGAGAACTGTAATAGAAAGCCGAAAGCGCAAATGGATAGCTCATCAGTCAACAAATGGTCACCCCTCAAAGCTGCGTCTAATGCAACTATCCAATGTTCAGCAATCAGCATCTCAATTCCAGCAGTGCCGAGGGCGAGTTTTTCACCCTCAACAGCCCGCAGTTCATTCACTGCGACAAGCAAGATCATCTCCTAGCACTCAGTGCCAGGAAGCCTATACTCATCCTAAGAAGAATTCTGAACAATTTTGTTCTCAACAGCAGCCCTCAAGTAGAGATCGAGTGATTGGAAATTTGAAAGTTTCTAAGCCACCCTCTACTTCAAAACAAGTTGTTAATCATGGTCGTCTACACCATGTAACAGCAGAAGCAGCTCATAATGCACCTGATGTGGTACTAGGAACCTTCCTTGTTCACTCTGTACCTACATTGGTGTTATTTGATTCTGGTGCATCACATTCCTTCATATCCAACAAGTTTATTAAGCAGCAAGAACTTCAAGCTGATTTGCTTCCCACAAAGATGATAATCTATTCCCCTGGAGCAACTATGAAAACCTAGAAACTCTATTCTGAGGTATGCATAAAGATTAATGGAATATCTTTTTATACTGATCTTATTGCTATTGAGACCTCGGGACTAAATGTGATCCTTGGTATGGATTGGTTGTCTAAGCACAAGGGCTATATTGATTGTGCTAATCGATCTATATCCCTTCTCAGTCCACATGGGATCCAAGTGCAGTTTTCTTCAATCAGTAGCACTCCAGCTTAGCAACCTTTGCTTTGTTCTGTCTTGGTCACAGAATTGAGTCAAGTATCAGTGGTATGTGAGTATTCTGATGTATTTCCAGATGAACTGCCAGGGATGCCTCCAGACCGGGACATGGAATTTGTTATTAATCTCGTTCCTGGAACTGCACCTATCTCTAAGCGACCTTATCGCTTGCCTCCAGATGAGTTGACTGAATTGAAGAAACAACTCAATGATCAAATGTATAAAGGATTTATTCGTCCTAGTTCATCTCTGTGGGGCAGTCCTGTGCTATTTGTTCCTAAGAAAGACGGTGGTCTACGCATGTGCATAGATTATCGTGCTTTAAATGAGGTCACTATCAAGAACAAGTATCCACTTCCTCGTATTGATAATCTTTTTGACCAGTTGAATGGTGCTCAGGTATTTTCAAAGATTGATCTGAGACATGGATATTATCAATTGAAAACGAAACCCGAGGATATTCCAAAGACTACTTTCACCACTCGTTACGGATTATATGAGTACACCGTAATGTCATTCGGACTTACAAATGCTGCTGCCAGTTTTATGTGCCTCATGAATAAGGTCTTTATGGAGTATTTGGACAAGTTCGTAGTGGTGTTCATTGATGACATTCTCATTTATTCCAAAACTGAAGAAGACCATGTGCAGCACTTGAGTATGGTGCTAGGAAAGCTTCGTGAGCATAAACTCTATGCCAAATTCGAGAAGTGTGAATTCTGGTTAAAAGAATTCGCATTTCTTGGGCATGTTCTTTCGGAAGGTGGAATTGAAGTTGACCCAAGAAAGATCCAAGCTATTACAGAATGGGAGCCACCTCGGTCTGTTCCTAAGGTTCGAAGTTTTCTTGGTTTAGCGTGATACTATCGCCTCTTTATCGAGAATTTCTCCAAAATTGCTCGTCCTATGACTCAACTGCTGAAAAAGGAAAAGAAATTTGAATGGACCCCAGAATGTGAAGCAAGTTTCCAAGAGCTTAAGAAAAGATTAACCACAGCTCCGGTCCTTATTGTTCCTGATATTCATAAGAGCTTTGAGGTATATTGCGACGCATCACGATACGGCCTTGGATGTGTTTTGATGCAAGAAAGAAAGTTTATCGCATATGCTTCACGTCAACTTCAGCCGCATGAGCAAAATTATCCTACTCATGATTTGGAGTTAGCAGCCGTTGTCCATGCTCTGAAGATTTGGAGATATTATCTTATTGGCAATCGGTGTGAAATCTATACAGATCACAAAAGTTTGAAATATTTCTTCACCCAACCGGATTTAAATCTCAGGCAAAGGAGATGGCTAGAGTTGATCAAAGACTATAACATTGGCATTCATTACCATCCTGGTAAGGCTAATGTTGTAGCCGATGCTCTTAGTCGAAAGCTTCATTGTCTTTTCATCTCCTATCAATCCGAGCTGCAGAGTGAATTCCAAAAGCTCAATTTAGATTTGGTTCAAGAAGGCTATGTTGTTGCTCTTGTATTGCAACCAACTCTCAGAGTCTAGGTGAAAGCCGCTCAACTCAAGGATGAAGCCGTTGTCAAAATTAGAAAGCAATTAAGAGAAGGTGTTGAGTCCGAATTCTCTGAAAGCTCAGATGAAGTAATTATGCGAGGAAATCGTATATATGTCCCCGATGATTTTGAACTCAAGAAGCTGATTTTGAAGGAATCTCATGAATCTCCTCTTTCTATTCACCCTGGGAGCACAAAAATGTATCGAGACCTAAAACAGGAATATTGGTGGCCCGGCATTAAAAAAGAAATTGCTACCTATGTTGCTGAATGTGACGCATGTGAGCGAGTTAAAGCCAAGCATCAACGCCCTGCTAGTCTCCTTCAGCCCCTACAAATTCCTTAATGGAAATGGGAAGACATTAGTATGGATTTTATTACCGGACTACCCGAGACTCGGAAAGGAAATGATTCTATATGGGTCATTGTAGATCAGTTAACAAAAGTGGCTCATTTCATTCCAGTGAAAACCACATATCAAGGGGACAAACTGGCAGAGTTGTACATAGAAAATATTGTGCGTCTGCACGGTGTTCTAAGAACTATTGTTTCTGATCGAGGCTCACAATTTACTTCCCATTTTTGGGAAAGTTTGCACAGTTTGTTAGGAACTAAGCTAAACTTCAGTACAACTTATCATCCTCAGATAGATGGGCAAACTGAAATAGTAAATAAAATCTTGGAAGACATGCTCAGAGCCTGTGTGCTTTCATATAGCGCTAATTGGGAAAATAGTCTTGCGAAGGACCGAGATGGCAAACAGAGGGGGGTGAATGGTCGCAAATAAATTTTCCCCCAAAATACTCCAACAAAAACCTCGACAAGATCGCTCAAAGGAAATCGTGAAAAACCCTAAAAACTAGACAACTATGTGTACCTCAAGCTTGCATGGATAAGTACCATAAAATATGTGGGGATTTTTGAGTCACAATCCTGGTTGTCTAGTGTCCAAGATAAAGAGGAATCAATCCAACTCTTGCTTTTAGAAAGAACATCAATTCAAATCACAAAAGTCACTTTCAGAAAAGCAAAAGCAGAATTTTCAGAACTTGTCCTCAATTTAAACATGAGGTTGGTGGGTTTCTACAGCTCAAAAAATTTTGAGAATTTTTCTTCCTATGAGTAGAAGAGTCCTGAAGAACTCCACTAAATTTCTCCTCAAAAAGCCTTACAGAAAAAATAGGAGAAATCGAAGAACACAGTCAGTCAAGAACTTCGAGCAGAAAGTTTGGGGCTCGGTTTTCACCTCATGGCGCCCAAACGGTGCAACAAGTGAACTCCAAACTTTTTCTGCAGGTGGATATCAGAGTCACTCACCTCCTCCAACAAGAATCACTTACAAAGGATTTTTCTAGATGTTGATAAAAATCAAATACTAAATGCTGCGCAAAGAACAAGTTCTGAACAAAGTTGGAACTTGAAAGAAACGATGTTCTCTACTCAATCCAAGAGTGCAAAAGAGATTTAAAACCATATGAACACACTCAAAACATCCAAGATAAACTGCATTTAGAAGGAGGGGAGGAAAATCCAAATTGCGTGAAAGTAAATTGCGAGAATATAATTGTGGGAAAGTAAATGCTGAATTTAAATTGCATAAAGTAAAGAGATAATGTAAATACGCAAAATAAATTCAGAGGCGGATGGATAAAACTTTTATTTCTGGAAGGAGAGGTTACAAAGCCTAACTTTCATGTGGGCAAAGCTCAAAGGAGCATTTACAAACCTCAAAACCTTCAAGGGGAGGAGGCTACCCCTCCACCCCTATTTATACTACTCTTGGTCCACCTACCACCCTTGGATGAGTCCCTCAACCCTAGAGCACTCATCTAAGGGCTAGGATTAACCCACACACATAGCCATGCAAGGGATAACCCAAAACCCACACACATACCGGGTTTTTTTGCACGATTTTCAAAGCATACTACTTAGACCCGCTAACCTATCAACTAGACCTCAATCCGACGGCCCTCATTGATCCACGCGGCATCTAGCTAGCATCATCTCCTTTCCTTGTCTTCTTGACTTGCCCGAACTCCGTCTCCGATCATCTTTCGGCGATCTCCCAACCTCTGGACCTCCGACGCTCCTCGCCTAGTCCCGATCATCCTCCGCCTTACCATGACCTAGCACCGTCGCCCTGCAACCATCAAAGATAAGGAAAAACCTTTCATAGCAATGCCTACAATGATATGCAATAAACCCATCCAACTCATCACTACCGCGCCCATACGGCCGGTACTGCCACTCCTGGCAGAGACAACTCAAATTGCTTCAAATTGAAAATCCAATTCAAATCAAACTCAAACAAGAGCAACCCAAGCTCAAATTTAGTCAAATACTCATCACAAACATGGATGGACCTCCACATGGTCCTTCAATCTCCCCCTTGATGAGTATATTGACAAACCACACAAAAGGCATAAATTTGAGTTTGAATGAGAGAAGAAGAAAGCAATTTGATGGCAAAGCCAAACTTGGTCAAGAGAAAAAGATATAAAGTCATGACCAAGTTGGCAGAAAGAATTTAGAGGAAGACCATGAAAAGAGCAAGTTTTCCACAAAAGCTCTAAAAACCAATCATAAGTGCCAAATGTGATTATGATCCATAAGAAATAGCAAAGATTTACAAAGATCATAAGAACCACCAAGCTTTCACATTTTTATCTTTTTTTTAATGATGCTTTTTCTACATTTTCTCCCCCTTTTGGCAATATAGGAATCAAAATGGAATTTTCTCCCTCTTTTTATGTATGCATGAAATGCAACCTAAGGGAGCTTTGAAGATTATCCAATTGATCACAATGACAAGATATGACACCAAGCGAGTCAATTTTTAGATTAGACTAGTCTAAGACATGTCCAAGTGCAAATACGAGCTTAATTTTGAATATTTCACTTTTAGCAAGATTTGACAAGTGCAACACTTAGCTTTAGTTTCAAAAATAGAAGAATAGCCACTCTAAGGATCAAAAGGAAAACCTAGAGTTCAACCTACTCAACACTTTGGGGAATCTAGAAGAGCATACAAGGTCCTTCGGGCTCATTTATCACTTAATGCAAATTTTGATTTATCATCATACAAGACATAGCTGGGTGCAAATGTTTGACATTATTTGCATTCTTTACCCACATATGTCTTTGTTTTTAATTTATTTGCATTTTCTTTTGACAACCATATGCGACCATCTCAAGATGAACTCTTAAGAGGATGGTCTAGGTCAAACACGATGTATTCCAAGTTCATCCCAAATGCAATGGAAAGCGGTCTTGTGAATACAAGGTGTTGAGTCGTATGTGCACAAGAAGAGTCAATTTTGTTTAATTTTCATTTTTAGCACAATGATTTATGAGGAATTGAAGAACTCTAGCATGGATCAAACTAGTTTCACCCAAGTTGCTATAGGGACTCTAGAGAACTCCAAAATTTCTCAAATTTTGGCACAAACCTCTAGAGAAGAAACCTAGCAAGTAAAAGCAACAGTTTCATCAAGTTTTTCATTTAAGGCTTATTTCATTTTTAAGCTTAGCAAGTTAAATGAACTTGGACATACCTAAGCTACTGATTTTCTTCAAATGATGTAGCATGGTGTATAGCATGAAGAAGAAATCAATTGCATAATAGACAAAGCTCATAAAACAGAAAATGCAGTCTAAAAGCAATGATGAACAGATTCTCAAACTCCCCCTCAACAAATGAATCAATTTTAAGCTCAAATCTGGTTAAAGTTGAGTTATTATCAAGATTAGGCATACAGAAAACCCGAATGAACTCAATAACCACCAGAAAAACAAAATGAGGAGAAGAAGTCGAGAAACTGCAAAATTGGATGGCTATAGAGCATAGAAAAGATATAAGAGACTCAATACGGCTTAGACTCGCTCTTATCTTCCCCAGTGACTGACATAGGGAAGTGAAGAGGAACGCGGAATGCTAGGCTAGCACAAAAAAAATCTACCGCGTAACCAGAAAGCTACTCGCAAGAAGGGGATCATAGATAAGATTACCACTAGACGCGCAGTTGCGGAATCCTTCACGCGTCGATGTAGTGGATCGTCCTCGCCGCAGTCGTTGCGTCGATGTAGTGGATCGTCCTCGCCTTGCCGTGGATCGTCCTCCCACACCGCAGTCGCAGCAGCGTCACCGCAGTAGTCCACACGTCCAGAGATGGAACGCCGTGTGTCGGTGTGCAAGCACCTGGTCGCTCGGCAGGGGCAGCGAGAGGAGTAGGCTAGGGTTTCGAGTGAATCACTCCTAAACCGTGGGAAAGCACACCCTGCGCCCTCCCTCCTTCCCTCCTTATATAGCCACGAGATGAAACCCTAAACTAGGGCCCATCAGCGTGCTAAGCCCACGAGGTTCATTAATTACGGATCCAATCCAAATTAATGCGTCCCAGCCCATTAAGTGTGTGACCTGCGGGTTCACGTGACGTTTGGGCGTGGATTCGGAAAACTCCTTTTCAATCCAATAGTTGGTAGTGGCTTCTTGCAAAGTATGCCAACTCCCACACATACTATGATCAAATCGGACGTAACCTATCAAAAGTACTCATGTAATAATCCCTTTGCCAAGTATATGAAGATTGATCTCAAAGTAGAAGCATGTCATCCTTTGATGATTCACCATCTCTCGTATCCGTGATATATTAATAAGTTGTGATTGACTCCTCAATCACGGCATGGCCATGCACTTCCTTAATCATATCACACGAGTGGCCTTGTCATATATCTCCGTTTCATTGGAGTGGCAAATTCCATCTTGATCGCTCACTTCCTCTGCACGTTTCATAGTAAACATGAAAGCTACCTTTATAACTATCCAGTTAGGAAGTAGTGTTTGATAGCCCCAAGGAAAACTATTACACATGTAGGGAATATGACAATCTCGTGTCTAAGGATCATACATCTACTAGGTATGAGATACACCGATGACACATAAGAATGAAACATTCTCGCGATGTCCCATTGGGTCTATCTAACCTATGTTCTTCAACATGCGTCCACAATGTATAGATGATATCTCCATATCCCATGATCTATGAAGCATGATCATCGATCACTACATGTGCTGATCTATTCATCGTTGTCCTATACGATGATATCCGATCAGAGATATTTATCGAAATACATCATTAAGTAAAGAGCTTCATAAGCAAGTCACATACTTGTTGATCAATACAATGATATACATTCATTGGACCAATAATCATATTATTATTCATAAACATAGTCATGTTACAATCATTTAAATGATTGCCTCAAGGGCATAACACTAACAGGAAGCTGACTCTAGGTCCCAACTAAGGAGTGCACACAGACCCTGTCTACCCAGGAGGCCCAATACCTGCTAGACTTATAAGACTGTGAGGGAACTCAACCTAGAGAGAAGAGAGAACAGCTAATCACGCATGATAGCAACCTAAAGCACAAGATAAGAGGTCCATGGGAGGCATGCCAGAAGTCTAAGTGAGTGAACTCAACTCAAGAAAACAAGCCCAAAGTCACCCAAAAGAAACACAAAGAAAAGAAAAGCTAAGCTGGAAGAAAACATATAATACATAATATACAAACCAGCTCCCCTCACGAAAGGCCGTAAGGGCTCACGACTCAAGCTCACTCCTCAAGGCAACAAATGGAGCTATCCAAAGACTTGGTGAAGATATCGCTAATCAAGGTCACTCTCTCGAATCGAAGCGATATCTCCCTTCTCCACATGGTCTCTAAGGAAGTGATATCTAATATCAATGTGCTTAGTCCGGAATGTTGCATCGGGTTTTTAGCAATGCAAATAGCTGAAGTGTTGTCACGAGAAAAGTGGCACACTCTCTATCTCTAACCCATAGTCCCGTAAGGTCGATCTTATCCAGAGCACTGCTACGACAAAGGCTGCATGACAACATACTCGGCCTCGGTGGGTGAGCAACCCTGCATCGCTAGATGACCAAGAAACAAGAGAAGTGCCAATAAATTGGCAAGTGCCGAAGTGCTCTTCCTATCTATCCTCTGACCCGACAAAGTCGGCATCGGAAAAGGCTCTAAGAGATAGACAAGAAGACGAAGAGTACCAAATACCATAATCAGTGGTAGCACGAAGGTACCTGAAGATGCGCTTGACCGCCTGGCGGTGAGAGGCGCGAGGAGAAGCTTGAAATCGAGTGCACAGACACACAGCAAAATGTATGTCCGGCCTTGAAGCAGTGAGGTACAAGAGGGAGCCGATCATGCTCCGAAACTCATTTTGATCAGCAGGCTCACCATCCTCATCGGGCTCGAGGACAGCAGTGGTGGCCATAGGAGTCATCACCGGCTTCCCATCAGACATGTCGAACGCCTCGGAGGTCACGTATATTTGCCTTGATGCAAGAAAGTACCCTCCAGTCCGCTTGATTTGGAAGCCAAGAAAGTAGCTCAACTCGCCCATCATAATCATATCAAACTCTGTGCTCATCACCTCGTAAAAGCGAGACACAAGCGAATGAGACGAGCCACCAAAATGATATCGTCCACATAAATCGGACAAGAAGAAAATGAGACTCATGGTGTCGATAAGCGAGTTTTGTCTACTATGCCCATTTTAAAGTCATGGCTGAGAAGATAAGACTTGAGCCTCTCATACCATGCTCTGGGGGCCTGCTTGAGTCCACACAGAGCTTTGGAAAGCTTGTATACATCACTCAGAAACTTGTGTTTCTCGAATCCTGGTGGTTGTTTGACATAAACCTCTTCCTCAATATAGCCATTGAGGAATGCACTCTTGACATCCGTTTGTTAGAGCTTGAAGCCCCGGGATGCAGAGAATGCAAGCAGGATCCTAATAGCCTCTAGTCTAGCTACAGGGGCAAAGGTCTCCTCAAAGTCAAGACCCTCAACCTGAGAGAAGCCCTGTGCAACTAGCCTAGCCTTGTTGCGAATGACAACCCCATCCTCACTCTGCTTGTTTTTGAACACACACTTGGTCCCAATGACATTCTGACCAGATGGACGTTCTACAAGCAGCCAGACTTTGTTTCTCTCGAAGTTTTCAAGTTCGTCATGCATAGCATTAGTCCAAGACTCGTTAGATAATGCATGAGTCACATCCTTCGGCTCAAGCGAGGCAACAAAGGCAGAGTGAAGGCAGAAACTGGACAAACCTGATTTTGAGCGAGTGACCCGCTCAAACAGATCACCAATGATCTGATCAGGTGGATGAGCTTTCCGGATATGTCGGGGAGGACCAGAAGCAGAAGTGGCCTCTACCTCTTGAACAGAAGAGGTAGGAACAGAGCCACTCGCTGAAGGAGAGTCGGAAGGCAAGGGTTGGTCTCCCTGAGGTGCAGAAATGGAAACAGGAGGTACCTCAAGTGTAGAGGGGACTGGATCCGGTGGAACACCATCATCTCCATCATCCTCATCTTCTACAAAGATGGTCTCGGAGGGATAAGAAGAGCCTGAAACATCAGGTCTAGCTCCTGGGCTAGCCTCATCAAAGGTCACATCACAGGTCTCTATGATCCTATGCGCATCAATACTCCAGACCCTATAGCTACGAGAAGAAGTCAAGTAACCTAGAAAGATACCATCAGAAGAGCGAGACTCAAACTTATCTAGGTTACCGGACTTCAAGATAAAACACTTGCAACCGAAAACGCGAAAATGAGACACACTGGGCTTTCTCCCATACCTCAACTCATAAGAAGTGCGATGCAAATGTGCACTCAATAACACGCGATTAGACACATGGCAAGCAGTAGCTATAGCCTCAACCCAAAACTTCCTAGAGTCTCAGACTCATCTAGCATTGTCTCGCCATCTCAACCGTGGTCTGTTCTTCCTTTCCACTACGCCATTCTCACGAGGCGTACGAGAAGAGAACTGATGCTCTAAACCAGACTCCACACAAAAACTCTCAAAGTAGGAATTCTTGAACTCCGTGCCATTATCACTACGTATAGCTCGTAATGCACATGGGACCTCAATAGACAACCTCATTGATCAAACCCCGGTGAGAAAAGGTCTCATCCTTGAGGCCATGAAGAATACCAAAGAGTATCTAGAAAAATCATCAACGATGACAAGAACATACCACTTCCCTCCTGCTAACTGCACTCTAGCTGGACCAACAGTGCCCATATGTAAAAGCTGTCCTGGTGCATCAGTCATCACTAGGTGACGGGAGGATGAGAAGCAGTAACCATCTTGCCATGTCGGCAAGGAGAGCAAACTAAGTCTTTGACCATCTTGAGTTTGGGCAAACCCCGAATGAGATCGTGGCTACTAACTCGGTCAAATGATCAAAACCAATGTGACCAAGTCTCATATGCCGAAGGAGAGATCACGGGACTCGAAGCAATCAAACATCGAAGAGAGTCTCGGAAGAAGCGGAAAAATCAGCACGAAAGACTCTCCCAAATCTAGAAATCCATAAACTAACCCTCTGATGAATCAAGGATTCTCTGAGGCATTACTCTTGAAACTTACCTCGAAAGAGTCATCGATAAGCTGAGAAACAGAGAGCAGATTGTATTGCAGCTTACTTACTAAGGCAACATCTTTAAGAATGAAATTTTTGTTAATGCAGATGGTACCTTTAGCAATGACTCTACCTGAAGATGCATCCCCAAAAGTGATTAACTCATCACGGGGGCTCGGACTAGGAAGAGAACAAGCGAGAATCTCGGTCATATGGCGAGAACAACCGAGTCAACAATCCAAACATCGCCCTTCCCATCAAGCGAACACGATCAAGACACAAGAGAGAAAGATGACTCGATCTTGGGATAGAGTGAAGACTTAGGAACCCAATACTGAACCATACGACACCTCAGAGTACCAGCCACAGAAGAAGACTGGACTCGAGTGTCTCTCTGACGCTCAACTCTCACACGATCAGGAGCAACTCGGTAGATAATCTAGGAGTCAAAGCGGGTTGTACGCCGTGGTGCAAAAGCGGACCATCCCGATGGAAGGTTGCTTGGATCTCCTACCGAAAACACCTCACGCCGATATCTACCTCGATGGGAAAAGCGAGGAATATCAAGAAGGCAGCAGAAAGATCGACTACGAACAGCTCTAGGGCTAAAACTCAAAGAACTAGCATGAAAACCGAGTCCTGGACGCTGCCCAAACACAGGCGACTCTCTAACCTGTCTAGAAGGAGTGTGTGTCTTAGGAGCACTCAAAGTCTAGGGATGACCCTGAATACCCCTAAGAGCAGCAACACGCTCACGCCGAGTGATCTTGGCGCGCCTGAAGCAGAAATCTACTAGGTGACCATCCTTCTTACAGAAGGTGCATGTGTACTTCGCCTTGCTAGAGACAGAAGCAATAGGAGTAACACCCTTCCAGTCGAAGTCCTATGGACAACCCAGAGACCTAAACTTGGTGGTGCTCCTCCAGGAGCTACCACAATCTCACCACTCTTGGAGCCGCGACAATGGTGGGAGGATGCGCGGCGTGCTCAAGGGATCAAATCCTAGACCTTGATTGAATCTACTAATCTTGGATTGGTCTAGAATAAGATTGAGCTTCTTCTTGCCTCCAACAAACTTCTCGAGAGTGCTCATAAGATCTTGGCAATCTCGGAAGAAAGAAGCAAAAGAAGAATAGGGGAAGGAGAGGAAGAAGAAGAACCGGAAAGAGAAGATCTCTCGTACGTGCTTTTGTTCCCTTAGCACGGCTGCCTCAATCTTGAGGGCCTCACAAGAAACGCAAGGAGCATCTCTAATCCTAAGGGTTTGGTCTTTTAACTTCTTCTTAAGCTCGACATGGATTTGATCCACATCATCCTTAACCCCAACACACAGCAAGCAACCAGTTTGTGACTTAACTAGTAAATCCTTAGCAAGTTGATCACACTTGACATTCAAAGCATCATTGTCAAGTTTTAGTTGCTTCTGACCCTCACATGGTATTGGGTCCTTAGAAGCATGCAATTCAAGTTCATCATTTCTAGCAGAAAGCTTTCTAAGGTGTTCGCTCATGACATCAATTTCGACAAGCAATTTAGGGTAATTAGCACATGATGGAGTGGAGTGAGCATGAAGAAAACTCGCCTCAACAGGAATAGCATCAATAGAACTAGTGCTAGCATTCGTCAACCTAAGACCATCAAGTTCAGCAAGCACACTATCATGTATGATCCTTAGGTTCTCCAACTCCACAAGAATAGCATCACACAAAGAGCAATCATCAGTGACTCGGGAGGGAGAAGATCTAAGTGAAGCTAACTCCCGAGTCAAGGTACCAACTTCCTTCTCAAGCTCCGTACACCTAGCTCTAGCTCTAGCATGAAGTTTTCCTAATTTGCAGAAAGCTTCGTTGAGCTGGTCATAGGAGGGTACCTCATCCGAGTCGCTGTAGAGTTCGGAGTCGCTGATGTCGTTGGTGTCGGCCATGAAGCACATGCCGGAGAAGTCATCGCCGCCCTACTTCTCTTGCGGATCATCCTCGCCCTCGTCGCTCCATGTCTCCGTGTCGGAGAGGTTGATGTCGTCAAGCGCGGCGAGGACGCGGTGGAAGAGCTTCTTGTTCTTGGAGAAGTTGCGGTACTTCTTCTCGTGTGCCGGTTCACGAACTGGAGGCTTCTTGTTGTGGTTCTTGTCGGTGTAGTCGTTCTTGCCCGAACCGCCAACGTCGTTCTTGCCCGAACCGCCAACGTCGTTCTTGCCCTTCTCCTGCTTGGGACAGTTCACCCGAATGTGGTTGGGGCCACCACACTCGAAGCAGGTGATCATGCCACCTCTCTTCCTCTCTCTCACCCTCTTGTATGCATGAGAAAACTTGCGAGCGAGAAGAGCAAGCTCATTTTCTGGAAAATTTTTCAGTTGGTCATCGCTTAGCTCGCAAAGGGCGGAAAGAGAGAAACCAATAGATGGATCAGAAGAAGAAGATCCAATGGGAACGGTGACCAAAGCCATCGACTGAGATTTCGTCTTCCGAGAGACAACATCGATCTCATGAGTCTTGAGGCGGGAATAAAGCCCGTCAAAAGTCAGAGTCGATAAGTCGGTGGTGTCCTTGATGGTGGTCACCTTCATCTCCCAAACCGAAGGTCGAGTGCGGTCAAGAAATGCGAGCATTGTCCGAGTCGGTATATGCAACCAATCGCTCGGAGGTCGCTCAAAATCTTTGTAAACCGACCAAAACACTCGTCGAGACTCTCACCGGTAGCGTTGATCAAACTTGTTGTACACGCTAGAACTGATCTGCCTCACGCCTTGATTTGAATAGAGCCCTCATGGTAAGCATCGAGGTTACCCAAATCTCGTGAGCGAGCGAAGGTGAGAAATCTATCAAACTCACATGGCTAAGACCATGTATGAGAATGTTCCTTGCCTTAGCATTCGCCTCAACGTCAACCATATTGATGGCGTGACATTTTCATCGGCGGGAACCTCATACGGAGTTTCACCTTACGCCATATCGGTAGCCACAGGCGATGATGTATGACTCCATCAGGGACTTCCAAAAGGAAAATCAACTCCATTAAAGATGGGAGGCTTGGTGGAATATTTCTCGTCGCCATGGCTCTTGAGACCGGTCAAGATCTAGAAAGAGCGAGAACCGGCTCGATACCAATTGAAGGACCGAGATGACGAACAGAGGGGGGGTGAATGGTCACAAATAAAAATTCCCCCAAAATACTCCAACAAAAACCTCGACAAGATCGCTCAAAGGAAATTGTGAAAAACCCGAAAAACTAGACAACTATGTGTACCCCAAGCTTGCATGGATAAGTACCATAAAATATGTGGGGATTTTTGAGTCACAATCCTGGTTGTCTAGTGTCCAACATAAAGAGGAATCAATTCAAACTCTTGCTTTTAGAAAGGACATCAATTCAAATCACAAAAGTCACTTTCAGAAAAGCAAAAGCAGAATTTCCAGAACTTGTCCTCAATTTGCACAGGAGGTTGGTGGAGTTATGCAGCTCACAAAATTCTGTGAATTTTTCTCCCTATGAGGATCAGAGTCGTGAAGAACTCCACCAAATTTCTCCTCAAAAAACATTACAGAAAAAACAGGAAAAATCTAAGAAAACAGTATGCTCAAGAACTTCGAGCAGAAAGTTTGGGGCTCGGTTTTCACCTCATGGCGCCCAAACGGTGCAACAAGTGAACTCCAAAATTTTTCTGCAGGTGTATATCAGAGTCCCGCACCTCCTCCAAGAAGAATAACTCAAAAAGGACTTTTCTATATTTTTACAAAAATCAAAAACTGACTGCTACGCGAAGAACAAGTTCTGAACAAAGTTGGAACTTGAAAGAAAAGATGTTCTCTACTCAATCCAAGAGTGCAAAAGAGATATAAAACCATATGAGCACACTTAAAACATCCAAGATCAGCATCATTTAGAAGGAGGGGAGGCAAATCCAAATTACTTGAAAGTAAATTGCGAGAATGTAATTGCGGCAAAGTAAATGCTGAATTTAAATTGCGTAAAGTAAAGACATAATGTAAATGCGCAAAATAAATTCAGAGGTGGATGGATAAAACTTTCATTTCTGGAAGGGGAGGTTACAAAGCCTCACATTCATGTGGGCAAAGCTCAAATGAGCATAAAAAACCTCAACACCTTCAAGGGAAGGAGGCTACCCCTCCACCCCTATTTATACTACTCTTGGGCCACCTACCACCCTTGGATGAGTCCCTAAAGCCTAGAGCACTCATCTAAGGGCTAGGATTAACCCACACACACAACCATGCAAGGGCTAACCCAAAACCCACACACATACCGGGTTTTCTTGCACGGTTTTCAAAGCATACTACCTAGACCCGCTAACCTATCAACTAGACCTCGATCCGACGGCCCTCATTGATCCACACGGCATCTAGCTAGCATCAACTCCTTTCCTTGTCTTCTTGACTTGCCCGGACTCCGTCTCCAATCATCTTCTGGCGATCTCCCAACCGTCTGGACCTCTGACGCTCCTCGCCTAGTCCTGGTCATCCTTCGCCTCACCATGACCTAGCACCGTCGCCCTGCAACCATCAAAGACAAGGAAACTCCTCACATAGCAATGCCCACAAAGATGTGCAATAAACCATCCAACTCATCACTACAGCGTCCATACGACCGGTACTGCCACTCCTGGCAGAGACAACTCAAATTGCTTCATTTTGAAAATCAATCCAAATCAAACTCAAACTTGATCACAAACATGGATGGACCTCCACATGGTCCTTCAGTCGGCAAGGAGAGCAAACTAAGTCTTTGACCATCTTGAGTTTAGGCAAACCCCGAATGAGATCGTGGCTGCTAACTCGGGTCAAATGATCAAAACCAATGTGACCAAGTCTCCTATGCTAGAAGGAGAGATCACGGGACTCAGAAGCAATCAAACATCGAAGAGAGTCTCCAGAAGAAGTAGAAAAATCAGCACGAAAGACTCTCCCAAATCAAGAAATCCCGCAAACTAACCCTCCTGATTTATCAAGGATTCTACAAGCATTACTCTTCAAGCTTACCTCAAAATAATCATCGATAAGCTGAGAAACAGAGAGCAGATTGTATTGTAGCTTACTTACTAAGGCAACATCTTTAAGAATGAAATTTTGGTTAATGCAGATGGTACCTTTAGCAATGACTCTACCTGAAGATGCATCCCCAAAAGTGATTAACTCATCACCGGGGGCTCGGACTAGGGAAGAGAACCAACGAGAATCTCCGGTCATATGACGAGAACAACCGGAGTCGACAATCCAAACATCTCCCTTCCCCATCAGATGAACCTCATCCGTGCCGCTGTGCAGCTCGAAGTCGTTGATGCCGTTGGCGTCGGCCATGAAGCACATGTCGGAGAAGTCGTCGCCGCCTTTCTTCTCTTGTGGATCATCCTCGCCCTCGTCTCTCCATGTCTCTGTGTCGGAGATGTTGATGTCGTCAAGCGCAGCGAGGACGCGGTGGAAGAGCTTCCTGATGTTGGAGAAGTTGCGGTACTTCTTCTCGTGCGCCGGTTCACGAACTGGAGGCTTCTTGTTGCGGTTCTTATCGGTTTAATCGTTCTTGCCCGAACCGTCAACGTCGTTCTTGCCCTTCTCCAGCTTGGGACAGTTCGCCCGAATGTGGTTGGGGCCACCACACTCGAAGCAGGTGATCATGCCACCTCTCTTCCACTCTCTCACCCTCTTGTATGCATGAGAAAACTTACGAGCGAGAAGAGCAAGCTCATTTTCTGAAATTTTTCCAGTTGATCATCGCTTAGCTCACAAAGGGCGGAAAGAGAGAAACCAATAGAAGGATCAGAAGGTGACCAAGGCCATCGACTGAGATTTCATCTTCCGTGAGACGACATCGATCTCATGAGTCTTGAGGCGGGAATAAAACCCGTCAAGAGTTAGAGTCGACAAGTCAGTGGTGTCCTTGATGGTGGTCACCTTCTTCTCCCAAACACGCAAATCGAGTGAGGTCAAGAAATATCGAGCATTATCCGTGTCAGGGTATATGCAACCAACTGCTCGAAGATCGCTCAAGATCTTGGTAAAACGACCGAAGCACTCATCAAGAATCTCACCAGCGTGCTGTTCAAACTTGTTGAACTCACGCTTGAATTGGTCCTGTCGAACCGTCTTGATTTGTGTAGTGCCCTCATGGTGAGCATCGAGGGTCACCCAAATCTCATGTGCAGAACGAAGGTGAGAAATCCTGTCATACTCAATGCGGCTATGACCCTGTATGAGGATGTTCCTTGCCTTAGCATTCGCCTCAACGTTAGCCATATTGCCGGCCATGACGTTTTCATCGGCTGGAACCTCATATGGGAGTTTCACCTTCTGCCATATCAGGAAGCCCTGGGCAGTGATGCATGACTCCATGCGCGACTTCCAAATGGAAAATCGACTCCAGAAAAAATGGGAGGCTTGGTGGAATACTTGTCCATCGCCATGGCTCTTGAGACTGGTCAATATCTATGGAAGAGCAAAACCGGCTCTGATACCAATTGAAGGACCGAGATGGCGAACAGAGGGGGGTGAATGGTCGCAAATAAATTTTACCCCAAAATACTCCAACAAAAACCTCGACAAGATCGCTCAAAGAAAATCGTGAAAAACCCGAAAAACTAGACAACTATGTGTACCCCAAGCTTGCATGGATAAGTACCATAAAATATGTGGGGATTTTTGATTCACAATCCTGGTTGTCTAGTGTCCAAGATAAAGAGGAATCAATCCAACTCTTGCTTTTGGAAAGAACATCAATTCAAATCACAGAAGTCATTTTCAGAAAAGCAAAAGCAGAATTTCCAGAACTTGTCCTCAATTTGAACTGGAAGTTGGTGGGTTTCTGCAGCTCACAAAATTTTGAGAATTTTTTTCCCGACGAGAAGAAGAGTCTTGAAGAACTCCACCAAATTTCTCCTCAAAAAGCCTTACATAAAAACAGGAGAAATCAAAGAACACAGTTAGTCAAGAACTTCGAGCAGAAAGTTTGGGGCTCGGTTTTCACCTCATGGCGCCCAAACAGTGCAACAAGTGAACTCCAAAATTTTTTTGCAGGTGGATATCAGAGTCCCGCACCTCCATCAAGAAGAATCAGTTAAAAAGGGTTTTTCTAGATTTTTATAAAAATCAAATACTAAATACTGCACAAAGAATAAGTTGTGAACAAAGTTGGAACTTGAAAGAAACGATGTTCTCTACTCAATCCAAGAGTGCAAAAGAGATTTAAAACCATATGAACACACTCAAAACATCCATGATAAACAGCATTTAGAAGGAGGGGAGACAAATCCAAATTGCGTGAAAGTAAATTGCGAGAATGTAATTGCGGGAAAGTAAATGGTGAATTTAAATTGCGTAAAGTAAAGACATAATGTAAATACGCAAAATAAATTCAGAGGTGGATGGATAAAACTTTCATTTCTAGAAGGAGAGGTTACAAAGCAACACTTTCATGTGGGCAAAGCTCAAAGGAGCATTCACAAACCTCAAAACCTTCAAGGGGAGGAGGCTACCCCTCCACCCCTATTTATACTACTCTTGGGCCACCTACCACCCTTGGATGAGTCCCTCAACCCTAGAGCACTCATCTAAGGGCTAGGATTAACCCACACACACAGCCATGCAAGGGGTAACCCAAAACCCACACACATATCGGGTTTTCTTGCATGGTTTTCAAAGCATACTACGTAGACCCGCTAACCTATCAACTAGACCTCAATCCGACGGCTCTCATTGATCCACGCGGCATCTAGCTACCATCATCTCCTTTCCTTGTCTTCTTGACTTGCCCGAACTCCGTCTCCGATCATCTTCCAGCGACTCCCAACCATATGGACCTCCGACGCTCCTCGCCTAGTCCTGGTCATCCTTCGCCTCACCATGACCTAGCACCGTCGCCCTGCAACCATCAAAGACAATGGAAAACCTTTCATAGCAATGCCCACAATGATATGCAATAAATCCATCCAACTCATCACTACCGCGCCCATACGGCCGGTACTGCCACTCCTGGCAGAGACAACTCAAATTGCTTCATTTTGAAAATCAATCCAAATCAAACTCAAACTTGAGCACACCTTGCTCAAATAAAGTCAAATACTCACCACAAACATGGATGGACCTCCACATGGTCCTTCATCTTGCATTTGCTGAATTCTTCTATAACAACAGCTTTCAAGCAAGTCTTCAAATGTCGCCATTTGAAGCATTATATGGGAGAAAATGCAGAATTCCTCTTTTCTGGTTCGAGGTTGGCGAAAGAAAATTTTTTGGCCCAGATCTCATCCAAGAAGCCCAAGAGCAAGTGGATGTAATAAGAAGCCGATTGAAAGAAGCCCAGTCTCGACAAAAGAGTTACGCCGATAATCATCAGCGTGAACTCAGCTTCGAAGTTGGTGACCATGTCTACCTAAAAGTCTCACCGCTTCGT
Source organism: Otatea glauca (assembly GCA_036346275.1). Taxonomy (NCBI): domain Eukaryota; kingdom Viridiplantae; phylum Streptophyta; class Magnoliopsida; order Poales; family Poaceae; genus Otatea; species Otatea glauca. The sequence goes on along the minus strand of CM070723.1, from coordinate 26,093,554 downwards.
GGAGTTCGTCGTTTCCAGATCTGTGGAAAGCTAGCTCCCCGATACATTGGACCATATCAAATTCTCGAGAAGATGGGTGTGTTGGCATAAAAACTGAAATTGCCACCTCAATTATCTGAATTCACAATGTCTTCCATGTATCACAACTCAAGAAGTGTCTTCGTGTTCCCACTGAGTTCGCCAATTTAGAGGACATTGATCTCCAACTAGATTTGTCTTATCGAAAGCGTCCAACACGCATCCTTGAAGAAGCAGAACGTCACACGAGAAACAACTCCCACAAAATGCTGAAAGTCCAATGGAGCAACCACACAGAAGATGAAGCAACCTGGGAACGTGAATATCACTTGCGAAAGGAATTCCCAAACTTCTTCTAGTCCTTTCAAATCTCGAGGACGAGATTTTTGTAAGGGGGGTAGATTTGTAACATCCCGAAAAATGCAATAATGTAAAAAAATAATATTTTGAATTTGAATATAATTATTTCTTATTTTTCCTGGCATTATTGGAATTTATTTGGATTTTCCTGGATTTTTGTATTGAAAGAAAAATCAAACAAATAGAATTAAAGAATGGATAATGGTGAAAAGATAAAAAGGTAAAAGTAAAATTTTGGAAAATTTACCATGGAACCCTAACCATTCTGGTAAGTCAGTAAAGTCAACAAGTAAAAATTTTATGCACACAAAAATAAATAAATAAAGTGAGTGATATCTCCTTTGACTAGAAACAGTGTAAGTCAGAATTAATGTAAAATATTCGAAACTTATCTGGAGCTATAAAAATTAACATAACACCCTCAGAGTGTAATTTATCTCTGGTAAACATTTCAGGAATTTATCGTGTCATTTAGACATTCTAAAAATTCAAAAATAGAGGCTTCAAAAATCTGAAAATTATGATGTCAGAATATTTATAAAATAATTACCAAATATTTTGAATTGAAATTTTTATAGACATAGCCTTATCACAAACTAAACTCGTATAAAAAATTTGGTAAATACTTAAGGTGATTTACACCCTTAATGAAATTAAAACCCGAAATGAAAATTCTGGCTAATGCACAGTGCTAGAATTTTAATTAATTCATTATAGGATATTTTGGCCTGAAAATATTATTGAATGGTGAAAACTACCAGAAGAACCCAGTCAAAAAGTTTTATAATTTTTCAACTCGATTTGTTAGCCGTTTTAATGCCGAACATGGATCTGTCCTGAAGCCTTATCTCCTTATCTCGTCTTCCACCTCTGACATGTGGGCCAACCCTTTACCGTAACCGTTTGCTGGCAAAGCAACGGGAAAAACTCCCTCTCACTGCCCGGTGGTCCCGGTCCCAGCTGTCAGTCGGCCACCCCGTTTTCTCCTCCTCCTTTCTCTTCCTCTCTCTAGGCCGAGACGCGCACGCCGCTTGCTCCCGAGTCTTCGCCGCCTCTGCGTCTCAGCGCCGACCCCATCGCCCGAGCGAACAGCTGCAGCCACGTTTGCCTTGGCCTTTCCCGCGCCATACGTGGTCATATCCTTGTCTCCTCCTTGCCGGTGTGAGACCTCGTGCCACTTCACCGAGCGTGCGCAGAGCCAGCCGCAACTCCCCTCTCGCATTCAAACACTGGAGAACCGACTCCTTCCGGCTATAAATACCGCTGCAATGCCACATTGAGGTCCCTTTTCCCTTAGCTATTCCCAGAACCAAACGCGAGAGCTTGAAATCATCTTCTACGCCATTTTTTGGCAGAAACCCGAAAGGGGGAAGAACACCAAATTGAGCCAATCCGGCGCAACTCGTCCCATTTAGTTCCCACCTAGAGCTCCAATACGCATCACTGAATCCATCCCACTCATCAATTTCAGCCCCTTTCTGCCGATCAACTACCGCCGCCATTGTTCTTCTTCCCCAACTCCGGTCGCACGGTGGCGGCCCAACTCGTCACTCCTCCGAGCAAACCAACCGCCAAAATGGAGCTCAGGCGACCCACTAATTCTCACCGTGTTACCAATTCGGCCGGAGATTCACCCATTCTTCTTCTCCGGTGATCTTCCACCACTGCCGCCGACCCCTCCCGGTGGCAGCTCATTCCGGCCATCACCGCCACCATCTGACTCCACCATCGTGTGCGCATAGCCACCCTGGTGCTCCTCGAACTCTCGGCCGAGCCCCTCCACCACGCCTTCGCCGCAGGCGAGCTGCCCTAGCCTCCTCCTCTGTTCATTGTCGCTGCGCTATGGGTCCATTTGTCAGCCAGCGCAAAATCACTCAGTTCAACTGGTAAAGGCGTTTTCCCTTCTGTGAAAGCGTATTTCCGAATTTCGTTTTAATTTTCAGAAACCGAGTTAATTCAAATGCTTATAGTTTTTGCATTATAACTCCAAATTGAATGAAATAAATTTCTATATTCATGTAAAATCAGTTAATTTCATAATATGCAATAATATTTTGAAAATGTTCATTGGGTGAAATTGAAATTCAAATTTGAAAGAAAGGGCTAAAGATATGCTTTATATAAAATTTCTGTAAACAAACTTGGAATTGAATGGAACCAATTTTAGTAAAATCCTTGAGCTTCCAGAAGTTCAAATATATAAAAATATTTAAATTTCATTTTTGTTTGTACTACTTTCTATTAAAGATTTCATTCAATGTATTAGAAATTCAAATGAACATAACTTATATAAAAGAAATAAGAGATAAATAAAATTGATTTCTAAATATTAGTATGATAGTAGAATACCTGAATTTGCCAAAATAATTAAGAAGTGAACTTGATTTCAACTATCTTGAAAAATATGAAATAACCTAAGTGCAAATGTATATATATGTGTTTGCACCAAAATTCGGCAAGATAATTAAAATCAGGCAAATAGAATTAAAGATATGGAAGCTAACGGATGTTTGGAAAGAATCCGAAACGTTTGGTGAATTGTGAGATTTTAAAGGAAACAACCTCTCGAGATAAGGCCGATACGGATACGGATCTTAAAGCGTGTTGGAGTAGGACACGATCGTAGAAGGGTATAAAAGAAGAGCGAAGCAAGCTGCGGGGACACATACAAACAACCACTTTACTTTTCATCTATTTTTACATCGACTAGGGTAGCTTGTGTAATTTAGCCTTTGTAATCGATTTCGATCAATAAAGTTGCGCATCGCCGATTGTTGATCTTCGTCAATTACACCCGAGTTCGATTTGTTACGATTTTGTTGCGCATTGCCTTCTTGAAATTGATCGCCTTTATCATCGATTAGCCTTAATCGGCTAATCGGACTTATCTGATTACTTTGATCTTGATCGGCTTCAAGCTGATTGAGTTTAAGCGATTGATCTTGACGATCGGCGAAGTAAATTTTATTGTTTTACCTTGTCGATTCGAGTCAAATCGGTAGCGCGCTCTGAACCGGTGTTAAATCACGTGTCTTCTTTGTCGAAACCCTGCATCAAGTTTTTGGCGCCAACACACTTTTGCACGCCGGTGGGGCGCGTAATGTCTTCATCGAAAGTCGATTCCGCCATCGGATCTCAACTCGAAGCTATAATCGTCCCAACAATGGGCGATTTGTCCATGAATTTCGCCAAGAAATTGAAGCTCGGAAAGCTGCTCTTGAAGAGATGATGCTAAGTTGCTATCGAGAAAACAAGGCGTGGCGTTACTCAAAAATCCGCCCTACCGACGGTCAGCATACAGGTGATGCGGGCATAACGAACAAATAAGCCGATATCTACTGCTCAAGCCAAATTATCGGCTATGATTAATCAATCATACACCACGCCTTGATAAACCAATCGCCGGCTTTAGTAACAACCCTTAAGCGATGATAGTGAATAGCGTCAAAACTATAGCTCGAGATTTGGCCTCGTCAAGAAGTCGCTAGACCCATTGGAAGTTACGCCAAATTATCCGATTTTTACGTATCGCGAGAACACGCAAAAGCACGATGGCGATCCTAAACCATCGGCTATGACCTCACCTCCTACAATGATGCCCACACAACCCACGGTCATATTGCCTAGGATCCCGGTCAAGTGGGGTGAGCCATTATCACGCTTATACCGGCGCCGCAAAGTTGGATTCATCCATCAACCTTCCACCGTCGGCTCCGTTTCGCTTTTCCCCAATCGGCTTCACGGTAGGTTAACTCGAGAGACATCCCCAAGAACCTATCCTGCTTAGAAACCCAGGGCCACACAGGGTAGTAACATACTCAGAACCGTTTATCCCGGTGCCGGAACCTCAAATTAGGCATAATCGGCACGATCAATATAATCGGATGCCGACGCGACACAATTAGCAACCCGAGCTTGCACTCGGGGCGAGGATCGATTATGACGGACATTATCAAGGGCCTGCCATACGGTGGTCGATAATGCTAATTGGGCGATCAAATCTCTGCTGTTTTGAGGATCAATTCGGCATACAACCAAAAGGAAAGTTATCGGCTATAGAAAGCCGTACTCGATTACATAGATCGCATGCCTTACCCTCATAATTTGAGTCCGGATTTTGCCAAATTCTCAGGGATGATTCGATTACCACCTTAGAACATGTTGGGCGTTTTATCGCGCAATGCGGTGAAGCGACCAGTCGACGGTTTGAAAATTAGATTGTTTCCGTTATCTTTATGCGGGGCAGCATTTACTTGGTTTACTGTTTGCCTCGAATTCGGTCCATCGTGGAGCGATTTGGAAAGCGATTCCATGAATATTTCTTTTAGGCGATGCGGAGCTTAGAATTTCAGATCTGAGTTGATGCGTCAAAAATTTGGGGAATCGGTGACGGAATACATCAAGAGGTTTAGAGAAATTAGGAATCGGTGTTTGATGTTACATTACGACAATCAACTCGCCGATTTAGCGTTTCAGGTTTGATTCCCCCTCTTAGGGAGAAATTTGGAGGACAAGAATTCACCGACCTTAGCCATTTGTTGCATCGTGTATCGGCTCAAGAAAGTCAATTTACTGATAACAAAGTATTTAAAGACAGATTTAAGAACATTAATAGCAATAATAAAGAGAAGGATAAGGCCAAGGTTAATATGGTTGAGTATTGTCCTAGTGATTCGTCGGAAGATGAGGAAGCAGAAATAAACATAGCCGAATAGATAAAAGGGCTAAAAATCCTTAGTCTGCTCTTGGTTGAAGCCGACTAGGAATAAGTCGGAGTCAAATACTCTTTTGATGTTTCCAAGTGCGATCGCATGTTTGATTTATACGCAAGAAAAATATCGATTGCGGAGGGACATGTAATACCATCGACCGAGCGAGATCAAAAACGCAGGTATTGCAAGTGGCATCATTCTTATTCACATAACACTAATGATCGCAATATCTTAGTCAACAGATCCGATGCGCCATTGAAGATGGTCGGTTGAAGTTTGCCGATGAGCCGACCATGCGGTGGGCGTTGACCCATTTCCTATTAATATGGTACAATGCTCGGTTAAAGGAAAAGAGCCGATGCAAGATGAGCGAGAAGAAGGATCGACAAGTCGATATGCAATCAAGCTCGGCGGCGGACATCGAAGATTACCATCGGCTCCTTACAAATAGAAGCCGATCGAGAAGGAAAAATTCAAGGACCATTAAACCTAAGGGAATCCCGGATAGGCAAATGGTACAAAGCGAAAAAGGTTCCATTAAGGCAGCCGACAAAAAAAGCGGGTCCAACGTTCTCACAATTAATGGAGAAATACGAGAGGATGAATAGCCGACCATGGTACCACACCGCGGTCGGATAATTTGTATCGTCTGAGAGAGCGTGGAGAGGGCCCATAGGAGGTGTCCTTTTGGCAATTTCTTTGGGAAAGGAGAGTAGCATTGCCATCACCGTATAAGCGCCGATGGAACATTATCCTCGAGACGATTGGCGATGCGATCGGCTAGAGATAGACTATTCGGGCGATCGGAGAACAAGACCGAAGTCACGAAGGCGGTCCGTGAGAGATTATCTCAACCGGATCAAGAACAAAGCCAAGCCAAGGCGCATAAGACTAGTTCTAATCAAGAAGACTTGGTAAAGTAAATCTGAAAACCGGTGGAACCTAAACCGGTGGTGCCCATCGAGGCCTAAGCAAATCACAATGACGACGGCTTGAGGTTAAGGACACAAGAAATTCGTGAAGCCGATCTTTGAGAAAGAGAGAGATGAGGTATTTAATGAGCCGTCCAATCAAATCGTCAAGAGAGAATGGAGAAGAAAAGAACAGTCGAAGAAGATTTGAATCGGTGATGACACAGATTCTCCATGATTAGGGACGATACACCTCCATGGACATCAACATGGTGTTCACCTTGCGGTGAGTTCAAAGTCGAAAGAGAATCGGCCAATGAGGCCGTTGCTCGATTATGCTCGAAGTCTGAGCGCCATCTTTGAGAAACCAAAAGGCGATCATCGGCATCTGAAACCATTGTACCTAAAAGGGTATATAAATGGCAAGCCGATATCAAGAATCTTTGGTAGATGGGCGCCACAGTGAATCTAATGCCTTACGACATGTAAAAAGTCGGGTAAGTCGATGAAGACTTAATTAAAACTAACATGGTTACGAATGACTTCACGAGCGACCCTACAAAAGCAAAAGGTGTCATGGTCACGAGCTAGCTGCGGTAGTAAGACTTTGCCGCGGCGTTCTTTGTAATTGGCGCCAAGGAAACTACTGATGTCTTTGCTCGGTCGAGATTGGATTCATGCAAATTCTTTGTATCCCATCGACCATGCACCAAGCACTAGTTCAATGGAGCGGAGAAGAAGTTGAAATCGTCACGGCCGATACATCGGCACACATCGCCATGGCTAGCTCCGATGCAAATTGGCAACACGAAGAAGCGGCCGCATATCGGGCAAGGCAACGGGCGATTGCGACTTCATATCGTGAGCAAATACGGACTAATGCCGATCGGTGTCAAGCTGGCACTTTTGATCGAACAAATGAAGTATTGCGCCGATGGGGACAAGAAAAGCATTGAGGTGCTACAAGACAAAATGCAAAGCTATCGGCAAACAACGGATAGCTACGAAGTCATAGAAGACTATGAAGAAATCGAAAAGTTAGGTCAAGGATTCCGTCCACCGACTTGCTTGAAGAAGTCGATATAGGTGAGGTGATAGAAAAGACCAACTTTTGTCGGTATAAATTTAGATGTAAAGTACAAGGAAAAATTAATAAAAATACTTAGGAATTATAAAGATTGTTTCGCTTGGGAGTATCACGAGATGCTGGATTAAGCCGTCAATTTGGTGGAACATCGGCTACCTATTAAATCGGACTGTCGACCGTTCAAACGATATCGAGCGTTTTAATCGACCTTGTACCAAGTCATAAAAGAAGAGATAGAACGATTATTGGAAGCAAAGTTTATCGGGCCTTGCCGATCTGTTGAATGGGTTTCCAACATCGTTCGATAATGAAAAAAATGGAAAACTTCGGTATGTGTCGATTTTAGAGATCCGAACAAAGCGGCGCCAAAGGCGAATACCCTATGCCAATAGCCGATATGCTTATCGATCTTTGCATCGGAAATAAGATCATAAGCTTTTTGGGCGGTAATGCGGGTATAATCGGATACTCATGGCGAAGCCGATATACCCAAGACGACCTTGGATGTCCGGTGCAATAGGTTTATTCGAGTGGTCATAATGACTTTCGGCTTGAAAACGCGGTGCAACATATCGTGGGCAATGAATCTTATCTTCCACGATTTAATCGGCCACACTGTTGAGATTTATATAGATGATGTAGTGGTAAAATCAAAAAATCTCAACATCGGCGATTTGGAGAGGTGTTCAAAACATAAGGCGCATGGTTTGAAGATGAATCCTTACAAGTGTGCGTTAGCGTGTCGGCGGGACAGTTTTGGGCTTTATGGTACATGAAAGAGGAATCGAAGTCGACCAAACAAGGGTCAAAGCCATAGCCAATACCAAACCGCCAACATGTAAAAACGAATTACAAAAGTTGATCGGCAAAATTAACTATCTTCGTCGGTTCATCTCGAACCTCTCTGGTAGGATTCGTGCTTTTACTCCATTCTTGAAGTTAAAGACAATGAAGAATTTATATGGGGAGCCGATCGGCAAAAGAATTGTGAAGTAAAAGGTATTTATCAACCCTCTAGTCTGGCTGCACCTCAAAAGGTGTTCCTTTCAGATTGTATGTCTCGGTGAAGAAGATACTATTGGAGCTGTTTTGGCACAAGAAGTACATGGTAAAGAGAGGTTATCTTTTATTTAAGCCGACGGTTGCTAGATCTGAAGTCGGTACCCTTTCATTGAAAAATTATGTTTATCATTGTACTTCTCATGCACAAAGCTAAGGCACTACATACTAGCATCGGCTTGTAAAGTCATCGTAAAACCGATGTTATAAAGTATATATTATCGGCTCAATTTTGCGAGTCGACTTGGCAAATGGGCTTACGCCTTGGTCGAGTTCGACTTATCATATGAATCGGCCAAAGCGGTTAAGGGACAAGTCCTAGCGATTTTATAACGAGGACATGACACGGCACAAACTTGGTCTTGATCGCACCATGGCAATTGTTCTTTTATGGATCGAGTATGCGAGGAAGGGTATGGTATCGGTGTTGTACTCATATCACCTAGAGGACATTGCTTTGAGTTCGCATTCGGCTAAATAGCCGATGTTCAAACAATCGGGCGAGTCTGAAGCATTACTCAAAGGCTTACGGTTGTTGGAAAATATCGGAGTGAGTCTTTGTTGAAGCATACGGTGATTCACTATTAGTGGTACAAACAAATAAAGGAGAATACCAATGTCGAGATGAAATGCTATCAAAGTATTTAGAGCAATGCGCAGAAATCATCGGCTCTTTTACATCATTTTCTATCGGTCATGTTCCTCGAGAATTGAGCGATAGAGCTAATGCTTTGGCCCACAAGCATCGGGATATAAAGATGTTGGCGAAGTCGAAAGCGAACTAGTAGATAAAGCAATAATGTGCATGGATATTCTTGATTGGAGGACACAAATAAGAGACTATCTAGTCGATCCATCTAAGCCGACGGAGCGAAGGATACGGCAACAAGCATTGAAATGCGTTATCATGGGCGATATCTTGTATTATCGAACTCTAGAAGGCTTGTTGCTAAGATGTCTTGAAATTTGAAGAAGCCCGAGTGGCGATGGGTGAAGTGCATGAAGGAATTTGTGGTTCTCATCAATCGGCACATAAAATGAAATGGATGCTTAGGCGGACAGGTTACTTTTGGCCAACGATGCTAGAGGATTGCTTCAAATATTACAAAGGATGTTAGACATGTCAAAAGTTTGGCAACGTACAACTAGCACCAGCATCGACTTTGCATCCAATTATCAAACCTTGGCCATTAGAGGTTGGGGAATAGATATAATCAGCCAAATTTTTCCAACTTCGAGTAAAGGCCATAAATTTATTTTGGCCGCAACCGATTATTTTTCAAAGTGGGTCGAAGCTATACCGCTTAAGAAGGTGACTAGCGTTGAGGCGATTAGTTTTGTGAATGAACATATCGTCCATCGATTTGGAATACCGCAAACAATCACGACCGATCAAGATGCGGTATTCATGTCTAACGAGTTTCAAGGTTATGCAACGAGTTTAGGATCAAATTGTTAAACTCTTCGCGTATTACGCTCGGGCTAATGGTCAAGCGAGTCGTCTAAAAAACGCTTATTAAATTGATCAAAAGAAAGATTAATGAAAAGCGAGGAATTGGCACTCAACACTATCGGAGTCATTGTGGGCCTATCGGCTATCTTATCACGGAGCGATGAAGCTTTCACCTTACCGGTTGGTATATGGACAAGAAGCCGTTCTACCTGTGGAGATCAATATTGAGCGATCGAGTAGCAGTCAAAATGGTTTGTCGGCTCAAGATTATAATGATTTAATGATAGACAACTTGGATGAACTAGCAGAGTTACGTTTGTTTACACTCGATCGACTTAAGAAGAACAAGGTTAGAGTAGCAAAGGCGTACAATAAAAAGGTTATGCCTAAATCTTTCGATCAGGCTGACTTAGTATGGAAAACTATACTACCTGTTGGTTCTAAGGATAACCGATTTGGAAAATGGTCGCCTACGTGGGAAGGGCCATACAAGATTAATCGGTTAGTCGGTGGGAACTTCGTACTACTGGAAACACTTGAAGGGCATGTTTTGCCTAAAGCCATTAATGGGAAATATCTAAAGAAATATTATCCTAAGCGTTTGGATCGGAGCCTAGCCGACTAAAATCGCGTTCAGGCCAAGATTAACACGATCTTTGTTAATCAATTTGAAAGGATTGTAGACTAGAGATATAAGCAAGATAAAATCGGTTAAACAGCCGATTATAAACATAACAAGTTAGGTCGCAAAACATTCAGAACAAGCATTCAGGACACGTTTTCAAGATAAACCGACAAAGTTTTACATCCCAGAACCTGGGAGTCGTGCTCCTAAAGCCGACAGTGCTCCAGCCGCTTTGGCAATTGTTTCTTGCACCTCATCCAGGATCCTGTCATCCTCTGCTGCATTGCCTGGGATGGGTACAAGTTTAGCCGATTGCTCCTTGAAGGCTGCCACAGCTGTTGCTATCTCTTTCTTCTGCTCCTTGGCAGCCGACGATGTTTTTTCGAAGGAATCTTGGCCTTGACGATGAGCCGTCGTCTTCAACAATTCTTCTTCAAGGAATTTCTTAGTGGTTTCTAGCTTTTGAAGAGAGGTTTTGTTAGCCTTGAGACTGCATGATCACATCAATTTTTTCTTTTTGCTTTTGTCTCTATGATCATTTTGTCAAGGATCCTCCGTCGGCTTCTTGGGCTGCTCTCCTTTTCTTTCTTTCTTGTTGCCTCCACGAGTCTTTTTCGTCCAAATGGCAAACCTCAAGCGGTCTGACCATAGTCGCTGGTGGAAGATCGGCCTCAGCTAGCGACATAGCGTCCCTAATCGGTTGATTATTGTTCAAAATCTCCGATTGGGGCCTTGAGACTAAATCAAATAGTTTGTTGAGGCGTTCTTGCATGCGGGGCGATGAAGCTGCAGCCGATGCACCTTTTGAAACAACAATTATATTTTGAATTGCGAAATATAATCATCACCGCAAAGATCTCGGATCATCCAAATCGGATAGATTGAAGCCAAGGGCGTTGGATAGGTGCGAAGTCTCGGAGCGTGATCGTTAGTCTTGGCATCGGTGAGGCAATGGCTCTTTGGCGATATGTCCGACAAACTTGCGGGATATACGCCACTTGTGCCGATCTGTGGTGGAAAAAGAATGTAATAAGAACCAATGATCTCGAATCAAGACCGATGGACTAAATTAAGATTTGTGTTATAGATACGGCGATGGCCGATTCGTGAGGTGAACTCTCGCCACTTTGTTCTTGTGGTTTAGAGTATTTCTTCTTGGCGAGGACCTTGGTGGACTTTGGCTTCCTCTTTTCTACATATTCATCGGTGAAAGTCGGTTGTGAAAGCGATGAAAGAATCAAGGTAGATTGAGTATAACTCTTTGGGTTGTTGTTGCTTTTCCAAGTCGGACAATGATGGGCTTTGAATACCCAAGGAGCGGAGGTGTAACGATCGAGCGGTTGCCTTATGTGGTCGTTTTCCCTTGCTTATTCTTGGAACTTGATCGGCTTTTGCCCTCGATTTAGTCGCAAAGAAAACAATATGAAGCCGATTAGACAAGTTCGAAACTATTTAACGAAAAAGTTAAAGTCGACTAAATACCTCGCTAGCAATATTTACAAGACTCGTATTATCGTATCACGGGCTCGATTCGTCACTGAATTGTTATCCGAAGTTAGCATCGGCTCGGGAACATCCGGGAAGAGGGCATCAATGATAGCCGATGGAGTGCGGTCAAGGAGAAGTGCATCGACAATTGAAGACCACCATGAGGTGAATCGGCTAGATCGACGATTGTTGAGAACAAAGTGTGGCAAAGATTTGATCGTAAATCATCGGCTATCTCCAAAACCATGTTTCTTTGCAGCTAAGGATCGCACTCTAGTCCTAGGTGAACCAAGTCAAGAAGTGGAAGGTGGGAATCACTTGGCGAAACCCAATTGTCGGCAAAAATGGAAGGATGGTAGAATTCATAAGAAGGTTTGAAAAGTCGATTCCTTGTGTTGAAGCCGACATGAAAGATCTTGGGGAGATGAAAATTTTGATGAAATCCAAAGTCGATTCGGGCATTTGAGTCGTCGAGTCCAAGTGAAGAAATGATGGCCATTCAAAATCATTGCACTAGTATAGCTGAAAAAATCTTGTTGATTGAAATCATTACTATCCAAATTCAAGAAGAAAGATAAGTATTTTTCGTGCCAATTGGAGAAATCTTCTTCTTGCGAACACATGATGAATCTCTCGCCATAGGATCGGTGGCTCAATTCAGTCTTGCATTTTACGGTGTGTCCTCGCGAGAATCTTGAATCTTCAGAGAGATCTAGTCGAAAGATCGGCTAAATAAGCGATCTGACCAAATTTGAATAAACGAGAGAGGACCACCTACATTGCCGACGAGAATTTGGCAAACCAGTAAAAGCCGACTCCTAATTACATGCATCATTTGGCAACTGCTCCAAGAAACATCTTTCCCAATGCTAGCCGACGGCCCTCTACCAATCGCTCGCCACTAGTGATACACTTGTGTTGGTCCCAAAGAAGCACCACGAGAACAAGAATCGGTCTAACCATAGATTGAGCGGCGTGTTCTTAAATGCGATACCGGCCCGTTCACTTTGTTATTGTTATTAATGTACTTACGCCAACCTTCTCCTTTAGATTGAATAAGCTTATATTTGGTTTTCCACTAAAAGCGATATTTGTTCACCATCTGGCCTCAAGCAACACAATTGGGCTATGTCCATAAGAGTCGGGCCGATGGGACCAGTGCGAAACAAGAAAGCATTGAAGGTCTCCGACCAGAAATAACAGGCCGTGGCCACTAAGGGCTCATTGGCTTCTAGATCGGCTAAAGAGAGAGGAATACACTTAGCTATACCCATTTTTTCCCATTCCCCTCTTTTTTGAGCTGCCACACGGATATACCAAGATCTCCATCCCTTAAGCGCTGTCGGCCATGCTCTGAAGCTCTTATCCCAGCTCTCTATATTGAATGCAGTAGCCGATAAAGGAAGACGGGGAATATCTTGGCTAATTACTGTACTGGCGTCTAGGTTTCCTATCGGACCAAGAAAATACTGATCTTTACTGTTAGGGATCGGAATGAGTACCTGACTCACGTCCATTTCAGCCGATCTTAGCAAGCCGATTGAAGAAGATGTATGCAAGCTGACTGATGGAAACCGAACAATGGATGAACAAAAGCCGATTGTTTGGATTGAGACCTTGTCGCGCGTGAGAAATGACCGCGGTGGGGCGCATGTTATAGCACGGTGAAAACTTGAAGAGGCGGAGGTGAATTTCAAAAGCGTGGCGATTAAAACGCACTAATCGCATGTCGAGAAATACGGCGCGAATAAAGCGGCGATTAATGAGTGAAGATTAAGCGTTAGCCGATTGAACAAGCCGATAATTGTGATTTTTGACGGATGACAAGTCATCTCTCAAAAATGGGGGCATATGTTTGCACCAAAATTGGCAAGATAATTAAAATCGAGCAAATAGAATTAAAGATATGGAAGCTAACGGATGTTTGGAAAGAATCAAAGCGTTTGGTGAATTGTGAGATTTTAAAGGAAACAACCTCTCGAGATAAGGCCGATCACGGATACGGATCTTAAAGCGTGTTGGAGTAGGACACGATCGGCGAAGGGTATAAAAGAAGAGCGAAGCAAGGCAGGGGGACACATACAAACAACCGACTTTACTTTTCATCTATTTTTACGTCGACTAGGGTAGCTTGTGTAATTTAGCCTTTGTAATCGATTTCGATCAATAAAGTTGCGCATCGCCGATTGTTGATCTTCGTCAATTACACCCCAGGTTCGATTTGTTCTGATTTTGTTGCGCATCGCCTTCTTCAGAATTGATCTACCTTTATCATCTGATTAGCCTTAATCGGCTAATCAGACTTATCTGGTTACTTTGATCTTGATCGGCTTCAAGCTAATTGAGTTTAAGCCGATTGATCTTGACGATCGGCTTGAAGTAAATTTTATTGTTTTTACCTTGTCGATTCGAGTCAAATCGGTAGCACGCTCTGAACAGTGTTAAATCACGTGTCTTCTTTATCGAAACCACGCATCAAGTTTTTGACGCCAACAATATGCATAGAAAATCAGATAGTTAAAATATGGATCAAATGAATTCAAATAATTACCAAACCATTTTTGTTATACTCCTAGTTTCTCAAGGATTCCAGATGTATAAAAATATTTAAGGATTACCCTAGAAAACAATAACTGGTTAATAGTTGAATTGTTAATACTTATATAATTTGAATAGTTATAACTTTCACAAATAAGCATCAAATTTGACAAAACTAATTCCTAGTAACCTGAAATGTAATATCCTTGCTGTGTATGTAAAAATATCCTGTGTTTTTGCTAATCTCAAAATAAGTCCATATTAAACCCTAATGATCTTTTGCATTGAAAACATCTTTGATAAAGGCCAATCATCGCAAAATAAACTTTAAATCACACTTAGTGTCATACCCTGTTAATACCTGAAAAATAGGTAGATTATCTTATAGGGTGTGGTTGCAATCTTATACCAAAAACTGAACCTTTGTCATGTAGTAATAGAAACACTCAAGCTTTTTCATCAACCCGTATAATACCTCGTCTAAGTCAAAAAATTATGAAGATCTATTTAGAAATGATATTTGGGATATGTACAATCATATCCTAGAAAAATATTTTATTTACAACTTGCTTTTCAACTAAATCCTGTTAGTTCAATACCCTTAAAAATTATGGTTGTCGTAACCTTTAATATCGTATAAGCTTTTTCAGCAGTGAATTTAATGTCTCGTCTAAACACTAAAATGTATGAAATCAGCTTGGATATGTTCTTCAAAGTATATGCTATCCAATTTTGCAGAAATAATTTTATTTCATCATGTTTTGCATATAAATTCTATTAGCCAAATAACCTTAAGTGTTATGTTTAATGAACATAATATGAATAAGTGAGCTTTGTAATAATGAAGAAATTTGTAGCAAATATATTTGTATCACCAGAACCTTCTTAAAAACCATAAGTAAATCTAGTAATCTAGCTTAATAGATCTATCTTATTCAAAATCACTTCTTATGCAAATCGCTTAAGGCAAAGTGCTATTTGCATAACACTAACCCTAACTAGTGTTTTAATTCTTTTAATCCAAATAATTTTAGCATCTATAATTCAAAGTTATAAATACAAGAATTCGTAAATTTAGCCTCTTGAATTCTTAATTTAAGAATAGATAACCTATAGAAGAAGCCATGTTTTGTTCGTCATAAAGCCATTAAGTATATGAATATGTAACTACCTAAATCATGAGATCTTAAAGTCATAATTCAACCCTAAAGCGATCCTGTTTCCTGCAGTGAATCTTTATTTGATTTTTTGTCTGTTTTCTTTTTGCCCTTATTGAAGTTTATTATTTGTTATATTTTCCGATTGATCGACGTGTAGAATCCGATGTCCCTCCCTCCGTCAGCCGTGGCCGCGTCTTCATCGTAAGCAATAAATAAGCAAGGCAAGCACCCTCCTTTGACCATCTTGATCCCAGAATTAAATTTGCATTGTGTTCATTAAAAAGTTTCATGCATACGTTTACTTTCTATAAATTGCTATTTTGTGGTACTGGTAGTTATACCTTTTGTCTCATGAAACTTCTTTGATAAGTATGAACATGTGTACCTTGCTAACCCTAGATTGAGCTTAGACTATTACTTAATGTCATTATGGGTATATGCGATTACTTTTATCCATGCTTAGCCGTGCTTTAGAACAAATGAAAATGATGATCAGATCAGGATTTGCTTCTTGAGAAATGGAAAATGTTGGAAATGAAGTTGTTGGTTATGGGTATTTTGATTAAAAACCAAAAGTAAAACTATGGTTTTGATGCGGGCGATTATTGGCAATAGCCGGAGGTGCAGAGGGATTTGCACGTAGGTAGGGTGGAGTATCGCCCGTGTAGGATTAAGGACCGAACTTTGTGTTGTATGATCCAAGATATTCCGTACAACCACAAGTGTTAGTATGGGACATCCTTAAACCAATTAAGTTATCTAGTTTAACTTTGCACATTGGTAGCCTGAAGTAGTACGGGCTCTCCTTTCGAGGTTTGCTCTACGGGGTGCCCATACCGAGGTGTTGGGAACAACACATACCAATATAACGGTGTACGCCATGTCTATGGAAAGTTCCAACATTTCTATGCTCTGAGTTCTTCCGGCATAGCATGGGTTTTATCGTCCCGGTGCTGGTGCAAAGTTAACTTTGATAATGTAAAGGTTTTCGTCATGAACATTCTGGCCACACGCCGAAGGTGCGTGAAACATGCGGCAAAAAGAAAAGGTCATGACTTGTTGGTAAAGTTGTACACCTCTACAGAGTGTAAATCTAATCGATTAGCCGTCCTGTCGATCATGGAAACTTGGTGAACTTGCTCTAGTAAAATGTTTTGTATTTTCTAAAATGGGTTTTGGTTTGAACTTGTTTTAGCAGCTATTGCGTTATGTCAAGGGATCGACATTGTTGGATTCCATTTCTGGATTATTCGATATTCACGAAGGGTTGTGAGTGTTACTTATGCTTTACTTATTTCATATCAGTCAACTTGCTCTTACAAATTTCATTTACAAATAACTTGATTTACAATATCAATTCTGCTTTATGCAAATTAACTGTAGTAGCCTCCTTTGAAATGGCCTGCATATATTAAAGGTTTTGCTAAAGTCTTGTGGAGTACGAAAGTACTCACCCTTGCTTATATGTTGTTTTTGGGTGGAGAAGTTAGCGAAGCTTCGAAGGTTTCTTTCTTCGCAGGTTGCGGGATTTTCCTCACCGAGTCTTTCTAGGGATTTTGCCTTGTCAGTTGCCTGCGGGTTTTGGATGGGCACACTACAAGACTTCATTTCTTTTGCTGCTATAGGCTCTGAGTTGTAAGATCTTCTTTGTATAATAGCTTCCGCTTAATATTATGTGTATGGTTGCGATTCCAATTGGTGTGTATGTGCGTACTAGCTACTGATCATGGGACTAGTACGGGATGCACATTAGATTTCCATTTTTGCATATATGTAAAAATGGGGGTCGCCACAATGTTACCCTCTGTAAGCAAGTCCCTCAAGAGACACAACAACTTATTGAAGCTCTTATCGGACCAACCATTGCTTGCCTTCAACTGCAGTAGTGTAAGCACGGTATGCAGTTTTTTTGCTCCTACTTGCAGGCCGGGTACAATCGTATTGTGGAGGTCTCTACCATACACTGGAACTTTTGAAACTCTCTTTCACTCGTAAAGTCCCCCTCCCCACCACGCAACATTTGATCTAGATCGTCGTCGTGACTATCGACAAACGTATCTTCGCCCGACGTCATATAGTTGTCTTCGTCATCTTCAGCTATGTGTTGCCCTTCAAGTACAATCTCATCTTCACGGTGCTCGATCCAACAGGTATAGCCAGGTTTGAAACCCCTTCGAAGCAAGTGTGCACGTATCGACTCTATGGTAGAAAACAGTTTCTGATTTTTGCAATCAAGACATGGTCAACACATACAGTTCGCCAGATTCTTCGACTTGTGCGCCGCAGCCGCGTTTACAAAACAAGTCACACCATTAAAGAACTTTGCGCCGCAATGCTCTGTGTCATACATCCACCTTCGGTCCATCTACAATTAATTAAATCAAACATCACATAAGAATATAATTGCAAATAACAATATAATTGTAAATGATTAGATTTAAAAATCCATGTAGCAATTTTGACTATATTAAAATACATCAACCTTTTTTCATTATGTAAATTTCCATCTACCAATTTTTTATTATTTTAAAAAATGAAAATAATTGTAAATAGTTAGGATATATTTTGACTATATTGAAATACATCAATCTTTTTTCATTATGTAAATATCCATCTTGAAATTTTTTATTATTTAAAAAATAATAAATAATTGTAAATAGTTAGGATATATTTTTACTACATTAAAATACATAAATCTTTTTTCATTATGTAAATATCAAACTAACAATTTTTTATTATTTCAATATTTTAAAATACATCAACCTTTTTTCATTATGTAAATATCCATCTGGCGATTTTTTATTATTTAAAAATTTGAAAATAATTGTTAATAATTAGGATATATTTTTAGCATATTAAAAATATCTAAGTAGCAATTTTTTAATTACTTTCATAATTGATAATATCAATGTTGTAATTTTTTAATTACTTTAATAATTGAAAATAAGCATATAATTGAAAATACACGATATATTTGTAAATAATTAGATTTACAAATGTATCTTGCAATTTTCATTATTGCAAAATCCATCTACCATTTTTCATTATTTCAATATTCATCTAGCAATTTTTACTATTCAAAATTCATCTAGCAATTTTCACTATTTAAAAATCCACTAAATCACTAAAATGAATAAGAATTTTAATTATCAAAATATAAAGCAATCTATAAAGAAAAATCCAACTACAAATATAATGTAGATCAAATTACTAACTTTGAAGAGAAATAGATATGAATTTTAATACAATTTTTCAGCAGCAATTCGTCACAATCAATGGAGCAGAGATGACTCTCTGTTATGCTCGATCGATCGGGGGAAGGGACGACCAGATATATAAAGGACTTATCACTGCCGGTTCTGCGCAGAACTGGTAGTGATAAGCTCGGATTGCACGGAAAAATAAATATCACTGCCGGTTCTGGTGTAAAATCGGCAGTGAAAATTCCAATATCACTGCCGGTTGATAGATGATCCGGCAGTGATATATCACTACCGGTTTTGGATATAAACCGGCAGTGATATCTGGTTATCACTACTGGTTGGTTCGACGAACGGGTAGTGATAAGCTCTCCCCCCAGCTTAACTTTCGAACCGGCAGTGATAGTTATCACTGCCGGCTCTATCCCAACCGGCAGTGATATGCCGGCAAGGATTACCTATTCTGTAGTAATAAATCCAGAAAAGATGAAGAACCCGCTCTTTACTTGGATGCCGCCCCAATAGAACTGTATGTGAAGCCGGCACTACTACAGAACAGGCAATCCTTGCCGGCATATCACTGCCGGTTAGGACCGAGCCGGCAGTGATAACAGATCTCTGCCGGTTCGAAACTTAAGTTGGGGGGGAGACCTTATCACTGCCGTTTCATGCAACCAACCGGCAGTAAAAAGCAAGATATCACTGCCGGTTTGAGACAACAACCGCCAAAGATATATCACTATCGGGTCGTTCTTTAACCGGCAGTGGTACTTGACTTTTCACTGCTAGTTTGAGACTAGAACCGGCAGTGATATTATTTTCCCGCGCAATATGATTTTTTCGCGCAGTCCGAGCTTATCACTGCCAGTTCTGCGCAGAACCGGCAGTGATAAGTCGTTTATATAACTGAGACACCCGCCTCCCGATCGATCGAGCAAGGACAGAGAGGCGCTCTATCTTTGCTCGATTTGTAGATTGCGACAGTTTGCTGCTGAAAAATCTATTAAAATTCATATTGTACTTCTTTTCGAGGTTAGTAATTTGATCTCTATTTTTGTAAATAATAAAAAATAGCCACATGGATATTTACAAAATGAAAAAAGGTTCATGTATTTTCAAATTTTGAAATAATAAAAACTTGTTAGATGGATATTTACCGAATGAAAAAATGTTGATGTATTTTAATGTACTCAAAGTATATCCTAAGTATTTACAATTTTTTCCAAATTTTTAAATAATAAGAAATTGCAAGATGGATATTGACGCAATGAAAAAAGATTGATATATTTTAATATAGTCCAAATATATCCTAACTATTTACAATTATTTTCATATTTTACAATACTAAAAAATTGCTACATGGATATTTACATAACGGAAAAAGGTTGATGTATGTTTTTAAATCTAATCGTTTACAATTATTTGTTATATGCAATTATATGCTTATGGAATGTTTGATTTAATTAATTGTAGATGGACCAAAGGTGGATGTATGACATGGACCGTTGCGGGGAAGAGTTTTTTAATGGTGTGAGTTATTTTCTAAACGTGGCTGCGGCGCACAAGTCGAACAATCTGACGGACTACATGTGATGTCCATGCGTTGATTGCAAAAATCAGAAGCTATTTTCTACCATAGAGTCGATACATGCACACTTGCTTTGAAGAGGTTTCAAGGCTGGCTATACCTGTTGGACCAAGCATGGCGAAGATGAGATTGTACATGAAGGGCAACACATTATTAAAGCTGACGGAGACAACGATATGACGGCAGTTGAAGATACGTTTGTCGACAGCCACGACGACGATCTGGATCAAATGTTGCGTGATGGGGAGGGAGAGTTCACGAGTGGAAGAGAGTTTCAAAAATTCCAACATATGGTACAGGACTCCACAACACCATTGTACCCAGGCTGCAAGGAGGAGCACAAAAAATTGCAGACCGTGCTTACACTACTGCAGTTGAAGGCAAGCAATGGTTGGTCCGATAAGAGCTTCACTGAGCTGTTATGTCTCTTGGGGGATTTGCTTCCTGAGGGTAACGTGTTGCCTACAAGTACGTACCAGGCCAAGTAGGTTGTCTGCCCGTTGGGACTAGAAGTACAAAGGATACACGCATGTCCAAACGATTGCATGTTGTATCGCAATGAGTTTGCGAACTTGGATGGCTGTGCTGTTTGCAAAGCAAAGCGTTATAAGGGCAATGATGATGACATCGATAATGACGATGTCGGGGTGAAGCGTAAGAAGATGAGATCCCCCCGTAAGGTGGTGTGGTATTTTCCTATAATTCCCCATCTGAATCGATTGTTTGCGAACAAAAGGCATGCCCAATTGCTACGATGGCACGCCGAAGAGCGTAAGAAGGATGGAATGCTCAGACACCCTGCTGACTCTGTGCAATGGAGGAACATCGATAGAAAATATAAGAAGCACTTCGCATATGATGTGAGGAATATAAGGTTCGGGTTGAGTACGGATGGGATGAATCCTTTCGGCAACATGAGTAGTCGTCATAGCACTTGGCCGGTAACTCTATGTATCTACAACCTTCATCCTTGGCTTTGTATGAAGCGGAAGTACATTATGATGCCACTACTGATCCAAGGTTCCAGGCAACCTGGCAACAATATCGATGTGTACCTCAAACCATTGGTTGAAGATCTTCTAATCTTGTGGAACGATGGAGTACGGGTATGGGATGAGTATAAAAGAGAGAACTTTATCCTATGAGCATTTTTATTTGTAAACATCAATGATTACCCTGCCCTTGGTAACCTATCGAGCCAGACGACAAAAGGCTTCAATGGATGCGTCCAGTGCTTAGATGGTACAGCTAGTCGGTGGTTGAAGAACTGTCGAAAAATGTCTAACATGCGGCATCGTAGGTTCCTCCGCAAGGATCACCCATACCGCAATAATAAGAGAGCTTTTGACGGGACAAAGCAGACTGCTTTAGCTCCGAAGAATCACAATGGGAGAGAGATATTTGCGGCTGTAAAGGATCTTAAAATTATTCACGGAAAGGGAGCAGGTAGTACATCTATCCCGAGTTCCCGTGATAAGGCTCCTTTGTGGAAAAAGAGATCAGAATTTTGGGTCCTACCTTACTGGTAGCACTTGGAAGTTCGACATGCAATTGACGTCATGCACATAGACAAGAACGTGTGTGACAGCTTGCTTGGTATCTTACTGGATATACCTGGCAAAACAAAAGATACTCTCCAAGCACGGATGGACCTTGAAGATATGAAACTCAGGAAGGAGCTGCATCACAAACACATGGATACAGGGAAAAAGTACCTTCCATGACTGCTACACTCGAGCAAGAAAGAAAAAATTACCTTGTGCGAATGCTTGCGGGAGTGAAAGTTCCGTCGGATACTCGCCAACATAAAGAGACTAGTCTCAATGAAAGACTTAAAATTAATTGGCATGAAGTCTCACGATTGCCACGTGATGATGACGAAGATGCTTCCAATTGCAATTAGGGGTGTTCTGCCAGAGAAAGTCCGAGACCCAATTATAAAGTTGTGTTCATTCTTCAACGCGATTTCACAGAAGGCCATCGATCCATTGAAACTAGATAAGCTACAGGAAGGTGTGGTCCACACTCTCTGCAGGCTCGAGATGTGTTTCCCTCCATCTTTTTTTGATATGATGGTACATCTCATTGTTCACATTGTAAAAGAGATACGGATTCTCGGTCCCGTGTTTCTACATCAGATGTATCCTTTTGAGAGGTTTATGGGGTTTATAAAGAAATATATTCGTAACCGACATCGGCCGGATGGTTGCATTGCAGATGGTTGGGGAACCGAGGAGGTCATTGAGTTCTGCGTCGATTACATGGATCACAAACCGATTGGTGTGCCTACATCACGGCATGAGGGCAGTCTACAGGGAAAAGGGACACTGGGCGAGAAGTCACTCCGTACAAACAATCTAGCTTCATTCACACAAGCACATTTCGCAATTTTGGTACAATCAGTTGTGGTGGCCCCGTATGTCAACATGCACAAGAGCATGCTATCCAGAACAAACCCAGCGAAGTCAGAGGGTTGGATCGCGAGAGAGCATAGACATAACTTCGGCGTTTGGATGCGTAGGCACATGATGCATACGGAGACAGAGTGCGCTCAGTTGAAAATGTTGGCTCAGGGAGTGTCAACTACAATTCGGACATTCGAAGGATACGATATAAATGGTTTTACATTTTATACAAGAGCACAAGATAAAAAGAGCACCAACCAAAACAGCGGTATCCGTATAGATGCCTACGATAGCAACGAAAATAGGAAAACCTACTACGGATTCATAGAAGAGATTTGGGAGCTTGATTACGGACCTTTGAAAGTCCCTCACTTTCGGTGTCAATGGGTAAGACTTCCAAGGGGCATGAACATCGACAAGTACGGTATCACTACTGTGGACCTCAAACTGGTCGAATACAGAGAAGAACCATTTGTACTTGCTAATTCTGTTACACAAATCTTTTTTGTAACCGATCCAGCTAACAAGGAGTGCCACGTGGTTATTCAAGGAAAAAGAAGGATTGTTGGAGTTGAGAATGTTTTCGATGAGGAAAAGTACAACCAATTCGATGAGCTTCCACCTTTCGGAGAGGACGTTGACCTAGGTCTCATGGAAGAGAGTGAGGACGAAGCTGCATACATACGCCGCGATCATAACGAAGGTCGAATCGTAGCTTAGTTGTCCTAATTAAATACATGTTTATTTTCTCATATGTAACAATTAATGTATTATTCTTTTCTCATATGTAACAATTTGTGTGAATTAAACTTCATCTGTGTGATTTTTTTTATTTGTGTGAAGTTTTGAAGCAATGGTTGGTGTACTGCATTTGTTTGAATTTGTGTGAATTTTTTTATTTTGAAATATTAAAACTATTAAAACAGTGAGCAATCTGGATTTTTATAATTTTACAACTTTGTCAAAACTAAGGGGAAATATTTAAATCAAATATTACATGTCCTGAAGTATTCCTCCAAAAATTTTCAGAAAATATGGATAAAATTTGATAGGATTTCAAAAATCCCAAAGCAATCACCCTTTGAAAATTAATTAATTGAAAGTTTGACATAAGTGACCGGAGCTTTTCACTGCCGGTTGTCTCATTAAGCCGATAGTGATGTGGTTTATTACTGCCGGTTTCTAGTATTAACCCGACAGTGATAATCAAGTATTACTGCCGGTTTTTGTTTTGAACCGGCAGTGATAAATATTTTCACTGCCGGGAGTAGATACACCTGGTAGTGATAATGTAGTATTACTGCCAGTTTAAGATTGGACCGGTAGTGAAAATAGGTATTACTGCCGGGTTGCGCGTGAGCTGGCAGTGATAATTCCGCTATCACTGCCTGTTCTATTTGTGATCCGGCAGTGATAGTGTATCACTGTCGGTTTTTGTGGAGACCCGGCAGTGATACTCCAACCCTATAAATTCGAACGCCGCGCCACTCAGCCCCTCATTTCCACTTCAACCTCACGCCGCCACTTCGTCGCCTCGACCTCCCGGCTGTCGCCTCGACCTCACCGCCTTGCCATCACCTCGCACCCCGTCGCACCGCCCCGGTCGTCGCCTCGCTCTGCGCCTCACCGCCCCGGCCATCGCTGTCGCCGCGCATCGCCCCAGCCGTCCCCGTCGAATTCTAGAGGTAAGTTAATGTTTTCAAAAATCTAAATGGAGAAGAACTGGAAACTATTGGTTTTGGATTTCGGTTGTGATTCTGAAGTGTGTAATTTGCCTCAGGATCCTGGTTCTCATGATGGTAGAAATATTGACATAATACACTAATAGGAAGTTTGACAATAAAGATTGAATTGAAGTTACATTTGTTTACTCTGAATTGCATGACACATTTTGGTTTTAATCTCACATTTGGACTCAAGAGTATAAATGGTTTTAGTGAATTTATCATATCATTTTACATCAACACTGAAATATATCATGGGAATTGTTGCAATGTTTCTATAGCACCGTCCTAAAATCAGCTAATCATTGTATGTCATAATTTTAACAAAATCCTCGTGTAACTTTGTCTTGCTCATGATCAGTTTATTTTCATCAGAGAACTTTTGTTCATTCTTCAATCGGTGGCTAGCTTCAAAGCTGTTGGAGCATGTGCTGGCTAATTTTCTGCAGACTAAATGGACTTCCCCAGAATAATGTTTTGTGTCATTATTAAGTGTTGATACTGAAGGCTGAAGCATATGATAGAAGTATAGTTCTTTGGCTAGATCATCTTATAACATCATTTATGGAGTTTGAGCAGCTATTCCAAGTTCTCTGCTAGTGCTTATGTACTTGCTGCTTTTTTTTGTATGTATGTTGGGCTTATTCTGGAATATCACTAGAATCTTGTCTAGACTACTAGCTTGTACCTGGCATTATTTTGAATGCAATTCTTGCTCTACAACAGTGTTGTACTATCACATTTTGTACTACCAAACACAACCCGATGCTTGTTTCCTTAGTTTTGACCTAGGTACTTAGATTTTTAGTGTTTACACACTCTAATGTTGCATGTTACTTGTCAAGATCTGAGCTAGTACTGCATTTGGTATCCATAATGTATGTTATGGTTTGTTACTTGTTTTTCTTCATAAATTAAATGGTTTGTTGCTTGTTAGTACAATCTGCCATGCATGGATATGTGTATGTATTCTTCAAAGATGTATATGTGTATGTATCCTATGTGTATGTATCCTCGAAAGATGTATATGTGTATGTATCTTCGAAAGATGTATATGTGTATGTATCCTCGAAAGATGTATATGTGTATGTATTCTTCAAAGATGTATATGTATATGTGGTGTAAGTATTTGAAGTTCTGTACATTCATGTTTAAGGCATACAAAATGTGTTAAGATGTCTGTGGTGTAAGTATTTGTCATTGATAAGATTTTGATTGCTTCTAGGCTCTTTCGTTATCTCCCCTCTGTATTTGTCATTCAAAGCACTTGGTTGATTGAAGCTGGGCTCCCAAGAAATATCATTTTGACTGTCATGCCATTTCTCTATGATTTGCCTTTGTCCATCCTGTTGCACTTGCTGTCATACTAGTCACACAGTTTAGCATGTTCTTTGTTTTTGGTGATATGTATTGCAAGTATTTGTAGGTGTGCACATGCCTTTTGGGAAAAAACTTAGTAAGCAAGCATGTTACAGTGTCGAATATGTAAACATCTTATCACGGGATTAACTTTAATATCAATCTTCATTTGTATGTGCCTTTAAAAAATGACGTTTTTAATTTGAAATTTCTGGTAAACTTGCTAGGAATGGCCTCCGACGAAGGACAAGTGCCGGAGGGAGTTGGGCCCTCAAATATGGACGAAGGAGGAAGGGGTAGCCCGAAAAATAGCCCAACGTCCTATCTGAACTTGCAGGATCCTGCCATAGACCAACCTGACGTTACTAACGTAGGCGAGGTAAAGTTTTAGTACACTGTGGTTCCCAAAACATTGTAGGCCGAGACGACTAATAATTTAGAAGATCAAATTGTAGGCTGAGACGTCTGATCAATGAAGGCAGCGCACAAGTCGTGGTCCGAACAAGATGCCTAAGGGAATTTTCAACATAGTGGAGCTCTCGGCAGTCGGGGAACCTGCTATACCAGAGTCATCATTGGGGCCGTACAGGACAGCCTGCGGGGTTCTTGCTAGGGATGATGTGCCCATCAGCTATAGATCATGGATTAGCCGCGGAGGTGACCCATGGGTGGTACCCAATGACCTGAAGAACTCATTATGGGACAAGCTGAAACAAGTTTTCCAGTTCCCCCAAGGGACCGAGCTGGTTGCAAAGAAACGAGCACTCTTCATCATGTGCACTGCGTGGAAGAATTGGAAGACAACACTAAACAAGAATTATGTGAAAAAGAATGAAACGCCAAATTTTGACACGTACCCAAAGTTAAGGGAGTTTTGGGATGAATTTGTGGCGTACAAGAGGTCTGAAGAAGCTCACATAGTAAGTCAAAGGAACAAAGCAAACGCGGATAAGAATATTCACCCTCACAAACTAGGAACACGAGGGTACGAGAAGAAAATACCAGCATGGGATCGGTCCGAAGAAAAACTAACCCGCAAGGGTATAATTCCTGTGACGGCCGCCTTAAGCGAACGATCGAAGCACTGGTAGCTTGGGAGGGGTGCTTCTATCTCCGATGATGGCAGCTTAAGCTTCAGAAGCAATAGAGAGCAGGAAGTGCTGCGCAGAATCACAGATGCTCACATGCAGTCTTCCCAAGGATCTTTCGCGCCACGAAGGGTGAATGACGAGCTAACCATAGCCCTGGGTGACAAGGAGCATCCAGGTCGCACAAGAGGAGTTGGTTTGGTCACATGGAAAGAAGCCTACCCCGCAGACGCATGGTTGTACAAGCGTTCAAAGAGATTAAGAGAAGATCAACTGGAACGTCAGATAGAAGATGCTGTCGCGAGAGCGCTAGAGGAACAGAGAGTGGAACTAGATAAGGCTGTGGATCAAGCCGTACGGAAAGCTCTCAGCTCACAACCGCCACCCGGTGACAGCCCTGAGCTCATCAGTCCCGGTGCTCGTAGGAGCAGCTGCGCGTCCACAGGGATTCCCGAAGAGCTTGGACTGTATTTTCCTGTGGATGACATCAAAGAACCGACACCATGCAAGCTACATTTGGCCGCACATGGCATTACCATAAAGGTGGCAGAGGGCAGGGCTTGGCCATGCCAGGAGTCGCAGGTTTTGCACTATCGTCCGATATCGCAGGGATTCGCCAGGGTCGAAGTGGACAGTGTCATTCGCCAATACCGAAAAATGGAGGTAGAGATCTCTGGCGTGGATGGAAACAAAAAACTAGGAGAAAACGTGCATGGCTTCCTCGCGTGGCGCAAGAGCTTGATTAAGTTTGGCTCGGACGATGAGGGCGACGACGATGATGATCAGCCACACTCTCCACACATAGACCTCCCGCCCTTCTCGCCGCTAACCAGAAAAAGTCCAACTCCTCCGCTGGCACCAACCAGAAAAAGCCCGACTCCTCCGCCAAAATCTGAAAAGAATCGAACACGAAGAACATCTCGGCAGTCGGTACCGTCCTCGAAGAAATCTCAACCATCTGTGAACCCAGGACAATCACAGAAGAAATTATCAGCTGACATGACTAAAGAAGAACGGAAAAAGCATGTAAGCGACTGCGTAACATCTCACTTTAAAAAGGTGCCGTCTTGTAAGAAGACTAAAGTTGATGCTGACGCGCAAAAGTTTTTCTTAAGTATGGCAAAAGTGCAAAAGACGGGGCAAGCTTCTGAACCTTGGAACATGCCGGACTACGAGCGCATATCCAGAAAGCAATACTTGCAGGCGGCTAGTGCCGACACGTTAAAGCGGGATGCTCAAGTAGATGCTGCTCAACTAGATGCTCTGGCGCAAGGTCTAAGGTGGAAGTTCGTTATGAGAAAACCGCTGGTTGAACCAGCTCATTTCGACAACCTCACAACACAACTGCGGCGCGTCCATCAGTGGTACATGCAGCAGTCCAACGATGGTATGGAGGCGTTCGCAGTCGGATACACAGAGCAAGATTTCTACAATGGGGATAACATCTAGTGGGTTCTTTTCACGGAGCTGTATATGTTGTACCAACAAGATGCCCTGGACGTGAATATACTTAGACTATGGACTTTATAAGTTTGTCCGTATATTGTTGAGCATTTTTGTACTGTTTAATTGCATGTCTAACTTCTTTCTTATGTAGAATGGAGATACAGACATGTAGAAGAAATAACAATGACAATCTAGCATTCCTAGATCCGGGGCTCGTGAACGAGAAGCTTGTGAAGGACAATCCACAGTTCATTGAAGACTATTTATTTAATACTTTTTTGAAGCTGCAATACAAAACCTCCGTACATTTACCCTATAACTTCAAGTACGTATCTCCTAACTTCTAATATCGTTTTACTATTTTTGCGTAACACGTACGATGTGGGAGTAATTGACTACGTTGACATATATGTGCAGATTTCACTGGGTCCTCCTCGTCATCCAGTTAGATGCTAGCAGGATTTTTGTCTTGGACTCCAGGAGAAAACAAACTAATCTGTACCAAGACCTTTGGGACATGCTGAACAGGTAAACTCGATCGTTGCGTTATTACTCTAGCAAAATTCTATTATATTGCATTTAAGTTTAATTACTATTCAAAATCATTCACAAGGCTTTCGCACGGTACTGCAAGAAAAGTGTTCGGTATCGTCCATACAGGAAAAATTTTGAAATAATAAATGACTTTCCATGCATGAGGCAGGACCCCAGAAACAATTTATGTGCATACTATGTATGTACAAATATGCATTCAATTGTCACGTAGAGAGTCGGCTATAACGAAGCCATGGTACGTAATTACACATTGATGCCTTTTTTTATTTAACAAATATCATCATTAATTAACTTCCTTTTTTGTTCAAAAACAGCGCTCCAAACTGAGAACCAATAAGTTATTGCTGACAGAAATTATAGCAATTCAAGAACAGATCGCCGGATTCATTTATGATGAGATCATCAATCCAAATGGCGAGTTCCACGAGTAGCCTCATCGCCCTCATTCCTACGACCTAGACGCGTGACATGTCTACTTCGACTCTTTGTAAAATCAAAGCGAATGGGATGAGATGTAGTCGAGCTACATTTGTAAACAAATCATTGTAAAAACAATTTATGTGATGCTTAATTTAATATATTTGAATTATGATTTTAACGATGCTTCATATATACATGGATATATTTGAATTATGATTTGAACGATGCTTTATATACTACATATGGACACTGTATAAACAATTGTATAAAAATATATATATTGCACAAAAAATATGCAACCTTGTCACTGTCGGTTCTTGGAGAAAACCGGCAGCGGTTTTATGTATAACCGGCAGTGATAATTATCATCACTGCCGGATTTCGGTTTGATCCGGCAGTGATAGTTCAATATCACTGCCGATTGTAGATAGAACCGGCAGTGATAGTTCAACATCACTGCCGGTTGTAGGTAGAACCGGCAGTGATAATCCTTATCACTGCCGGTTCCTGAGCCGGCAGTGATAATCCCCGAGTATCACTGCCGGCGCCAATGATCGGTAGTGATGGGGTTTTCGAACCAGCAGTGATGTGCTGTTCTGTAGTAGTGAGGGTCCGGTTGCTATCTAGCAGCTTCAGTTCCGCATACCACACCAAGATATTCTGGTGTAGCTGCCCTCAACTCCAGGCGACAGCGTATTTACCATGCTGATCGCATTCCCTATTCCTTCCATTCCCACTTTGAATAAACACTAACAAAAACCTTAGGCCACCAAACATCTTAAGACACCAATAGCATTCCCGTTTCCTGTCGTTCCTATCAACAAGCATTCTACTCATTCTTCTTCCAGTCTCTTTCTTTTGCATTTTTCCTATATCAGCTGCGGCTATCAGCTGTGCAGGGAGTACTGTGGATTTGCGGGTGGTGATACGGAGAAACAAGTCTGCGTCCTCTTTTATCTTCTGCAGTTTCTCTTCATGGGGAGTTGGTGTTACATGTTATTAAATACAGGATTTATGTGTTTATTGCTGTTGTCCACCATTGTTGGCGGATTGGTGAAGTTAGAAAAGAGCCAGGCTGATCGCGTAGGCTTATTAGCAGCGGCACTGAAGGTCTATGAATGCTGATTACTGGGAATAGCTACTAATTCTGCGGATTTGCGACCTGTCATTTGTAAACATTAAATCGGTGATATTGAGAACTCGAAATATAGTGACGTTGTTCAAGCAATGCTGCTGTCAGATGTTAAAAGCAGTAATGACTAATGAGTGCAGAACAGACTACAGCTGTCATTACTCATAAGCAGGGTTTGCCGTGACCGATGAACAGAATAAGAGCTGTTTTACTACACACTAAATTCAATATGGATCATTCATTCTTTTCAATCTAGTGGATCATATTAGCTGATATTTTTTTATACTTCCTTTGGTAGTAGAGTACCACGAATAACCTTAACAAATCAATGACAAAATCTTATTTTTATTATCCACTATATACTACTGATATAACCACTACTATAGAAAATGCCATCACAGACGGTCAAAAACGTCATCACATATGGTTTTCTGAACTTCCTGTATGTACGTATCTATGATAATACGGCGCTTCACAGAAAGTTTCTAAACCAACTGTGAAACACCTATCCGAGTCAGAGTATATGCAACCACTGCTCGGAGGTCACTCAAAATCTTCATAAACCAACCAAAACACTCGTCAAGACTCTCACCAGCGTATTGTTCAAATTTGTTGAACTCACGCTTGAACTGGTCTTGCCTCACGGTCTTGATTTGAGTAGTGCCCTCATGTTAAGCATCGAGGGTCACCCAAATCTCGTGAGCGGAACAGAGGTGAGAAATCCTATCATACTCACTGCGGCTAAGACCCTGTATGAGAATGTTCCTTGACTTAGTGTTCGCCTCAACATCAGCCATATTTTCGGCCGTGACGTTTTCATCAGCAGGAACCTCATACAGGAGTTTCACTTTCTACCATATCAGGAAGCCCTGTGCAGTGATGTATGACTCCATCCACGATTTCCAAAATAGAAAATCAACTCCAATAAAAATAGGAGGCTTGGTGGAACACTTGTCCATCGTCATGGCTCTTGAGACCGGTCAAGATCTACGAAAAGAGTAAAACCGGCTCTGATACCAATTGAAGGAACGAAATGGTGATCAGAGGGGGGTGAATGATCCGAAATAAAATTTTCCTCCACACAAAGTACTCAAAACAATCTCGCAATAAAAATCTGAAACACCCAAATATTTTCGTTCAAACTGGTGCTTCTCAGATTCACACACCCTCCAAAACCTGAACAACTAGACAACTATGTGTACCCCTAACTTACAGGTTGAGAACCATAAACCATGTTAGGGATGTTTTAATCAGAATCCTGGTTGTTAATTGTACAAACAAAAATGAATTAATTCAAAGACTTCTTTTGTAAAATAGATAAAGCTAAAAACAACAAAGTCTCTTTTCAGAAAAGTAAAAGCAGATTTTCCAGGAATTGTCCTCACTTGGAGCAGGTGATTGGTGAGTTTTTGTTGCACTAAAAGTTTAGGGAATTTTTGTCCCTCTGAGCAGTTGACTCATGAAATAGTCCTTCAAAAATCACGTTAAAAAGCTTTGTATAATAGACATGAAAAATAAAGGATTACAAACAGTCACGAACTTCGACCAGAAAGTTTGAGGCTCGGTTTTCACTTCATAGCGCTCAAACGGTGCAATGAATGTACTCAAATATTTTTATAGAGATGGATATATGAGTCACGCACATTCTCCAATAAAAAATCACTCAAAAAGGAGTTTTCTAGATTTTTCTAAAAATCAAAGACTGACTTCTGCGCGATGAACAAGTTCTGGACAAAATGGCAACTTGATAGAAAACTTGATCTTTAGTCTATCCTAGGGTGTAAAAGAAGTGTAAAACCATAAAAACACACTCAAGACATCTTATAAAAATAGCATTTAGAAGGAGGGGAGGCAAATCCAAATTGCGAGAAAGTAAATTGCGAGAATGTAAATGCGGGAAAGTAAATGCTGAATTTAAATTACGTAAAGTGAAGACATAATGTAAATACGCAATTTAAATTCACAATAAGGAAAAGAATTTTTTTTCTTTCCTAGATGGAAGGTTTACAAAGCCTCACTTGATGTGGGCAAAGCTCAAAGAAGCAACTCAAACCTTCAAGGGGGGAAGGCTACACCTCCACCCCTATTTATACAACTCTTGGGCCACCTACTACCCTTGGATGAGCCTCTAAACCCTAGAGTATCCATCAAGGGTTAGGATTAACCCACTCAACCAGCCATGCAAGTGTTCACCCAAAACCCACAACATATAATAGGTTTTCTTGCACGGTTCTCATAGCACACTAACTAGACCCGCTAACCTATCAACTAGATCAAGATCCAATAGTCCTCATTGATCCACATAGCGTCTAGCTAGCATCTCTTTCGTTCCTTGTTTTCACAGCTTCCCATGACTCCGTCTTCGATCATCTTCCGGTGATCCCCGACCGTTTGGACCTCCGACGCTCCTCGCCTAGTCGCAGTCATCCTTCGGCTCACCATGATCTAACATCGTTGACCTGCAACAATCAAAAACAAAGAAATACCTCACATAGCAATGCCCACAATGATATGCAATAGATTCATTACAGTCCTCAAATTAAAATTTATTTTTGTTCGTCCTGGCCGGTACTATCGCAAAAACAGGAAAAGACTCAAATTACTTCAAATTCCAATTTAAATCAAACTCAAACCTTAGCACACCTTGCTCAAATAAAGTCAAATACTCATCACAAACATGGATGGACCTCCACATGGTCCTTCAATCTCCCACTTGATGAGTTTATTGATAAACCACACAAAAAACATAAATTTGAGTTTGAAAATAAACGAAGAAAAGAAATTTGATTGTAAAAATCATACTTGGTCCAATTGAAAGAGAAAGCAAGTCCATGACCAAGTAGATGAGTAGAATTTCAGAGCTCAACACAAGAAAGAATGAGAAGATTTTCAGAGCTCAACACAAGAAAGAACAATTTTTCAATAAGAGCTTAGAAATCTCTACAAAAGCTCAATATTACTCATGATCCAAATGCAAGGACAACTTTTCAACATGATCATGATAAAGCATTTTTTTATTTAAATTTTCTTCCCTATAAGAAGCCTTTTCTACGTTTTCTCCCCCTTTAGACAATATAGGCATCAATTTTTTTATGTATTCATGAAATGCAATCTAAAGAGCTTTGAAGATTATCCAATTGATCAAAATGGAAATATATTACACAAAGCTCGTCAATTTCATAATATGACTAAACTAAGACATGTCCAAGACTAATACATTTTATGAAAAAAGCTTAGTTTACAATATTTCATTTTAGCATGATTTGACAAGTGCTAAACTTAGCAATGTTTCAAAGCTAGAAGCAAAACCACTCAAGGATCAAATGGAAAACCTAGAGTTCAACCTACTCAACACTTTGGAGAATTTTGAAGTGCATATAAGGTCCTTCGAGCTCATTTTTCAATTTATGCAAATTTTCTTTAAAACTTTGAAAAACATAGCGGGGTGTAAATGTTTGACATTATTTGCATTCTTTACCCACTTATGTGTTTGATATTTGCATTTTTTTTATTGATTGACTTTAGCCATTTTCGATCATCTCAAGAGTAACTCTTAAGAGAATGATATTGGTCGTACACAATATATTCCAAGTTCATCCCAAATGCAATGGGAAGCAGTCTCGTGAATATATAGTATTTAGATCAATTTTGCACAAAAGAGTCAAATATTTTCTTTTAATTTTCAATTTAGCATGTATGAGCAATTCTGAAGGACTCAAATATGGATCAAACAAATTTCACCCAAGTTGCTATAGGGACTCTAAAGAAATCCAAAATTTCAGAATTAATGGTAAAAACCTCTTGTAACACCCCGGCACCACACGTGCCCTGGATGTCACACCCTCACAAGACCCAACACCCAGCATTAAAACAAAACAATGCAAAGCAACTAACATACTAGTAGGTGGCCGAACTTACTAAAAATTTCGGCAGCACCCTCCCTAAAACTCGGACATCCACTCAGCAGGCAAAAGACAATATTCAAGTATAAAAAAATAAGGAAGAGAAAATCTAAGCAACACCACCACCAACAACAAACAACCCATACTCTAATCATGATCCAACCCCATAACAAAAATTACAGGACATGAACTCAATAAACGTAACCACAAAGCCCTCATAGACTACACACAAAGGATAATTAGACAAAACCTCGAATTAATCGCCACAAAAACTAGCAAAAAACTATTACATTGCCTTAACATGCGGGTGACTAATTCAAATTATAGCAAGTGTGACAATAGTGCTAAAGTCCCTTCCCATATACCGCTCTTGAAGGTACTTAAAATAAAACAACACAAAACAAGCGTAAGTTCAAAACTCAGCAAAGTGTATCATATCAAAACTAATTATCCAATTAAAATTTTCAAACAGTAGCATAAACACATTTCTCATACCAATCAACAAGTCCATAAATCATGATATTACCGTCGGTTACCACCTTTACTTCATTACTTATTTAACATACATACATACCTTATTAAACTCTTTGGATGAGTCTACGACTCATACAAGCCTCCTTTAAGTCTCTTCAGATGAGTCCACGACTCTACCCTAACTCTACACATTTCCATTTAACACAAAGAATCATCATTAAAGATACAATGCAACATACATGCTCATAAATGCACCTTTCATAGCACATACCGGTATTGCCGAGTGCACACCCGTCGGTGTGCACTCTCTCATTCCCTTCCATCTCGTGGAGGGGCCTACTCTTACTGTCTCGCTCCCATTCACCTCGGTGAATGGGACTATGAGGTAGGACTTTTGTGCTCACTATGTGTGAGCACAGAGGCCCACATCAGTATGGGTCGCCTCTTCTCTTATGAATGCACAAATGCAATGAAATGAATGAATAAATGGCAAATGCATTATATTTCAACATTCACATCTCCGTCAACATGAACATAGATATAACCATCATCATCAAGTCAACCAATAGCATTAACATGACCTTTAAATTCATAATCGTTTAGCATTTCTCTTTTACCAATATAACACAACATGCATTCACCACAACCATTTAATAATATTTCAACATAAACATAATCATAATGTTTAGTAAGAAATCGACATCCTAGCATCATACTAGTGATACACTTGACTTTACCCACTCAGAATGGAGTGGCAAGAAGTTGCGGCCACCCCCAAGATCACACTTCCTGCACTAACATAAATGCATTCATCTCAAAACAATGCAAATCATAGTTCAAGCGATAAATAACAATAACACTTTTGCTCCAATGCTTAACCCCACTTTAAACTTTCTCAAGTAGACCAATTAATCCTTTCACAACTAATCCATCTCAATTTCAATTCTTGCCCTAAAACCCAACTACTGCCACATAGGACAGCAATCACTAAAACATGCTTAACTTTTACATGGTTGATCCAAATTGAGTGAACCCAGTTTCTAATGAATCACAAGATAATAATCTACAACTTATTCTACAGTCAACAATTCAGAAAATGCTTCAATCATTCCCAGATTTGCGATGAACAGAGAGCACATGCATCTTCACTTGTTCTGGACAGTCAATACTAAAGCAAGCATAACTTTTGAATGGATAGACCATAAATTGAGTTCTTGCGCTCTAAATGACCACAAGAGGATAATCTACATTTATTATTCAGTAATTTATTCAAGAGATGGATTTAAGGTCCTCAAATCTCACTCTAAATCTCAGTCTAAGTTCTGAACTTTCAGCAGATTCTAAATTCAGGACAGTATACTTCAAAATAGCATAACTTTAATTCTTGAATCCAAATCAAGCAATCAAAGACATTTTATTAATCTACAGGAAATTTCCCAAAATTTTCCAGTTATTTACAAATTCTAATTCGGCATCCATCTAGCCTTAAACAGCCAATGAATGTAGGAGCTGCCAACACAAACAGATTTAGGATAGCCAGTAGTAAAACAAGCATAACATGTAAATGGCTGAGCGAAAATTAGTACTCTTGCTCTCAGATTAATGGGGAAACGACAATCTACCACTTTCTCTATGGCCAAACCCCCCAGAAAGTGCTTCCAAAGGCCCTAAACTGCAGCTCCAAAGTCAGGATTTGCTCAGCTCGAAAACAGCACAAAATATCACTCCAATCTAGAGCCATTTTTCCTCCAAAAACCTCAAATCTAAGAACCCTAGAACCACTTTAACCAGCCAAGAACCCCTATAGAGCAGCAAGCACAACCCCAAACCATACCTTCACTTACCCAAATGGAGGAGGAGGGGAAGGAGGAGTTCAGCCATGGGGGGTGCAACTCGAGGGGAGGAGGCGCCATGGGGGACTTGCTGCAGCCTTGGGGAGGAGGAGGAGGAAGCACCATGGATGGAGGCTTGCTGCAGCTTGGAGAGGAGAGGGGCTGCTGGTTGGGTGGGGAGAAAGGAGGGGGTTGGGTGGGGAAAAAAATTTGGTGGTGGGGAAAAAGAAAAAAAATTAACTGATTCTCTCCCACACACAACTAAAATTGCAACCCTGCTGCTCACAGATTAGGCCCACCCAACTCCCGAGTCCGTCTTCCAGAGGGATCCAAATCCTGACTGAGAATTTCCAAAATGAGGAGGAAGATCTAAGATATTACATTCTCCTCCCCTTAAAGGAATTCGACCCCGAATTTGAATAACGTCAACTACACGAAACAAAGTCCACAAAGGACTTAACTTCTTTGCAACCTCAAAGCACCTCAGTCAAGGACTGAATCGGATCCAAACAATAACTCAAATTCCCAAATCTAACTATTAACGAAAGTGATTTGACTTAACCTAGGCTAAGTTTATCTTCTCATGACTCCACATTCACTCTAATTTCTACTTATGTTTGAAATATCGAAATGGCGATCAGAGGGGGGGGTGAATGATCCCAAATAAAAATTTTCCCGACTCAAAGTACTCCAAAAAATCTCGCAACAAAAATCTGAAACACCCAAAGATTTTCCTTCGAACTGGTGCTTCTCAGATTCACATACCCTCCAAAACCCGAACAATTAGATAACTATGTGTACCCCTAGCTTGCATGAATGAGAACCATGTTAGAGGTGTTTTAATCATAATCCTGGTTGTGAAGTGTCCAAACAAAGAGGAATCAACTCAAAGACTACTTTTCTAAAAGAGATAAAGCTAAAACACCAAAGTCTCTTTTCAGAAAAGTAAAAGCAGATTTTTCAGGAATTGTCCTCAATTGGAGCAGGTGGTTGGTGAGTTTCTGTTGCTCTAAAACTTTTGGGACTTTTCTCCCCATGAGAAATTAAGTTGTGAATCACTCCACCAAAAATCACCTCACAAAGCTTTGTATAATAAACATAAAAAATCAAGCATTACAGACAGTTAGGAACTTCAACCAGAATGTTTGAGGCTCGGTTTTCACTTCATAGCACTCAAACGGTGAAACCAGTGGACTCAAAAAAAATTCCGGAGATGGATACATGAGTAGTTCACCTTCTCCAACAAGAATCACTTAAAAATGATTTTCGTAGATTTGTATAAAAATCAAAGACTGACTGCTGCACGAAGAACAAGTTCTGGACAGATTTGCAATTTGATAAAAACTTGATCTGTAGTCTATCGTAGGGTGCAAGAAAGATATAAAACCATATGAACACCCTCAAGACATCCTATAAAAACAGAATTTAGAAGGAGGGGAGGCAAATCCAAATTGCAATAAAGTAAATTGCGAGAATGTAAATGCGGGAAAGTAAATGTTGAATTTAAATTGCGTAAAAGAAATGAAACATGAACATAAATGAAGAACATTTCATTTCTGGAAGGAGAGGTTACAAAGCCTCACATTTCATGTGGGCAAAGCTTAAAGGAGCATCAATAACCTCAAAACCTTCAAGGGGGAAAGGCTACCCCTCCAACCCTATTTATACAACTCTTGGGCCACCTACCACCCTTGGATGAGCCTCTAAACCCTAGAGCATCCATCAAAGGCTAGAATTTACCCACTCAACCAGCCATGCAAGGGTTCACCCAAAACCCACAACACATAATGGGTTTTCTTGCACGTTTCTCAAAGCACACTAACTAGACCGGCAAACCTATCAACTAGACCAACATCCAATGGCCCTCATTGATCCATGCAACATCGAGTTAGCATCTCAACCGTTCCTTCTCTTCATGGCTTGCCATGACTCCATCTCCGATCATCTTCCGGCGATCCCCGACCGTTTGCACCTCTGACGCTCCTCGCCTAGTCTCGGTCATCCTACGCCTCACCATGACCTAGCATCGTCGTCCTGCAACCATCAAAAACAAGAAAGCTCCTCACATAGCAATGCCCACAAAGATGTGTAATAAATCCATCAAAGACCTCTCATTAAGATTCATTTTTACTCGATCTAACTGGTAGCACCGAGAAAACAGAGAAGACCTCAAATTGCTTCCAATTGAAAATCTATTTCAAATCAAACTAAAACAAGAGCAACCCAAGCTCAAATTTAGTCAAATACTCATCACAAATCTAGATAGACCACCACATGGTCCTTCAATATCCCCCTTGATGTGTATATTGACAAACACAACAAAAGGCATATGATTTGAGTTTGAAGAGGATGAAAAAGAAAGCAATTTTTTAGTTGCAAAGTCAAACTTGGTCGAAAGATAGACATTGGAACTATGACCAAGTTGACGAAGAGGAATTTAGATTTAATAGTTAAATTTAAGAAAGAGCAAGTTTTCAACAAAAACTCTAAAATCTAACTAAACATGTCAAATGTGATTATGAGATTATGATCTAATAGAAGTAGTAGCATAGTTTTACAAAGATCATAATAACCAAATAAGCATTCACATTTTTATCTTTTTAGTGACGCTTTTTCTACATTTTCTCCCCCTTTTGGCAATATAGGCATCAATTTTTTTATGTATGCATGAAATGCAATCGAAAGAGCTTTGAAGATTATCCAATTGATCAAAATGGTAAGATATTACACCAAGCTAGTCAATTTCAGAATATGCCTAAACTAAGACATGTCCAAGACCAATACATTTTATGAAAAAGCTTAGTTTTACAATATTTCATTTTAGCATGATTTGACAAGTGCAAAACTTAGCAAAATTTCAAAGCTAGAAGCAAAACCACTCAAGAATCAAATGGAAAACCTAGAGTTCAACCTACTCAACACTTTGGGGAATTTTGAAGTGCATATAAGGTCCTTCAAGCTCATTTTTCAATTTATGCAAATTTTCTTTAAGACTTTAAAAAACACAGCGGGGTGCAAATGTTTGACATTATTTGCATTCTTTACCCACTTATGTGTTTGATATTTGTATTTTTTTTTAAATTGACTCAAGCCATTTTCGATCATCTCAAGAGTAACTCTTAAGAGAATGATCTTGGTCATACACAATATATTCCAAGTTCATCCCAAAGTGCAATGGGAAGCAATCTCGTGAATATAAAGTGTTGAGATCAATTTTGCACAAAAGAGTCAATTTTTTTTAATTTTCAATTTAGCACATATGAGCAATTCTGAAGGACTCAAATATGGATCAAACAAATTTCACCCAAGTTGCAATAGGGACTGTAGAGAAGTCCAAAATTTCACAATTCATGGTAAAAACCCCTAGAGAAGAAACTTAGTAAGTAAAAGCAACATGTTTCGTCAAGTTTTCATTTAAAGCTTTCAAATTTTTCAGATTTTAATAAGCTTAGCATGATAAATGGACTTGGACATATCTAAGCTAGTGATTTTCTTTAAAAGATATAGCATGATGTATTTAATGAAGATTGAGTCAATTGCATAATAGACAAAGCTCATAAAACAGAAAATGCAGTCTAAATGCAATGCATGAATAGATTCCCAAACTCCCCCTCAACAAATGAATCAATTTTAAGGTCAAATCTGGTTAAATTTGAGTTATTATCAAGATTAGGCATAAGGAAAATGCAAATAAACTCAATAATAACTAGAAAAACAGAATGAAGAGAAGAAATCGGGAAACTGCAAAATTGGATGGCTATTGAGCATAGATAAGATAGAAGAGACTCACTACGTGAAAGATTGAAATGGTGAACAGAGGGGGCGGTGAATGGTCGCAAATAAATTTTCCCAAATACTCCAACAGAAACCTCGACAAGATCGCTCAAAGGAAATCATGAAAAAACCCCAAAAAACTAGACAACTATGTGTACCCCTAGCTTGCATGGATAAGTACCATAAAATATGTGGACATTTTTGAGTCACAATCCTGGTTGTCTAGTGTCCAAGATAAAGAGGAATCAATCCAACTCTTGCTTTTAGAAAGGAAATCAATTCAAATCACAAAAGACACTTTCAGAAAAGCAAAAGCAGAATTTCCAGAAATTGTCCTCCGATTGAATAGGAGGTTGGTGTGTTTCTGCAGCTCACAAAATTTTGTAAATTTTTCCCCCTATGAGCAGAAATGTCATGAAGAACTCCACTAAATTTCTCCTCAAAACGCCTTACAGAAAAATCAGGAAAAATCGAAGACCACAGTCAGTCAAGAACATCGAGCAGAAAGTTTGGGGCTTGGTTTTCACCTCATGGCGCCCAAACGGTGCAACAAGTGAACTCCAAACTTTTTATGCAGCTGGATATTCGATTCCCACACCTCCTCCAATAAGAATCACTTAAAAAGGATTTTTCTAGATTTTTATAAAAATCAAATACTATCACCGTGCAAAGAACAAGTTCTGAACAAAGTTAAAACTTGAAAGAAAAGATGTTCTCTACTCAATCCAAGAGTGCAAAAGAGATGTAAAACCATATGAACACACTCAAAAAATCCAAGATCAACAGCATTTAGAAGGAGGAGAGGCAAATCCCAATTTCGTGAAAGTAAAATGCGAGAATGTAATTGCGGGAAAGTAAATGCTGAATTTAAATTGCGTAAAGTAAGGACAAAATGTAAATGCGCAAAATAAATTCAGAGATGGATGGATAAAAGTTTCATTTATGGAAGGAGAGGTTACAAAGCCTCACTTTCATGTGGGCAAAGCTCAAAGGAGCATTCAAAAACCTCAAAAACCTTCAAGGGAAGGAGGCTACCCCTCCACCCCTATTTATACTACTCTTGGGCCATCTACCACCCTTGGATGAGTCCCTCAACCCTAGAGCACTCATCTAAGGGCTAGGATTAACCCACACACACAGCCATGCAAGGGCTAACCCAAAACCGACACACATACCGGGTTTTCTTGCACGGTTTTCAAAACATACTACCTAGACCCGCTAACCTATCAACTAGACCTCAATCCGACGGCCCTCATTGATCCACGCGGCATCTAGCTAGCATCAACTCCTTTCCTTGTCTTCTTGACTTGCCCGGAGTCCGTCTCCGATCATCTTCCGGCGATCTCCCAACCGTCTGGACCTCCGACGCTCCTCGCCTAGTCCCAGTT
This sequence comes from Otatea glauca, assembly GCA_036346275.1. Taxonomy (NCBI): domain Eukaryota; kingdom Viridiplantae; phylum Streptophyta; class Magnoliopsida; order Poales; family Poaceae; genus Otatea; species Otatea glauca. The sequence continues at coordinate 26,051,856 of CM070723.1, read as the reverse complement.
ATCCTTCGCCTCACCATGACCTAGCACCGTCGTCCTGCAACCATCGAAGACAAGGAAACACCTCACATAGCAATGCCCACAATGATGTGCAATAAACCATCCAACTCATAACCACCGCGTCCATACGACCGGTACTGCCACTCCTTGCAGAGATAACTCAAAATGCTTTATTTTAAAATCAATCCAAATCAAACTCAAACTTGAGCACACCTTGCTCAAATAAAGTCAAATACTCATCACAAACATGGATGGACCTCCATATGGTCCTTCAATCTCCCCCTTGATGAGTATATTGACAAACCACACAAAAAGGCATAAATTTGAGTTTGAAGAAAATGAAGAAGAAAGGAATTTTTAGTTGTAAAGTCAAACTTGGTCCAAAGATAGAAATTAGAACCATGACCAAGTTGACGTAGAGGAATTTAGATTTTAGAGTTAAATTTAAGAAAGAGCAAGTTTTCAACAAAAACTCTAAAATCCAACTAAACATGTCAAATGTGATTATGAGATTATGATCCAACGGAAGTAGTAGCATAGTTTTACAAAGATCGTAATAACCAAATAAGCATTCACATTTTTATCTTTTTAGTGATGCCTTTTCTACGTTTTCTCCCCCTTTTGGCAATATAGGCATCAATTTTTTTTATGTATGCATGAAATGCAATCGAAAGAGCCTTGAAGATTATCCAATTGATAAAAATGGAAGGATATTACACCAAGCTTGTCAATTTCAGAAGATGACTAAACTAAGACATGTCCAAGTGCAAATACGAGCTTAGTTTTGAATATTTCATTTTTAGCAAGATTTGACAAGTGCAACACTTAGCTTTAGTTTCAAAAATAGAAGAATAGCCACTCTAAGGATCAAAAGGAAAACCTAGAGTTCAACCTACTCAACACTTTGGGGAATCTAGAAGAGCATACAAGGTCCTTCGGGCTCATTTATCACTTAATGCAAATTTTGATTTATCATCATACAAGACATAGAGGGGTGCAAATGTTTGACATTATTTGCATTCTTTACCCACATATGTCTTTGTTTTTAATTTATTTGCATTTTCTTTTGACAACCAATTGACTCAAGCCATATGCGACCATCTCAAGATGAACTCTTAAGAGGATGGTCTAGGTCAAACACGATGTATTCCTAGTTCATCCCAAGTGAAATGGGAAGCGGTCTTGTGAATGCAAGGTGTTGAGTCGTATGTGCACAAGAAGAGTCAATTTTGTTTAATTTTCATTTTTAGCACAATGATTCATGAGCAATTGAAGGACTCTAGCATGGATCAAACTAGTTTCACCCAAGTTGCTATAGGGACTCTAGAGAACTCCAAAATTTCTCAAATTATGGCACAAACCTCTAGAGAAGAAACCTAGCAAGTAAAAGCAACAAGTTTCATCAAGTTTTTCATTTAAGGCTTATTTCATTTTTAATCTTAGCAAGTTAAATGAACTTGGACATATCTAAGCTAGTGATTTGCTCCATATGATGTAGCATGGTGTATAGCATGAAGAAGAAATCAATTGCATAATAGACAAAGCTCATTAAACAGGAAATGCAGTCTAAATGCAATGCATGAACAGATTCCCAAACTCCCCCTCAACAAATGAATCAATTTTAAGCTCAAATCTGGTTAAAGTTGAGTTATTATCATGATTAGGTATAAAGAAAACCCGAATGAACTCAATAATAACCAGAAAAACAGAATGAGGAGAAAAGTCGAGAAACTGCAAAACTGAATGGCTATTGAGCATAGATAAGATAGAAGAGACTCACCATGGCTCAGACTCGCTCTTATCTTCCCAGGGATTGACATAGGGAAGCTGACTCTAGATCCCAACTAAGGAGTGCACACAGACCCTGTCTACCCAGGAGGCCCAATACCTGCTAGACTTATAAGACTGTGAGAGAACTCAACCTAGAGAGAAGAGAGAACAGCTAATCACGCATGATAGCAACCTAAAGCACAAGATAAGAGGTCCATGAAAGGCATGCCAGAAGTCTAAGTGAGTGAACTCAACTCAAGAAAACAAGCCCAAAGTCACCCAGAAGAAACACAAAGAAAAGAAAAGCTGGAAGAAAACATATAATACATAATATACAAACCAACTCCCCCTCATGAAATGCCGTAAGGGCTCACGACTCCAAGCTCACTCCTCAAAGCAACAAATCTGGAGCTATCCAAAGGCTTGGTGAAGATATCGGCTAATTAAAGGTCACTCTCTACGAACTGAAGCGTGATATCTCCCTTCCCCACATGGTCTCTAAGGAAGTGATATCTAATATCAATGTGCTTGGTCCGGGAATGTTGCATTGGGTTTTTAGCAATGCAAATAGCTGAAGTGTTGTCACAAAAGAGTGGCACACTCTCTATCTCTAAGCCATAGTCCCGTAAGGTCGATCTCATCCAAAGCACCTGGCTACAGCAACATACTCGGCCTCAGCGGTGGACTGTGCAACTCCGGACTGCTTCCTAGATGACCAAGAAACAAGAGAAATGCCAATGAATTGGCAAGTGCCAGAAGTGTTCTTCCTATCTATCCTACAGCCAGCAAAGTCGGCATCGGAAAACGCCCTCAGAGATAGACAAGAAGAAGAAGAGTACCAAATACCATAATCAGTGGTAGCACGAAGATACCTGAAGATGTGCTTGACCGCCTGGCGGTGAGAGGCGCGAGGAGAAGCTTGAAATCGAGCGCACAGACACACAGCGAAATGTATGTCCGATCTCGAAGCAGTGAGGTACAAGAGGAGCCGATCATGCTCAGAAACTCCTTTTGATCAGCAGGCTCACCATCCTCATCGGGCTCGAGGACAGCAGTGGTGGCCATAGGAGTCATCACTGGCTTCCCATCAGACATATCGAAGCGCCTCAGGAGGTCATGGGTATACTTGCCTTGATGCATGAAAGTACCCTCCCGAGTCTGCTTTATTTGGAATCCAAGAAAGTAGCTCAACTCGCCCATCATACTCATCTCAAACTCTGTCCTCATCTCCTTAGAAAACTGAGACACAAGCAAATGAGACGAGCCACCAAAAATGATATCGTCCACATAAATCTGGACGAGAAGAAAATGCGACTTATGGTGTCTGATGAACAGAGTCTTGTCTACTACGCCCATTTTGAAGTCATGGCTGAGAAGATAAGACTTGAGCCTCTCATACCATGCTCTAGGGGCCTGCTTGAGTCCATACAGAGCTTTGGAAAGCTTGTATACATGACTCGAAAACTTGGGATTCTCAAATCCTGGAAGTTGCTTGACATAAACCTCTTCCTCAATATACCCATTAAGGAATGCACTCTTGACATCCATTTGATAGAGCTTGAAGCCCCGCGATGCAGAGAATGCAAGTAGGATCCTAATAGCCTCTAGTCTAGCTACAGGGGCAAAGGTCTCCTCAAAGTCAAGACCCTCAACCTGAGAAAAGCCCTGTGCAACTAGCCTAGCTTTGTTGCGAATGACAACCTCAGCCTCACTCTGTTTGTTTTTGAACACCCACTTGGTCCCAATGACATTATGATTAGATGGACGTTCTAAAAGCTGCCACAATTTGTTCCTCTCGAAGTTTTCAGGTTCCTCATGCATAGCATTAGTCCAAGACTCGTCAGATAATGCATGAGTCACATCATTCAGCTCAAACGAGGCAACAAAAGCAGAGTGAAGGCAGAAACTGGACAAACCTGATTTTGAGCGAGTGACTCGCTCAAACAGATCGCCGATGATCTAATCAGGTGGATGAGAACGCTGAATATGATGGGGAGGTCCAGAAGCGGAAGTGGCCTCTACCTCATGCACAGAAGAGGTAGGAGCAGAGCCACTAGCTGAATGAGAGTCAGAAGGCAAGGGCTGGCCTTCCTGAGGTGCAGAAATGGAAATAGGAGGCACCTCAGGTGTAGAGGGGACTGGATCAGGTGGAACACCATCTTCTCCATCATCCACATCCTCTACAAAGATGGTCTCAGAGGAAGAAAAGAGCCTGAAATATCGGGCCTAGCTCCTGGGCTAGCCTCATCAAAGGTCACTCCACAGGTCTCTATGATCCTATGCGCATCGCAACTCCAGACCCTATAGCTATGAGAAGAAGTCGAATAACCCAGAAATATACCATTAGAAGAACGAGACTCAAACTTATCCAGGTTACCAGACTTCAAAATAAGACACTTGTAACCAAACACACGAAAATGAGAAACACTAGGCTTTCGTCCATACCTCAACTCGTAAGAAGTGCGGTGCAAATGTGCTCTCAAAAATGCACGATTAGAACTATGGCAAGCAGTAGCTATAGCCTCAGCCCAAAACTTCCTAGGAGTACTGTACTCGTCTAGCATCATCCTAGCCATTTCTACCAGGGTCCTGTTCTTCCTTTCCACTACGTCATTTTGCTGAGGGACGTAGGGAGAGGAGAACTGATGCTCTAAACCTGACTCCACACAAAAACTCTCAAAATAGGAGTTCTTAAACTCCGTGCCATTGTCAGTGCGTATAGCTCGTAGGGCACCAAGGAGCTCAAAAGACAACCTATGAACCAAACCCCTAAAATGGGTAAAAGTCTCATCCTTCGAGGACATGAAAAACACCCAAGAATACCTCGAAAAGTCATCAACAATGACAAGAACATACCACTTCCCACCCACTGAATGCACTCTAGCTGGACCAACAATGTCTATATGTAAAAGCTGTCCTGGTGCATCAGTCATCACAACAGTGACTGGGGGATGAGAAGCAGCAACCATCTTGCCATGTCGGCAGGGAGAGCAAACTATGTCTTTGACCATTTTGAGTTTGGGCAAACCACGACTGAGATCGTGGCTGCTAACTCGGGTCAAATGATCAAATCCAATGTGACCAAGTCGCCTATGCCAGAAGGAGAGATCACGGGACTCAGAAGCAATCAAACACCGAAGAGAGTCTCCAGAAGAAACAGAAAAATCAGCACGGAAGACTCTCCCAAATCTAAAAATCCCTCAAATAACCCTCTTGATGAATCGAGGATTCTACAGGCATTACTCTTAAAACTCACCTCGAAAGAGTCATCAATAAGCTGAGAAACAGAAAGCAAATTGTATTGCATCTTACTTACTAAGGCAACATTTTTTAGAATGAAATTGTTATTAATGCAAATGGTACCTTTAGCGATGACTCTACCTGAAGAAGCATCCCCGAAAGTGATCAACTCATCACCGGGGGCTCGGACTAGGGAAGAGAACCATCGAGAATCTCCGGTCATATGACGAGAACAACCGGAGTCGACAATCCAAACATCTCCTTCCCCATCCGATTTAACTGATCAAGACACAAGAGAGAAAGATGACTCAAGATCTTGGGATAGAGTGAAGACTTAGGAACCCAATACTGAACCATACGACACCTCAGAGTACCAGTCACAGAAAAAGACTGGACTAGAGTGTCTCTCTGACGTTTAACCCTAACAAGATTAGTATCAACTCTAGTAGATGATCTAGGAGCTGAAACTGAGTTGGCATGCCGTGGTGCAAAAGCCGAACCACCCCAGTGAAGCTGCCTAAAACTCCTACCAGAAAACACATCACGCCGCTGATATCTACCTCGATGAGAAAAATGAGGAATATCAAGAGGACGGCGGAAAGACTGACTACGAACAGCTCCAGGACTAAAACTCACAGAACTAGCATGAAAACCGAGTCCTGGACGCTGCGCAAAAACAGGCAACTCTCTAACCTGTCTAGAAGCAGTGTGTACCTTAGGAGCACTCAAAGTCTGGGGATGACCCTGAATACCCATAAGAGCAGCAACACGCTCACGCTGAGTGATCTTGGCGCGCCTGAAGCAAAAATCTACTAGGTGACCATCCTTCTTACAGAAGGTGCATGTGTACTTCGCCTTGCTAGAGACAGAAGCAACAGGAGTAACACCCTTCTGGTCAGAAGTCCTATGGACAACCCCAGCAGACCTAAACACGGTGGTGCTCACTTTGGAAACTACCACAATCTCACCACTCTTGGAGCCGCGCACAATGGTGGGAGGATGCGCCCGAGTGTGCTCGAAGGGATCAAATCCTAGACCTTGATTGAATCTACTAATCTTGGATTGGTCTAGAATAAGATTGAGCTTCTTCTTGCCTCCTACAAACTTCTCGAGAGTGCTTATAAGATACTGGCAATCTCGAAAGAAAAAGGCACAAGAAGAACAGGGGGAAGAAGAAGAAGAACTAGAAAGATGAGCTCTCTCAGCACGTGCATTCTTCTCCCTCAGCACGGTTGCCTCAATCTTGAGGGCCTCACAAGAAACGCAAGGGGCATCTCTAATCCTAAGGGTTTGGTCTTTTAACTTCTTCCTAAGCTCGACATGGATTTGATCCACATCATCCTTAACCCCAGCACACAGCAGGCAACCAGATTTTTACTTAACTAGTAAGTCCTTAGCAAGTTCAGCACACTTGACATTTAAAGCATCATTGTCAAGTTTTAGTTGCCTACAGCCCTCACATGAGCTGACTGGGTCCTTAGAAGCATGCAATTCAAGTTCATCATTTCTAGCAGAAAGCTTCTTAAGGTGTGAACACATGGCATCAATTTCAGCAAGCAATTTAGGGCAATTAGAGCATGATGGAGTGGTGTGAGCAAAAGAAAACTAGCCTCAACAGGAATAGCATCAACAGAACTAGTGCTAGCATTCTTAAACCTAAGACCATCAAGTTCAGCAAGCACACTATCATGTATGGTCCTTAGGTTCTCCAACTCCACAAGAATAGCATCACAGAGAACACAGTCATCAGTGACTCGGGAGGGAGAAGATCTAAGTGAAGCTAACTCCCGAGTCAAGATACCTACTTCCTTCTCTAACTCAGAACACCTCGACCTAGCCTTAGCATGAAACTTGCCTAATTTACAGAAGGCAGCATTTAACTCGTCGTAGGTGGGTACCTCATCCGTGTCGCTGTACAGCTCGGAGTCGCTGATGCCGTTGGCGTCGGCCATGAAGCACATGCTGAAGAAGTCATCGCCGCCCTTCTTCTCTTGCGGTTCATCCTCGCCCTCATCGCTCCATGTCTCCGTGTCGGAGAGGTTGATGTCGTCAAGCGCGGCGGGGATGCGGTGGAAGAGCTTCTTGTTCTTGGAGAAGTTGCGGTACTTCTTCTCACGCGTCGGCTCATGAACTGGAGGCTTCTTGTTGCGGTTCTTGTCGATATAGTCGTTCTTTGCCAAACCGCCGGCATCGTTCTTAGCCTTCTCCAGTTTGGGATAGTTTTCTCGAATGTGGTTGGGGCCACCACACTCGAAACAGGTGATCATCCCACCTCTCTTCCTCTCTCTCACTCTCTTGTATGCATATGAAAATTTTCGAGCAAGAAGTGCAATCTCATTTTCTGGAAATTTTTCCAGTTGGTCATCGCTTAGCTCGCAAAGGGCGGAGAGAGAGAAACCATCAGAAGAAACAGAAAGAGAGGATCCAATGGGATCGGTGACCAAAGCCATCGACTGAGACTTCGTCTTCCGCGAGACGACATCGATCTCATGAGTCTTGAGGCGGGAATAAAGCTCGTCAAGTGTCAAGGTCGACAGGTCGGTGGTGTCCTTGATGGTGGTCACCTTCATCTCCCAAACGCGCAAGTCGAGTGCGGTCAAGAAATGTCGAGCATTATCCGAGTCAGGGTATATACAACCAACTGCTAGAAGATCGCTCAAGATCTTGGTAAAATGACCGAAGCACGCATCAAGACTCTCAACAGCGTGTTGTTCAAACTTGTTGAACTCACGCTTGAACTGGTCCTACCTCACGGTCTTGATTTGAGTAGTGCCCTCATGGTAAGCATCGAGGGTCACCCAAATATCGTGAGCGGAACAGAGGTGAGAAATCCTATCATACTCACTGCGGCTAAGACCCTGTATGAGGATGTTCCTTGCCTTAGCATTCGCCTCAACGTCAGCCATATTTTCAGCTGTGACGTTTTCATCAGCAGGAACCTCATACGGGAGTTTCACCTTCTACCATATCAGGAAGCCCTGGGCAGTGATGTATGGCTCCATCCGCGATTTCCAAAATAGAAAATCAACTCCAGCAAAAATGGGAGGCTTGGTGGAATACTTGTCCATCGCCAAGGTTCTTGAGACCGGTCAAGATCTATGGAAGAGCAAAACCGGCTCTGATACCAATTGAAAGATCGAAATGGCGAACAGAGGGGGCGGGTTAATGGTCGCAAATAAATTTTCCCAAATACTCCAACAAAAACCTCGACAAGATCGCTCAAAGGATATCGTGAAAAAACCCAAAAAATTAGACAACTATGTGTACCCCTAGCTTGCATGGATAAGTACCATAAAATATGTGGACATTTTTGAGTCACAATCCTGGTTGTCTAGTGTCCAAGATAAAGAGGAATCAATCCAACTCTTGCTTTTAGAAAGGACATCAATTCAAATCACAAAAGTCACTTTCAGAAAAGCAAAAGCAGAATTTCTAGAAATTGTCCTCCAATTGAACAGGAGGTTGGTGGGTTTCTGCAGCTCACAAAATTTTGATAAATTTTCTCCCTATGAAAAGAAACGTTTTGAAGAACTCCACCAAATTTCTCCTCAAAACGCCTAACAGAAAAATCAGGAAAAATCGAAGACCACAGTCAGTCAAAAACTTCGAGCAGAAAGTTTGGGGCTCGGTTTTCACCACATGGCGCCCAAACGGTGCAACAAGTGAACTCCAAACTTTTTATGCAGGTGAATATCCGAGTTCCGCACCTCCACCAGTAAGAATCACTTAAAAAGGATTTTTCTAGATTTTTATAAAAATCAAATAGTAAATACTGCGCAAAGAACAAGTTCTGGACAAAGTTGGAACTTGAAAGAAAAGATGTTCTCTACTCAATCCAAGAGTGCGAAAGAGATGTAAAACCATATGAACACACTCAAAACATCCAAGATCAACAGCATTTAGAAGGAGGGGAGGCAAATCCAAATTGCGTGAAAGTAAATTGCGAGAATGTAATTGCGGGAAAGTAAATGCTGAATCTAAATTGCGTAAAGTAAGGACATAATGTAAATGCGCAAAATAAATTCAGAGATGGATGGATAAAACTTTCATTTCTGGAATGAGAGGTTACAAAGCTTCACTTTCATGTGGGCAAAGCTCAAAGGAGCATTCAGAAACCTCAAAAACCTTCAAGGGAAGGAGGCTACCCCTCCACCCCTATTTATACTACTCTTGGGCCACCTACCACCCTTGGATGAGTCCCTCAACCCTAGAGCACTCATCTAAGGGCTAGGATTAACCCACACACACAGCCATGTAAGGGCTAACCCAAAACTCACACACATACTGGGTTTTCTTGCGCGGTTTTCAAAGCATACTACCTAGACCCGCTAACCTATCAACTAGACCTCAATCCGACAGCCCTCATTGATCCTTGCGGCATCTAGCTAGCATCAACTCCTTTCCTTGTCTTCTTGACTTGCCCAGACTCCGTCTCCGATCATCTTCCAGCGATCTCCCAACCGTCTGGACCTCCGACGCTCCTCACCCAGTCTCGGTTATCCTTCGCCTCACCATGACCTAGCACCGTCGTCCTCCAACCATCAAAGACAAGGAAACACCTCACATAGCAATGCCCACAATGATGTGCAATAAACCATCCAACTCATCACTACCGCGTCCATACGACCGTCAGATCGCCACTCTGGCAGAGACAACTCAAAATGCTTCATTTTGAAAATCAATCCAAATCAAACTCAAACTTGAGTACACCTTGCTCAAATAAAGTCAAATACTAATCACAAACATGGATGAACCTCCACATGTTCCTTCACTACGGCTCAGACTCGCTCTTATCTTCCCCAGTGACTGACATAGGGAAATGCAGTCTATATGCAATGCACGAACAGATTCCCAAACTCCCCCTGAACAAATATATCAATTTTAAGCTCAAATCTGGTTAAAGTTGAGTTATTATCAAGATTAGGCATAAAGGAAAACCGAATGAACTCAATAACAACCAGAAAAACAGAATGAGGAGAAGAAGTCGAGAAACTGCTAAACTGAATGGCTATTGAGCATAGATAAGATAGAAGAGACTCACTACGGCTCAGAAATGCTCTTATCTTCCCCAGTGAATGACATAGGAAAGTTGACTCTATATCCCAACTAAGGAGTGCACACAGACCCTGTCTACCCAGGAGGCCCAACACCTGCTAGACTTAGAAGACTGTGAGGGAACTCAACCTAGAGAGAAGAGAGAACAGCTAATCACGCATGATAGCAACCTAAAGCACAAGATAAGCGGTTAATGCAAAGCATGCCAGAAGTCTAAGTGAGTGAACTCAACTCAAGAAAATAAGCCCAAAATCACCCAGAAGAAACACAAAGAAAAGCAAAGCTAGAAGAGAACATATTATAAATAATATACAAACCAGCTCCCCCTCACGAAAAGTCGTAAGGGCTCACGACTCCCAGCTCACTCCTCAAGGCAACAAATCTGGAGCTATCCAAAGGCTTGGTGAACATATAGGCTAACTGGAGGTCACTCTCTACAAACTGAAGCGTGATATCTCCTTTCTCCACATGGTCTCTAAGGAAGTGATATCTAATATCAATGTGCTTGGTCCAGGAATGTTGCACTGGGTTTTTAGCAATGCAAATAGCAGAAGTGTTGTCACAGAAAAGTGGCACACGCACTATCTCTAACCCATAATCCCGCAAGTTCGATCTCATCGGGCTCGAGGACAGCAGTGGTGGCCATAGGAGTCATCACCGGCTTCCCATCAGACATATCGAAGCGCCTCAGAAGGTCACGGGTATACTTGCCTTGATGCAAGAAAGTACCCTCCCGAGTTTGATTGATTTGGAAGCCAAGAAAGTAGCTCAACTCACCCATCATACTCATCTCAAACTCTGTGCTCATCACCTCAGAAAACTGAGACACAAGCGAAGGAGACGAGCCACTAAAAATGATATCGTCCACATAAATCTGGACGAGAAGAAAATGCAACTCATGGTGTCTGATGAACAGAGTCTTGTCTACTACGCCCATTTTGAGGTCATGGCAGAGAAGATAAGACTTGAGCCTCTCATACCCTGCTCTGGGGGCCTGCTTGAGTCCATACAGAGCTTTGGAAAGCTTGTATACATGACTCAAAAACATCGGGTTCTCAAATCCTGGAGGTTGTTTAATATAAACCTCTTCCTCAATATAACTATTGAGGAATGCACTCTTGACGTCCATTTGATAGAGCTTGAAGCTCCGGGATGCAGAGAATGCAAACAGGATCCTAATAGCGTCTACTCTAGCTAGAGGGGCAAAGGTCTCCTCAAAGTCAAGACCCTCAACCTGAGAAAAGCCCTGTGCAACTAGCCTAGCCTTGTTGCGAATGACAACCCCATCCTCACTCTGCTTGTTTTTGAACACCCACTTGGTCCCAATGACATTATGACTAGATGGACGTTCTAAAAGCTGCCAGACTTTGTTCCTCTCGAAGTTTTCAAGTTCCTCATGCATAGCATTAGTCCAAGACTCGTCAGATAATGCATGAGTCACATCCTTCGGCTCAAACGAGGCAACAACGACAAAGTGAAGGCAGAATCTGGACAAACCTGATTTTGAGCGAGTGACGTGCTCAAATAGATCGCCGATGATCTAATCAGGTGGATGAGAACACTAAATATGACGGGGAGGTCCAGAAGCAGAAGTGGCCTCTACCTCAAGCACATAAGAGGTAGGAGCAGAGCCACTAGCTGAATGAGAGTCAAAAGGCAAGGGCTAGCCTTCCTGAGGTGCAGAAATGGAAACAGGAGGCACTTCAGGTGTAGAGGGGACGGGATCAGGTGGAACACCATCATCTCCATCATCCTCATCCTCTACAAAGATGGTCTCGGAGGACGAAGAACAGCCTGAAATGTCAGGTCTAGCTCCTGGGCTAGCCTCATCAAAGGTCACTTCACAAGTCTCTATGATCCTATGCGCATCGCAACTCCAGACCATATAGCTACGAGAAAAAGTCGAATAACCCAGAAAGATATCATCAGAAGAGCGAGACTCAAACTTATCCAGATTACCAGACTTCAAAATAAAACACTTGCAACCAAACACACAAAAATGAGAAACACTAGGCTTTCGCCCATAGCTCAACTTGTAAGAAGTGCGGTGCAAATGTGCTCTCAAGAATACAAGATTAGAAACATGGCAAGCAGTAGCTATAGTCTCAGCCCAAAACTTCCTAGGAGTACTGTACTCATCTAGCATCATCCTGGCCATCTCTACCAGGGTCCTGTTCTTCCTTTCCACTACGCCATTTTGCTGAGGGACGTAGGGAGAGGAGAACTGATGCTCTAAACCAGACTCCACACAGAAACTCTCAACATAGGAGTTCTTGAACTCCGTGCCATTGTCACTGCGTATAGCTCGTAGCGCACCAGGGAGCTCAAAAGACAACCTAGGAACCAAACCCCTCAAATGGGTAAAAGTCTCATCCTTCAAGGACATGAAAAACACCCGAGAATACCTCAAAAAATCATCAACAATGACAAGAACGTACCACTTCCCACCCACTGACTGCACTCTTGCTAGACCAACAGTGTCCATATGTAAAAGCTATCCTGGTGCATCAGTCTTCACAACAGTGACTGGGGGATGAGAAGCACCAACCATCTTGCCACGTCGGTAGTGAGAGCAAACTAAGTCTTTGACCATTTTGAGTTTGGGCAAACCACGAATAAGATCGTGGCTGCTAACTCGGGTCAAATGATGAAGTCCAATGTGACCAAGTCTCTTATGCCAAAAGGAGAGATCACGGGAGTAACATCCCAAAAAATACAATAATATGAAAATAAATATTTTGAATTTGAATATAATTATTTCTCATTTTTCCTGGTATTATTGGAATTTATTTGAATTTTCCTTGGAGTTGTGTATTGTAAGAAAAATCAAACAACTAGAATTAAATAATGGATAATGGTAAAAAGATAAAAAGGTAAAAATAAAATTTTGGAAAATTTACCATGGAACCCTATCCATTCTGGTAAGTCAGTAAAGTCAACAAGGAAAAAATTTATTTACACAAAAATAAATAAATTAAAGGAAGGACATCTCCTTTGACTAAAAACAGTGTGAATCAGAATTAATGTAAAATATTCGAAAATTATATGGAGCCATAAAAATTACCATGTCACACTCAGAGCAGGATATACAACTGGTAAAAATTTCAGGATTTATCATGTAACTTATACCTTCTAAAAATTCAAAAACAGAGGCATCAATAATCTGAAAATCAAAATGTCGGAATTTTTATAGAATAATTACAAAATATTTTGACTTGAAATTTTTATAGAGACATATTTAATCTAAATATAACTCTTTGACAAAGTTTCAAAAATAAATGCTGTAGTTTGTGCCCCTAAATAAATCAAAGACCGAAAAAGAAATTCTGGCATCAGCACAGTGTCAGAATTTTAATTAATTCATTATAGGGTATTTTGGTCCGAAAATTTTACTAGAAGAGAAAAACTACCAAAAGATGTCAGTAAAAAAGTTTCACAATATTTGACAGTGAAATGATAGGTATTTTAATGCGTGTACTAAACTGTCTGGGCTGGAACTTATGTCCTTACCTTGTCTCTTTCACTGACGTGTGGGCCCTGTCGACTGTACCGTAACCGTTCGCCGAAGGATTTGGAAAAGGGCTTCACTCACTGCCGGTGGATCCCGATCCCATTTGTTAGTCACGAATCTCATTTTTCTTTCTCCTCTTCTCCGACCAAGCCAGGAGAGGAAATGGAGTCCCCTTGGTTCAGTGATGCTTAATATGCTACCCATTCAACATCGAACTCCGTCGTCCTTGCTCCCGGCGAGCCACCATTTCCGCCGCCGCACGAGCTCGGTGGAGCCAAACCTCCGACTAATTCTGAGCCACAAAAGCTAGTCCCTTAGGATCGCCGGGATGCGTAGGAGCTCTACATGCTACCGATTCGTTGCCTCCGGTCGTGAATCGCCGCCGGCGAACTTCGGTTCCGACCCCTCTGCTTTGTGTGTATGCCATGTGGGACTCGCGAGTCAGTCACACGAATCACCGCACCTCTATCGTAGTCACTGTAGTCAGGTCCCACTGATCAACCGTGAATCGGTAGTCAGGCCGAAAAAGGAAAGACGCCTTCGCAATAGGAAAGTGTATTTCTGAGTTTTGTTTTAATTTTTAGAAACTGAGTTAATACAAATGCTTATAGATTTTGCATTATAACTCCAAATTGAATGAAATAAATTTCTATATTCATGTAAAATCAAGTACTTTCATAATATACAATAATGTTTTGAAAATGATCAATGGGTGAATTTGAAATTCAAATTTGAATAAAAGGGCACAGGATATGCGTCATATGAAATTGCTGCAATCAAATTTAGAATTTAATAAAACCAATTTTAGTAAAATCCTTATGCTTCCAGAAGTTCAAATATATAAAAATATTTAAATTTCATTTATGTTTGAACTACTTTCTATTAAAGATTTCATTCAATATATTAGAAATTCAAATAAACATAACTTGAATAAAAGAAATATGAAATAAGTAAAATTTGATTTCTAAATACTAGTGTGACTGTAGAATACCTGAATTTGCCAAAATAATTAAGAAGTAAACTTGATTTGAGTTCTCTTGAAAAATATAAAATAACCTAAGTGCAAGATGTATACATATGCATAGAGAATCAAATAGTTAGAATATAGATTAAATGAACTTGAATATAGACAAACTTAGTTTTGTTACGCTCCTGATATCACAAGGATCTCATATGTGTAAAAATATCTAAAGTTTACCATGGAAAACAGTAAATTTTAGTAGTCAAAGTTTCAATGCTTGTATAATCCAAATAGTCATAACTCTCATAAACTAACTTCAAATTTGACAAAACCGAATCCTATAACCATGAAAAAAATAATGCCCTTGCTGATTATGCAAAAATATCTTATGATTGTGCTAGTCTAAACTAAGTCCATATTAGACCGTAATGATCACTTATATGGAAAACATTTCGGATAACAGCCAAATATTGAGAAACCAGTTTTAAAACACTCTTAGAGTTGTTCCCTGTTAATGCCTGAAAAATGGGTAGATTGTCTTATAGGGCGTAGTCGCAAGCCTATGTCGAAAACTGAACCTCTGTCGTGTAGTTATAGAAACACTAAAGCATTTTCAACAGTCTGTAGAATATCTCGTCTAAATGCAAATATTATGAAGATCAGTTTAGAAATGATATTTACGATATTTACTATGCTATTCTGGAAAATATTTTATTTACAACTTGCTTTTCAACAAAATCCTGCTAGTTGTATAGCCTTGAGTATTATGGTCGTCGTAACCTTTAATATCATATAAGCTTTTTCAACAATGAATATTATATCTCGTCTACACACTAAAATATATGAAATCAGCTTAGAAATGTTCCTCAATGTATATGCTATCCAATTCCGAAGAAATAATCTTATTTCATCATGTTTTACATATAAATCCTATTATCCATATAACCCTAAGTATTATGATTAATGAGCTTCATAATATGAATAAGTGAACCTTGTAATAATGAAGTTTGTAGCTAATATATTTGTATCACCAGAACCTTCTTAAAAACAAAGAACAAATTTAGTAACTTAGCTTAATAGATCTAACTTTTTCAAAACCCTTCTTATGCAAATCACTTAAAGAATTAAGTGCTATTCGCATAACCATTTTAATTTGCGTTTTACTTCTTTTAATCCAAATAATTTTAGCATCTATAATTTGAAGTTATAGATACAAGAATTCATAATTTTAGCCCCTTGAATTCGTAAGTCAAGATTAGATAACCTATAGAAGAAACCATGTTTTGCTCATCATAAAAGCCAATAAGTATATGGATGTGTATTTACCTAAATCATGAGACCTTGAAATCATATAATTCAACCCTAATATATGCCTGTTTTCTTTAGTGAATCTTTATTTTGTTTTCTGTCTATTTTCTTTTTGCCCTTATTAAAGTTGGTTATTTGCTATATTTTTCGGTTGATCGACGTGTAGAATTCGACGTCCCTTCCTCCGTCGATGCCTCCGTCAGCCGTGGCCTCGTCTTCGTCGCAAGCAATAAATAAGCAAGGCAAGCACCCTCCTTTGACCATCTTGATCCCAAAATTTAATTTGCATTGTGTTTATTAAAATGTTTCATGCATGCGTCTACTTTCTGTAATTCGCTATTTTCTGTTACTGGTAGTTATACCTGTTGTCTCATGAAACTTCCTTGATAAGTATGGATATGTGAACCTTGATAACCATAGATTAAGCATAGACATTATTTAATGTTATCATGGGTATATGCGATTACTTTTTATCCATGCTTAGCCATGCTTTTAGAACTAATGAGGTTGACGATCAGATCAAAATTTGTTTCCTGAGAAATGGAAAATGTTGGAAACGAAGCTGTTGGTTATGGGTATTTTCATTAAAAACCAAAAATAAAACTATGGTGTTGATGCAGGCGATTATTGGCAATAGCCGGAGGTGCAGAGTGATTTGCACGTAGTGTAGGGTGGAGTGTCGCCCGTGTCGGATTAAGGACCGAACATAGTGTTGTATAATCCAAGATTGGTAGGGGCAACCTTAAACCAATTAAGTTATCTAGTTTAACTTTGCACATTGGTAGGCTGAAGTAGTACGGGCTCTCCTTTAGAGGTTTGCTCTACGGGGTGCCCACACCGAGGTGTTGGGAACAAGACTTACCAATATAACGGTGTACGCCATGTCTATGGAAAGTTCCAACATTCCTATGCTCTGAGTTCTTCCAGCATAGCATGGGTTTTATCGTCCCGGTGCTGGTGGAAAGTTAACTTAGATAATGTAAAGGTTTTCGTCATGAACATTCTGGACACACGCCGAAGATGCGTGAAACATGCGGTAAAAAGAAAAGGTCATGACTTGTGGGTAAAGTTGTACACCTCTGCAGAGTGTAAATCTGATCGATTAGCCGTCCCCTCGGTCATGGGAAACTTTGGTGAACTTGCACTAGTTAAATGTTTTGGTATTTTCTAAAAATGGGTTTTGGTTTGAAACCTGTTTAGCAGCTTTTGCTTTGTGTCAAAGGGCCGACTTTGTTGGTTTCCATGTCTGGTTATTCGATGCTCAAGATGGGTTGTGAGTATTACTTATGATTTACTTATTTCATATCAGTCAACTTGCTCTTACAACTTTCGTTTACAACTAACTTGATTTACAATATCAATTCTGCTTTATGCAAATTAATTGTAGTAGTCTCCTTTGAAATGGCCTGCATATATTATTGGTGTTGCTA
The DNA here is from genome assembly GCA_036346275.1 of Otatea glauca. Lineage (NCBI taxonomy): Eukaryota > Viridiplantae > Streptophyta > Magnoliopsida > Poales > Poaceae > Otatea > Otatea glauca. The sequence continues at coordinate 26,034,584 of CM070723.1, read as the reverse complement.
AAGTCTTGCGGAGTACGAAAGTACTCACCCTTGCTTATATGTTGTTTTTAGGTGGTTAAGTTAGCGAAGCTTCGAAGATTTCTTTCGTCGCAAGTTGCTGGATTTTCATCGACGTGATCTTTCTAGGGATTATGCCTTGTCAGTTTCTTGCGGGATTGGATGGGCACACTACAAGACTTTGCTTCTTTTGCTGCTGTAATCTCTGAGTTGTAAAGTTTTCTTTGAATAATAGTTTTCGCTCAATAATAATTGTTGTATGGTTGTGATTCCAACTGGTGTGTATGTGCGTACTAGCTACTGATCATGGGACTAGTACGGAATGCACATTAGATTTTCATTTTTGCGTGTATGTAAAATAGGGGTCGCCACAACGGGACTCTAAAGCAATCAAACACCGAAGATAGTCTCCAAAATAAACAGAAAAATCAGCACGGAAGACTCTCCCAAATCTAGAAATCCCGCAAACTAACCCTCCTGATGAATCGACGATTCTACAGGCATTACTCTCAAAACTCACCTCGAAAGAGTCATTAATAAGCTAAGAAATAGAAAGCAAATTTTATTGCAGCTTACTTACTAAGGCAACATCTTTAAGAATGAAATTGTCATTAATGCAAATGGTACCTTTAGCAATAACTCTACCTGAAGAAGCATCCCCGAAAGTGATCAACTCATCACTGGGGGGTCGAACTAGGGAAGAGAACCATCGAGAATCTCCAATCATATGACGAGAACAACCAGAGTCGACAATCCAAACATCTCCCTTCCCCATCCGACGAACCTGATCAAGACACAAGAGAGAAAGACGACTCAGTACTGGGATAGAGTGAAGACTTAGGTACCCAATATTGAACCATACAACACCTCAGAGTACCAATCACAGAAGAAGACTGGACTCGAGTGTCTCTCTGACGTTTAACCCTAACAAGATCAATAGCAACTCTAGTAGATGATCTAGGAGCTGAAATTTGGTTGGCCTGCCGTGGTGCAAAAGCCGAACCACCCTAGTGAAGCTGCCTAAAACTCTTACCAGAAAACACCTCACGCCGCTGATATCTACCTCGATGAGAAAAGCGAAGAATATCAAGAGGACAGCGGAAAGACTGACTACGAACAGCTTCAGGACTAAAACTCGAAGAACTAGCATGAAAACAGAGTCGTGGACGCTGCCCAAAAATAGGTGACTCTCTAACCTGTCTAGAAGCAGTGTGTGCCTTAGGAGCACTCAAAGTTTGGGGATGACCCTGAATACCCCTAATAGCAGCAACACGCTCAAGTCGATTGATCTTGGTGTGCCTGAAGCAGAAATCTACTAGGTGACCATCCTTCTTACAGAAGGTGCAGGTGTAATTCGCCTTGCTAGAGGCAGAAGCAACAGGAGTAACACCCTTCTGGTCAGAAGTCCTATGAACAACCCCAACGTACCTAAACACGGTGGTACTCACTCTGGGAGCTACCACAATCACACCACTCTTGGAGCTGCGTACAATGGTAGGAGGATGCGCCCGAGCGTGCTCCAAGGGATCAAATCCTAAACCTTGATTGAATCTACTAATCTTGGATTGGTCTAGAATAAGATTGAGCTTCTTCTTGCCTTCAACAAACTTCTCGAGAGTGCTCATAAGATACTGCCAATCTTGAAAGAAAGAGGCACAAGAAGAACAGGGGGAAGAAAAAGAAGAACCAGAAAGATGAGCTCTCTCAGCACGTGCATTTTTCTCCCTCAGCACGGCTGCCTCAATCTTGAGGGCCTCACAAGAAACGCAAGACGCATTTCTAATTCTATAGGCTTGGTCTTCTAATTTCTTCCTAAGCTCGAGATGGATTTTATCCAAGTCCCCCTCAATCACAGAACATCGCAAGCAACTTTTTTGTGACTTATCTAGTAAGTCCTTAGCAAGTTTAGCACACTTGACATTTAAGGATTCATTGTTGAGTTTTAGTTGCCTACAGCCCTCACATGAGCTGACTGGGTCCTTAGAAGCATGCATTTCAAGTTCATCGTTTCTGGAAGAAAGCTTCCTAAGGTGATCGCTCATGGCATCATTTTTGGCAAACAATTTAGGGCAATTTGAACTTGAAGGAGTAGAGTGAGCATGTAGGAAACTAGCCTCAACAGGAATAGCATCAACAGAACTAGTGCTAGCATTTTCAACCTAAGACCATCAAGTTCAACAAGCACACTATCATGTATGGTCCTTAGTTTCTCTAACTCCTCAAGCACGGCATCACACAAAGAACAGTCATCAGTGACTCGAGAGGGAGAAGATCTAAGAGAAGCTAACTCTCGAGTCAAGGTACCTACTTCTTTCTCTAGCTCCACACACCTAGCTCTAGCTCTAGAACGAAATTTTCCTAATTTGCAGAAAGCTTCATTGAGCTGGTCATAGGATGGTACCTATTCCGAATCGCTGTATAGCTCGGAGTCGCTGATGCCGTTGGCATCGGCCATGAAGCACATGCTGGAGAAGTCGTCGCTGCCTTTCTTCTCTTGTGGGTCATCCTCGCCCTCGTCGCTCCATGTCTCCGTGTCAGAGAGGTTGATGTCGTCAAGCGCGGTGAGGACGCGGTGGAAGAGCTTCTTGTTCTTGTAGAAGTTACGGTACTTCATCTCACGCGTCGGCTCACGAATTGGAGGCTTCTTGTTGCGGTTCTTGTCGATGTAGTCGTTCTTTGCAGAACCGCTGGCATCGTTCTTAGCCTTCTCCAGTTTGGGGCAATTAACCCGAATGTGGTTGGGGCCACCACACTCGAAGCATGTGATCATGCCACCTCTCTTTCTCTCTCTCACCCTCTTGTATGCATTAGAAAACTTGCGAGCAAGAAGAGCAAGCTCATTTTCTGGAAATTTTTCCAGTTAGTCATCGCTTAGCTCGCAAAGGGCGGAAAGAGAGAAACCAATAGAAAGATCAAGAGAAGATCCAGTGGAATCAGTGACCAAGGCCATCGATTGTGATTTCGTCTTGCGAGAGACGACGTCGATTTCATGAGTCTTGAGACGGGAGTAAAGCCCATCAAGAGTCAAGGTCGATAAGTCAGTAGTATCCTTGATGGTGGTCACTTTCATTTCCCAAACTCGAAGATCAAGTGCGGTCAAGAAATGTCGTGCATTATCTGAGTCAGGTATATGCAATCGACTACTCGGAGGTCGCTCAAAATCATCGTAAACTGACCAAAGCACTCGTCAAGACTCTCACCAGCATGTTGTTCAAACTTGTTGAACTCACGCTTGAACTAGTCCTGCCTCACGGTCTTGATTTGAGTAGTGCTCTCATGGTAAGCATCGAGGGTCACCCAAATCTTGTGAGCGGAACCACTACGCCAAAACCTGCAATAGGTGACGGTCTATTTGTGGCGGTTTTTTTCGAACCGCCACAAATATAATTATCAGTGGCGGTTCTATATTGAAAATGGCGGGAAGAATATCAGTGGTTGTTCTATCCTCGAACCGCCACTGATAATTCATTATCACTGGCGGTTCGAGGATAGAACCGCCACTGATAATACAATAGTATCGATGGCGGTTGGAGGATAGAACCGGTTCTATCCTCCAACCGCCATCGATACTATTAGATTATCGATGGCGGTTCTATCCTCGAACCGCCAGTGGATAATGAATTATCAGTGGCGGTTCGAGGATAGAACCGCCATTGATAATATAATCAGTAGCGGTTCTAGTTAACAACCGCCACTGATTATACCTCCTATAAGTAGGTGGTCAATAGCAACACTGGTCTTCTTCCTCCCGAGAGCAAACCAAAACTTCTAATTTTCAGATTTCGTTTTCTCCAATTCTTGTGTTGTACTTCCTCTAGTTGTTCCTTGGTGAGTTATTTTTTCTCCTCTCTTGATTTGTGTTAATCTTGTTGCAATTTAATTTTTAAACCTAGTTCAATTAAGGTTTATATGTAGATGAGATGAAAAGTTTAGATTTTATTTATTTTTATTTACCTACCATTTTGTAGTTGATGAATTTATTTCCTAGCTAGATTCATTAGATGATGTTGTGTTCCTTTTATAGATGATGAATTATGATCAAGCATATATTTAATATAAATTGCATTTTAAGTTAATTTGGTAGATGATGAATTTATTATCTAGCTTCTTTAGATGATAAGTAATTAGATTAGTTTTTTAATTACTATTAATTTGGTTCCATTAGTGTGCACGTATAATATACATCTTGCATATATTAAATTTGTTCAATTAAGATTAGTGGATATTAATATACATGAAATTTTAGTTAATTTGGTAGATGGGTGCTCATCATTTTTAGATGATGAATTTATTATCTAGCTCCTTTAGATGATAGGTAATTAGATTAGTTTTTTAATTACTATTAATTTGGTTCCATTAGTGTGCACGTATAATTAGTGTGCACGTATAATATACATCTTGCATATATTAAATTTATTTATTTAAGATTAGTGGATATTAATATACATGAAATTTTAGTTAATTTGGTAGGTGGGTGCTCATCATTTTTAGATGATGAATTTATTATCTAGCTTCTTTACAAGATAAGTATTTAGATTAGTTTTTTAATCAATTTTTATATATCAATTAATTTTAGATGGACCGGAGATGGATGTACAATGCGAACCGTTACAGTCGAGATTACATCGACGGCGTATCTACTTTTCTAAGAGCCGCTGAGGAGAACAAGTTGCACAAGAAGACGGAGTACATACATTGTCCATGCATTGATTGCAAGAATGAGAAAATGTTTTCAGACAAAGAGCACATCCACTTGCACTTGATTCGAAGAGGTTTTGTACTTGGCTATACACGTTGGACAAGTCACGGTGAAGAGGAAAACATACATGAAGGTGATAACGTATTGGATGATGGAGAAGGCATTATGGCAGCTGACATTAGTTATGGATTTGATGAGGATAGGTTGGACATTGATGACGATAATAATCTTACTCAAATGTTGCGCGATGCAGAAGGGAACTACACTAGCCAGAGAGAGTTTAATCAATTCAAGGGTTTGTTGGACGACTCGGACACACCTTTGTTCTCGGGTTGCAAGGAGGAATACACAAAGTTGCACACCGTGCTTTCACTTGTAAAATTGAAGGCAAGCAATGGTTGGTCCGATAAGAGTTTCACGGTGCTATTACATCTCTTAGCGGACATGCTTCCAGATGGAAATGTATTGCTGATAACCACTTATTTAGCTAAGAAGGTTGTATGTCCATTGGGATTGGAAATAGAAAGAATACATGCATCTCCAAACGATTATAAACTCTATCGCAAAGAGTATACGGACATGCATGTATGCCCGGTGTGCAAATCATCGCGATACAAGTGTAAAGGCCATGACAGCGAGGGCACCGTGGTGAAGAAAGGAGCTCCCACTAAAGTGGTGTGGTATTTACCAGTAATTCCTCGGTTGAAGCGTTTATTTGGAAACAAAAAGCATGCCCAACAGATGCGATGGCACTCAGAAGAGCGTAAAAATGATGGAAAGCTGAGACACCCTGCTGATTCTGCTCAGTGGAGAACCATCGATAGGCTCTTTAGAAAGGACATCGGGAATGAACCGAGGAATATAAGGTTTCGGTTGAGTACGGATGGAATGAATCCTTTCAGTAACATGAGTAGTATTCATAGCACTTGGCCCGTGACTCTCTGTATCTACAACCTTCCTCCTTGGTTGTGTTTGAAACAAAAGTACATTATGATGTCGCTGCTTATCCAAGGGCCGAGACAACCTGGCAATGGTATTGATGTATACCTACAACCATTGGTGGAAGATCTTGTGATACTGTGGAACGAAGGTGTACAGGTATGGGATGAGTACAAGCAAGAGTACTTCATCCTACGGGCATTGTTGTTTTGCACCATCAATGATTTCCCTGCCCTTGGTAACCTATCCGGTCGTACTGTAAAAGGAGCCAAAGCATGCCCCGAGTGCATGGATGAAACCACTAGTGTGTGGCTCAATAACTCGAGGAAAACCGTGTACATGCATCACCGTAGGTTCCTTCGCAGGAATCACCCCTACCGCAATATGAAAAAACAATTCGACGGGACAAAAGAGGATGGTATAGCCCCAAGGCCTCATCGTGGGGAAGAGGTATATGATATGGTTAAGGATATTAATGTCGTACTTGGAAAGGGAGATAGTAATAATAAATCGAGGTCTCGTACTGAGAAGACCACATGGAAGAAGAGATCGATATTTTGGAACTTGCCCTATTGGAAGGACGTAGAAGTTCGACACTGCATAGACGTCATGCACGTGAGAAAATGTATGTGATGACTTGATTGGTCTTTTGGTCAACATTCCTAGCAAAACTAAGGACGGACTGAAGGCACGAAGGGACCTAGAAGATAAGAAAATCAGAGCTGAGCTACTTCCTCAGGACACCGGGAAAAGGCGACTTTACCTTCCCCCAGCTTGCTACATTCTTTCGAAGAAAGAGAGAACAGACCTTTGCAAATGCTTGCATGGTGTGAAAGTTCCGTCCGGTTACGCAAGCATCAAGAAACTGGTCTCGATGAAAGATTTGAAGTTAATCGGCATGAAGTCTCATGATTGTCATGTGATGATGACACAAATGCTTCCTATTGCAATTAGAGGTATTTTGCACGAAAAGGTCCGAAGGCAATCATGAGGTTGTGTTTCTTCTTCAACACGATTTCACGAAGGTCATCGATCCCATCGGACTTTACGAATGCAGAATGATGTGGTCAAGACACTATGCCGACTAGAGATGTATTTCCTCCATCATTTTTCGATATAATGGTTCATCTCATTGTTCTCCTTGTGAACGAGATAAATGTATGTGGCCTCAGATTCTGCATCGATGTACCTGTTCGAAAGGTACATGGGTACCTCAAGAAGTATGTACGCAATCGATCTCGTGGAGGGTCTGCATTGTGGAAGGTTTTGCAACCGAGGAGGTTATCAAGTTTTGCGTGGATTACATGGAGGGGGTGGAACCGGTAGGAGGGCCTGTATCTCGCCATGAGGGTAGGCTAGCTGGGAAAGAGACGATTGGAAGGAAATCAACAAATTCTTACGATCATGGATTGTTCAAAAGCTCATTTCACGCCTTGCAACAATCAGTTGAGGTGTCCTCGTATATGGACATGCACAAGGATAAGCTACGAGAGGAAAATCGTGGACGATCAGAGGTTTGGGTAACAAAAGAGCATAACCGTTTGTTCAATCATTGGTTCAAAGAGCATATGACTGGGAAAGAAACGAGTGTCATGTTGAGGTGGCTGGCAAAAGGGCCATCAGGTACAATCTTGACATGGCAAGGATATGACATAAATGGATATACCTTTTACACGAGATCTCAAGATAGCAAAAGCACCTACCAAAATAGTGGTGTCTGCATAGATGCCTATGACAACACAGGCAGTAAGAAGAGTAGCTTCTATGGGTTCATAGAAGAGATTTCGGAGCTCGACTACTGTATTTTTAAGATCCCAATGTTTCGGTGTCGTTAGGTACAACTCCCAAAGGGTGTCAAGGTGGACAAGTACGGCTTCACTACTTTGGACATCGAACATGTCGGATACATAGATGAACCATTCGTACTTGCGAAGCAAGTAGCACAAGTCTTCTATGTAATCGACCCGGCAGATAAGAAGCACCATGTAGTTCTTCAGGGGAAAAGAAGGATCGTCGGAGTAGAGAATGTCGTGGACGAGGAAGAGTACAACCAGTTTGATGAGTTGCCTCCTTTCATAGATGGCAACATCAGGCTCGAGGAAAAAACCACTCAGGAAGCTACCTATCATCGTGACTATCATGAAGAAGGGCAAATTGTGAAAGAAAATAATTAGCTATATACGAGTAATGGCAATATCAGAGGCGGAGCCAGCTCCTGGGCAGGGCGGGCGCCTTCCCGGGTTCGCTAGCGATGACCAGGCCGCACAAGTCTTCTATGTAATCAACCCTAATGATGACCATTATTGAAGATAATCTTGTGCATGGTAGTTTAAAGTCTGTTTTCGGTTTCGTTTCCTAGCTATGTGCTAGTTTTTCTTGTCTTTGAGTCAGTTTCGGACTCTGGTAGTTTTGGTGATTGTTTCAGTGTCTGAAGAGTACTTGATTGTTTTGCCGGATGACAAAATAGTGTTCTATCCGGTTGAAAGTTTGGAGAGTTTGTTGAGTCATCGGTGAAAGGAGTCTCGGATTCTTTCCTCATAAACCGCTTATGTATTTGCTTTATAAGTAATAGACAAAATCGTAAAACGCTGCAATTGCGCAAAGACCAAAACCGTGTCTTCAACTCGCCACGCTATTCGACAATACAGTGAAGCGTATTGTTGATTCAGAAACAAAGTTCAGGGTTAACGCATAGAGGCACATCAGTGGCGGTTCTTCAAAAGAACCGCCACTGATAAAATTATCTGTGGCGGTTCGTATAAAGAACCGTCACAGATAATATATGTATTAGTGGCGGTTCATATAAAGAACCGCCACTGATAACATTATCTGTGGCGGTTCGTATAAAGAACCGTCACAGATAATATATGTATCAGTGGCGGTTCGTATAAAGAACCGCCACTGGTAACATTATCTGTGGCGGTTCGTATAAAGAACCGCCACAGATAATATATGTATCAGTGGCGGTTCTTTTTAAGAACCGCGACTGATAATATGCTCCGTCTATAAATAAAATAGATACCGCCGCTTCTTAATCGCCCTAAACCCCTAAACTCCCGCCCTTCTGATGCACCTAAACCCTAAACTCCCGCTGACGCGCTTGCGTGCGACGCTGTCCTCGCTGACGCCGCCGCTGACGCCGCTTTCGCCCTCGCCCCTGCGCCGCGCCGCGTCGTCCCAGACGCGCGCCCTCCTCGACGACGCCGCCCCGGTAAGCGCCGCTTACTCTCGCCGCCCGCGCCCGCGCGCGCTCGACATCGCTTCGACACGCCACCCGCTGACACCTCGCCCACGCGCCGCGTCTCGACGCTGTCCTCGACGACGCCACCCTCCCGACGACGCCGCCCGGCCCGACGACGCACGCGATCGCCGCCCGCGCCGCGCGCCGACGCCGCGCCGACGATGCCCCCTCCTCGATGACGCCGCCCCCACCGACGCCGCCACAGTCACCGCACCCGCGCCCTCGCCCGACACCTCCTGTGCCTGACGCCGCCCGTGCCAGACGTTGTCCCCGGCAAGGTCAGAGCCTCTTTTCCTCTCACCCCATGGCTCGAATGCGTCTGATATATAGTCTTTGCCTTACCATGTGCATCACATGCTGTGTTTTGTTGTGTCAGTGCTTTCCTGATGATTTCAACTGTGTTTCATAGTTTTAGAGTACCCACAGTTTCACGGCAAGGGTTAGTACATTACAGTTGTATATTCTACTTTTCATTTGATGTATGTGTAACTTTTGTAAGATTCATCAGGCACTAGTATAGTGTACTGTCTTCCGATTTTCTTTCCCAGCACGTAATATATGGTCTTTTCCTTGTCTAGAACGTTTGTTTCCTTTTCCTTAATTCCAGGATATTTGTTTCCTTTTCCTCGAGATGATGCTGGAAGTGGGGGGAGATCTGTTGTGGGCCACAGGGATGAGTTAGACACATTAAACAATGGCCATCGGATGTGGGTGAGTAAAGCTGAGGAAAGATCTGAGAGGTTAATTTTGATGGAGGCAAGTTTCTGGGGATGTTTCGCTGGGTGCATGAAGGTTGGGCCATCTCTAGTGGGGTGCATTATTTAGGGTGGACGTAGAAAAGAATGCTTAGGTGTATTATAAAGGGGTATAGATTACTGTGGTTGCACCTGTGCTCATATGTGCAATGTGGTGCTATGAGCAATGTGAATTAACGTTGAATGCACACAAACTTTCACCTAATTCTAAAACAAAATGGTAATTGTATGGATCTCAGTTTATCAAAGCGATGAAAGATTCATGTGCTATCCTCTTTCTACATGTTTTGAATTGCTTCCAGTACTTGAAAGATTCATGTATCACATGTTGGGAACCATATATGCAGACATCCTATCCTCGAGTGGCTTATTTTTTCCTCATTTGGTTGTTCCTTGGCGCTATTCCTTTCCATTTATTTTGCTTGACTTCTCTTTCGCAAGTTTGAGTGGTTAATTGACCACAAAGATATCTCTTGCTATATAACTTTAAATTGAGCAAACGAAGACATTTTAAGCATCTACATAAAATTTGCCATTTATTCAGAAGATGTATTACTAGTTCCCAGATTAGAGATGAACAGAGGTTATATACATTAACAGTAGTTCTGAACAGCAGGTACTAAAATGAATATAGCTTTTAATTGGCTAAGTAGAAATTTGCATTCTTCCACTTGTTCTGATCTAATTAAGTCTCTTGCTCTTGCAAAATCTTTTTCATCTTAGCACCACACAATATTACACATAGGACAGTACATCTTTACTTTGAAATTCCATGAGATGATTCTGTAATAATTGACGAAAATTATGTTTCGGGTCGAACTATAGTTCTAATTGATCATTTGACTCGAGTTAGCAGCCACGATCTCATTCGTGGTTTGCCCAAACTCAAAATGGTCAAAGACTTAGTTTGCTCTCCCTGCCGACATGGCAAGGTGATTGCTGCTTCTCATCCCCTAGTCACTATTGCGATTACTGATGCACCAGAACAGCTTTTACATATTGACACTATTGGTCCAGCTAGAGTGCAGTCATTGGGAGGGAAATGGTACATTCTTGTCATTGTTGATGATTTTTCGAGGTATTCTTGGGTGTTCTTCATGTCCTCGATGGAAGAGAATTTTACCCATTTTAGGGGTTTGGTTCATAGATTGTCTTTTGAGCTCCCTGGTGCCCTACGAGCTATACGAAGTGACAATGGCACGGAGTTCAAGAACTCCTATTTTGGGAGTTTTTGTGTGTAGTTTGGTTTAGAGCATTAGTTCTCCTCTCCCTACGTCCCTCAGCAAAATGGCGTAGTGGAAAGGAAGAACAGACCACAGTAGAAATGGCCAGACGATGCTAGACGCAGTCAAGACTCTAGGAAGTTTTGGGCTGAGGCTATAGCTACTGCATGCCATGTTTCTAATCGTGTATTCTTGAGAGCACATTTGCACCGCACTTCTTACGAGTTGAGGTATGAGCGAAAGCTCAATGTTTCTCATTTTCGTGTGTTTGGTTGCAAGTGTTTTATTTTGATGTCTGGTAACCTGGATAAGTTTGAGTCTCGTTCTTCTGATGGTATCTTTCTGGGTTATTCGACTTCTTCTCGTAGCTATAGGGTCTAGAGTTGCGATGCGCATAGGATCATAGAGACCTGTGAAGTGACTGTTGAAGAGGCTAGCCTAGGAGCTAGACCCGATATTTCACCTGAGATGCCTCCTGTTTCCATTTCTGCACCTCAGGAAGGCCAACCCTTGCCTTCTGACTCTCATTCAGCTAGTGGCTCTGCTCCTACCTCTTCTGTGCATGAGGTAGAGGCCACTTCTACTTCTAGACCTCCCCGTCATATTCAGCGTTCTCATCCACCTGATCAGATCATCAGCGATTTGTTTGAGCGAGTCACTCGCTCAAAATCAGGTTTGTCCAGTTTCTGCCTTCACTCTGCCTTTGTTGCCTCGTTTGAGCCGAAGGATGTGACTCATGCATTATATGACGAGTCTTGGACTAATGCTATGCATGAGGAACTTGAAAACTTCGAGAGGAACAAAGTTTGGCAGCTTGTAGAACGTCCATCTGGTCATAATGTCATTTGGACCAACTGGGTGTTCAAAAACAAGCAGAGTGAGGATGGGGTTGTCATTCGCAACAAGGCTAGGCTAGTTGCACAGGGCTTTTCTCAGGTTGAGGGTCTTGACTTTGAGGAGACCTTTGCCCATGTAGCTAGGATAGAGGCTATTAGGATCCTGCTTGCATTTTCTGCATCCCGGGGCTTCAAGCTCTATCAAATGGATGTCAAGAGTGCATTTCTCAATGGCTATATTTAGGAAGAGGTTTATGTCAAACAACCTCTAAGATTCGAGAACCCCAAGTTTCCGAGTCATGTATACAAGCTCTCCAAAGCTCTGTATGGACTCAAGCAGGCCCACAGAGCATGGTATGAGAGGCTCAAGTCTTATCTTCTCAGGCATGACTTCAAAATGGGCGTAGTAGACAAGACTCTGTTCATCAGACACCATGAGTCGCATTTTCTTCTCGTCCAGATTTATGTGGACGATATCATTTTTGGTGGCTCATCTCATTCGCTTGTGTCTCAGTTTTCTAAGGTGATGAGCACAGAGTTTAAGATGAGTATGATGGGCGAGTTGAACTACTTTCTTAACTTCCAAATCAAGCAGACTTGGGAGGGTACTTTCTTGCATCAAGGCAAGTATACCCGTGACCTCCTGAGGCGCTTCGATATGTCTGATGGGAAGCCAGTGATGACTCCTATGGCCACCACTGCTGTCCTCGAGCCCGATGAGGATGGTGAGCCTACTGATCAAAAGGAGTTTCGGAGCATGATCGGCTACCTCTTGTACCTCACTACTTCGAGGCCGGACATACATTTCGCTGTGTGTCTGTACGCTCGATTTCAAGCGTCTCCTCGCGCCTCTCACCGCCAGGCGGTCAAGCGCATCTTCAGGTACCTTCGTGCTACCACTGATTTTGGTATTTGGTACTCTTCTTCTTCTTGTCTATCTCTTAGAGCCTTTTCCAATGCCGACTTTCCTGGCTGTAGGATAGATAGGAAGAGCACTTTTGGCACTTGCCAATTCATTGGCACTTCTCTTGTTTCTTGGTCATCTAGGAAGCGATGCAGGGTTGCCTGATCCACCGTGAGGCCGAGTATGTTGTTGCGACCGATTCTTTGTAACTAGGTGCTCTGGATGAGATCGACCTTACGAGACTATGGGTTAGAGATAGAGATTGTGCCACTTTTCTGTGGCAACACTTCAGCTTTTTGCAATGCTAAAAACCCAGTGCAACATTCCCGGACCAAGCACATTGATATTAGATATCACTTCCTTAGAGACCATGTGGAGAAGGGATATATCGCGCTTCAGTTCGTAGCACTACGCCAAAACCTGCAATAGGTGACGGTCTATTTGTGGCGGTTTTTTTCGAACCGCCACAAAGATAATTATCAGTGGCGGTTCTATTTCAAAAATGGCGGGAAAAATATCAGTGGCGGTTCTATCCTAGAACCGCCACTGATAATTAATTATCAGTGGCGGTTCAAGGATAGAACCGCCACTTATAACAAATACATTATCAGTGGCGGTTGGAGGATAGCACCGCCACTAATAACTTTAGTGGCGGTGCTATCCTCCAACCGCCATCGATTCTATTGGATTATCCGTGGCGGTTATATCCTCGAACCGCCATCGATAATTCATTATCGATGTGATTCGAGGATAGAACAAATCACAGATAATATTATCGATGGCGGTTCTAGTTAAAACCGCCACTAATAATATTGCCTATAAATAGGTGGTTAGTAGCAGCACTGGTCTTCTTCTTCCCGAGAGCAAACCAAAACTTCTAAATTTCAGATTTCGTTTTCTCCAATTCTTGTGCTTGTACTTCCTCTAGTTGTTCCTTGGTGAGTTATTTTTTCTCCTCTCTTGATTTGTGTTAATCTTGTTGCAATTTAATTTTTAAACCAAGTTTAATTAGGATTTATATGTAGATGAGATGAAAAGTTTAGATTTTGTTTATTTTTATTTAGCTACCATTTTGTAGTTGATGAATTTATTTCCTAGCTAGGTTCATTAGATGATGTTGTGTTCCTTTTATAGATGATGAATTATGATTAAGCATATATTTAATATTAATTGCATTTTAAGTTAATTTGATACATGATGAATTTATTATCTAGCTCCTTTAGATGATAAGTAATTAGATTGGTTTTTTAATTACTATTAATTGGGTTCTATTAGTGTACGGACATATACATCTTGCATATATATGAATTTATTATCTAGCTCTTTTAGATGATAAGTAATTAGATTAGTTTTTTAATTACTATTAATTTAGTTCCATTAGTGTACGGACATATACATCTTGCATATAATAAATTTATTTAATTATGATTATTGGGTATTAATATAAATGAAATTTTAGTTAATTTGGTAGGTGGGTGCTCATCATATTTAGATGATGAATTTATTATCTAGCTTCTTTACAGGAAAAGTATTCAGATTAGTTTTTTAATTACTATTAATTTGGTTCCATTAGTGCGGACATATATTAAATTTATTTAATTAAGATTATTGGATATTAATATACATGAAATTTTAGCTAATTTGGTAGGTGGATGCTCATCATTTTTAGATGATGAATTTATTATCTAGCTCATTTAGATGATAAGTAATTAGATTAGTTTTTAATCAATTTTTATATGTTAATTAATTTTAGATGGACCGCAGATGGATGTATAATGCGAACTGCACATACAGTAGGGATTACATCGATGGGGTATCTGCTTTTCTAAGAGCATTGAGGAGAACAAGTTGCACAAGAAGACGGAGTACATACATTGTCCATGCATTGATTGCAAGAATGAGAAAATGTTTTGGACAAAGAGCACATCCACTTGCACTTGATTCGAAGAGGTTTTGTACTTGGCTATACACGTTGGACAAGTCACGGTAAAGAGGAAAACATACATGAAGGTGATAACGTATTGGATGATGGAGAAAGCATTATGGCAGCTGACATCAGTTATGGATCTGATGAGGATAGGTTGGACATTGATGACGATAATAATCTTGCTCAGATGTTGCGTGATGCGAAGGAACTACACTAGTCAGAGAGAGTTTAATCAATTCAAGGGTTTGTTGGATGACTCGGACACACCTTTGTTCCCGGGTTGCAAGGAGGAATACACAAAGTTGCACACCGTGCTTTCACTTCTAAAATTGAAGGCAAGCAATGGTTGGTCCGATAAAAGTTTCACGGCGCTATTACAACTCTTAGCGGACATGCTTCCAGATGGAAACGTATTGCCGATAACCACTTATTTAGCTAAGAAGGTTGTATGTCCATTGGGATTGGAAGTAGAAAGAATACATGCATGTCCAAGCGATTGTATACTCTATCGCAAAGAGTATCTGACATGCATGTATGTCCGGTGTGCAAATCATCACGATACAAGCGTAAAGGCCATGACAGCGAGGGCACCGTGGTGAAGAAAGGGGCTCCCGCTAAAGTGGTGTGGTATTTACCGGTAATACCTAGGTTGAAGCGTTTATTTGGAAACAAAAAGCATGCCCAACTGATGCGATGGCACTCAGAAGAGCGTAAAAAGGATGGAAAGCTGAGACACCCTGCTGATTCTGCCCAGTGGAGAACCATCGATAGGCTCTTTAGGATGGACTTCGGGAATGAACCGAGGAATGTAAGGTTTGGGTTGAGTACGGATGGAATGAATCCTTTCGGTAACATGAGTAGTATTCATAGCACTTGGCCCGTAACTCTCTGTATCTACAACCTTCCTCCTTGGTTGTGTATGATGTGCTGTTGTGCACTGGAACACTTAGTCATCAACTAATTAGGAATAAACATGTCAAACAAGCAAAAAGCCAGCCTTTTCTGACGGTCGGAACAAAATAGTGCGGGGCATGGAATTATTTTTTGAGCAGTTTAGCACAAGATGAATACACCCATAGCACAAAACATCATTTTAGGAGTTATTGTCTATTGCAAACACTTTTCTGTGTCATGATTAAGACCATGGGATCCTAAAGAGACAAGTTTATATATATATATATGGTTACTGCCTAATTGTTTCTTTAAGCAAGCAATATGTGCCAATTGTTTCTTTAAGCAAGCAACAGGAACAAGAATTAATTAACTTGCCTAATTTTCTTAGAATATTGATCTAGACAATCGGAGCCCGCTCAACTTGAAAAATCTTGAAGCCTAACCCGTCACACCAAAATCTTGAAGCTCATTTATACTTATTAGACGAACCTGTTACTTCTTTCTTCGCTTCTACCATATTTTAGAACTAGCTAAGAATGCTACGGATCATCTTCCACTTGTTGCATCTGCATGCTTTGTTCTATAGTCATCCACTTGCCCTACATGTTTCCATCTTCCACTTGTCCTACATGTTTTATTTAGATTGAGTTTCATTAATGCAAACCATGGGCGTTGCAAGGTGTATGTGTGTAGCATTTTAGTGCTCACTGTATGCACCATAGCTACATATTGGGTCCACAAAATTTACAACCAATCAGAACTAGTTCAAGAGTTAATGCTTGCTTAATTAGTTTTGTTCTGAGCTAATTAAGTATCTTGCTCTTGCAAAATCATTTTCATCTTAGCAACACACAATATGACACACAGGACAGTACATCTGTACTTTGAAATTCCATGAGATGATTCTGTAATAATTGATTTAAAATTATGTTTCGGGTTGAATCTGTAGTTCTAATGGAGCCCAAACCGAGCCTATAGTGGAGGAGAGCCCGCGGGTACCTTACCCTCCACCCAACCACCGAATGTGCCGAGGCCTCCACCGCTGTTGCAGATGATGCTCCTGTTGCAAGACGCCGAGGACAAGGGAAAACTAAGAAGCCTGAAGGCCGGTACACCATCTCAGAGGTCTTAGATACTGGGGCCCCTGTTGCACCGAGAAAATCAGCAGCAAAATACAGGTCAACATGCGGGTACATCGTATGGGATAAAGTGCCAATCACCTATTCGGATTGGCATAAAGTGCCCCGAGCCACCAAAGAGGATCTGTGGATGAGCTCAAAAACCTTCAAATTCCCGAAGGAGCCGAAGATCTTGTGCGTCGCGACGCATTGATGACCATGGATGCGGCGTGGAGAAACTTCAAGCGGGTGAACACAAATTATGTGAAGCAAAACCGGTCGACCATCGGAGAGTACCCAAGATTGGAGCTATATTGGGATGAGTTTGTGGCGATGAAGCAATCGGAAGCAGCAAGGAAGTCGAGTGAGGACCACATTAGCATCGCAAGAAGGAATACTCACCCCCACAGACTTGGCACGAGTGGGTACGCGGGTAAAATTTCTCAATGGGAGAGGCAAGAATTAGAAGCGGTCCAATTGGTGGCACAAGTCCCTTGATCGGACTACGGATCGAGTGAAGCACTACGTGCTAGCGAGGGCGTATATGTTGTCATCGGGGTTTATCATTCAAGAGCGTAAGACGAAGCAATGACGCAACGAGTTCACGAGTTTCACGCCTATCCACCCAAGGATCTTTTCACCCAGACGGGGAGAAAGACGAGCTAACAGCCGCCCTAGGAAACAAAGAGCACTCGGTCTGGACACGAGGCGTCGGGGTCAAGGTTCCATGGAGGAGTGGATTCCTGAGCACGGAGACTCTTATAGAGTCGGAAGAGAGCTAAAGATGAGCGGTGAGAAGGAAATGGAAATGATGAAGGAAAGGGTTCTACGAGAAATACAAGGCACCATTGAAGAACAAGTTGAACGACAAGTACAACAAGCCTTGAGTCGATCGCAGCCCACAACGTTTTCTCCATCCTACTACAGTCGTCGTAGCGATTCGCGTCCCACGCCATTGGCGTAAGCGGACAACAACCATTATCCCGTGGACGACATACAGACCCCACACCTGTCGACTCAACGTGCCCGTGATGAACATATTTATGCAGTACCGCCACGGGGTAGTCTATCCGTGCCAAGAAGGGTGTCTCTGCACAATACCCGATAAGCGCCAGTTTATGCAAAGGTCCAAGTGGACACGGTATTTGCACGCTTTGTTGAGATCGGATGGAAAACCCACCAATGATGAGATAACTACTCTAGGAAGTGCCGCCCACTCATTCATCCAATGGCGCAAGCGTGACATCGTCTTGGACCATGCGATGCCATCCTCTCTGCAGATACAATCCTCGCATCCGTCACCAAAGACACGAGAGTGAAACGGGAAGAAGCAAAATGAGGTAGAAAAGAAATGCATTGAGGACCCCATCAAGATGGCCACCGTTAGTACTCCAAAGCGAAACCTATAACACTGGTACTTCAAATGACAAACCTACAACCTCGATCCCAAAATTGGCACATTAGACAAGTCAGACGGCCCGGATCAAAGTGAGGCCAGACCGAGTATGATGTCGTGCGACAAAAAGTAAGGGCAAGGCGAAGTCGATGACCAAGATGATCAACAAAGATTGAAATTCGAGGTAGGGAAGCCCTTGGTCACCGCTCAAGTTAAAAAGTCTAACACCCATGATGCAGCGATTACATGCATGGTACTTAGATCGATCCAACCAAGACGTACTCCCAAAGATGATCACTGCAATTTTCCGTGAGGAACATTTTCACCATGAGGGCCATGGCTACTTCTTAATAGAATTCGATAACTTGCACAACTTGTTCTATCACGACGCCTCGACATATCTTTTTGAGATCTTTGGTCACCGTAAGTGTCTAATATATTAATCTTGGCCTACATTCACGTAATACCGATAAATTTCATGTCTAACTAATTCGTTATATAGATACGAGATGATTGAAGTACGAAGAACCAAGGGGCCAGTGGGATTCCTCGACCCGGGAATGGTTTGCCAACATGAAATCAAAAGAGTACCAAAGGAGGTCGAGGAGTACGTATATAAAGTTTTGATTAAACTACAAGACAAGGAGTTTATACTTTTGCCATACAATTTTAAGTAAGTTGCTCACTAGCTAGTTAAATTACTCGTTTATTTCGTTATTTACTCTGATGTAAGGACTATTGATGGCATCATGCATGTGTATGTAGCTTCCATTGGATTCTCGTAATAATTCATCCGAAAAGAGCAAGATGTCGATCATGGATCCACTAGATAAACCTAAAAAGACTTTGAAGAGATGACACATTTAGTGAATGAGGCGTTCAAAAGATATTGTCGAAGAGCTCGAGATACCGCCCATACCACAAATCCCTTACAATCCGTCGAAGTTTCCAGACGCATACGAAGGAATACTCTTATATCATATTTCATAGTAAATAGCTCCTTCGACGACATCTTAGTTCATTCGATTTTTGCGATGTCACAAGCAAATAGAAAGGAACAAATTTATGTGGGTACTTCGTGTGCCAAGATACATGCGCGAAATCTTATCATGCACAATAAAAGATAATGACGTAGAGGTCACCATGCCGACATGACACATTGATTCACACCACTCAATTTCTATATTCTCTCTTAATTTTGTTTTTTTATACTTACAGCGCCTCAAGTTGTCTACGGTAGGACTGCTTCCTTTTGAAATCCAAGGCATTCAGGGCCAGCTCGCCTACTTCATCATGAAGGAAATAATCAACAAAAATGGCGAGTTTTATGACGAAGACAACAACGATCCAAATATCCATACTATTGTCCCAAATCACATGTCTTCAACCTCCAAGACCCGTAGGCTTCTAGTTTACCTCCACTAGTTTAGGCTTTTTTACTTCAATTCTGTTTCATTACAAAGTGTAAATAACTCTTTGTTCCTTTCAAATGGGAACCCTTCTTTTGCCAATGTCACTTATTTTGTCAGTGGTTGTGCAAGCCTTTTGGATGCAAGTACTCTTCATAGATATTTTGTATATTGTCTTATATATGACTGTTTGAGCATCGTGTTATCATCACATCCTGATATTATGACTTCCCTGTAATCAGATAGGAACATTTATATACGTGAGCTATATGAACCTTTTGTCTGGTTATGGACTAACCACCTTGTATATCTATTATATAGATATATAGCCATACTATTTCAATATATTATTTTCTGGTTAGAATTGCGAATGATCTCACCAAAATACTGAAATAGCGGTCAATTAGAGGGGAACTACTACTGTAGCAAGCGGCCACCATGAACATGTATACAAAGAAGGTAAAATGGTGTTTTTTGTTTGTCTTGTCTTACAATATTATAGGTGTTTTTTGTTTGTCTTGTCTTACAATATTATATGTTTCCTGGTTTGCTATTACAGTTTTGCCTTGACTGAAATGAAACGATCCGATGTGCATATTCCTGGTTTGCTACCGCCAATAACTTATACAAGGTGTGACATACTCATTTCTTCAATATTCTTTATATTACTTCATTTTGCATGCTTTTATTGAACAAATGCTGCCCAAACTAATCTGTTCTTCTCGCATGGTTGACACTTTGCGGCAATTTTACGTACATAGCTCGGTTGAAGTATACAAAGCTAAATTCATGTTATTCTAGCAAGTTACCACCTGAACAGTGCAGTTATCCTTCAATATTTTTCTAGTTCCTTGATAATACATGAGTATGTTGGTCAAATGATGGATCTGATTTGTTTGGTAACATCTTCAATGTTGGTCAAATGATGAAGATATCTTCGATGTCGTTATTTGGGAGGGTTATAGAGAAAGGAATGATTAGTTTGATTATTCTATTGTCAAGACTAATGTTTTGTTTGTGTTTAATGCAATAGCTACTCAGTTTGTTACTTCTTTTTCCTATTGCATATAAACGCTGCAGCTTTATGCCTGGTTGACTGCTAAGGTAGAGCTTTGTTGTTTCTCTGTCCAAATAAATCGAATATGGAGTTGTATTTGCCATTCTCTTTTAGTTCTATATTATATATTTGCTTTGTGGAGTAGAGAAAAAAATTTAGAGCAACAAAAACTTACCAACCACCTGTTCCAACTGAGGACAATTTTAGAAAATCTGCCTTAACTTTTCTGAAAAGAGACTTTGGTGTTTTAGCTTTATCTCTTTTAGAAAAGAAGTCTTTTGAATTGATTCCTCTTATGTTTGGACACTTGACAACCAGGATTGTGATTAAAAAACCCCTCACATGATTCATGATTTTTATCCATGCAAGCTAGGGGTACACATAGCTGTCTAATTATTCTGGATTTTGGAGGGTGTGTGAATCTGAGAAGCACTAGTTTGAACGAAAATCTTCGGGTGCTTTAGATTTTTATTGCAAGAGTGTTTGGAGTACTTTGAGTGGGGAAATTTTATTTGGGGTCATTCACCCCCCCTCTAATCGCCATTTTGATCTTTCATAAGGAGAGGTTACAAAGCCTCACATTTCATGTGGGCAAAGCTTAAAGGAGCATCAAAAACCTCAAAACCTTCAAGGGGGGAAGGCTACCCCTCCACCCCTATTTATACAACTCTTGGGCCACCTAACCCTTGGATGAGCCTCTAAACCCTAGAGCATCCATCAAGGGCTAGGATTTACCCACTCAACGAGCCATGCAAGGGTTCACCCAAAACCCACAACACATAATGGGTTTTTCTTGCACGGTTCTCAAAGCTCACTAACTAGACCCGCTAACCTATCTACTAGACCAACATCCAATGGCCCTCATTGATCCATGCAGCGTCTAGCTAGCATCTCAACCATTCCTTCTCTTCACGGCTTTCCACGACTCCATCTCCGATCATCTTCCGACGATCCCCGACCGTCTGGACCTCCGACGCTCCTCGCCTAGTCCCGGTCATCCTTCACCTCACCATGACCTAGCACTGTCATCCTGCAACCATCAAAAACAAGAAAACTCCTCACATAGCAATGCCCACAAAGATGTGTAATAAATCCATCAAAGTCCACTCATTAAGATCCATTTTTACTCAATCTGACCGGTAGCACCGAGAAAACATAGAAGACCTCAAATTGCTTCCAATTGAAAATCTATTTCAAATCAAGCTAAAACAAGAGCAACCCAAGCTCAAATTTAGTCAAATACTCATCACAAATCTGGATAGACCTCCACATGGTCCTTCAATCTACCCCTTGATGAGTATATTGACAAACACAACAAAAGGCATATGATTTGAGTTTGAAGAGTATGAAAAAGAAAGCAATTTTTTAGTTGCAAAGTCAAACTTGGTCCAAAGATAGAAATTGGAACCATGACCAAGTTGACGAAGAGGAATTTAGATTTTAGAGTTAAATTTAAGAAAGGATTTCCCTACAACCTAGAGCCATTTTCCCTCCAAAAACCTCAAATCTAAGAACCCTAGAACCACTTTAACTAGCCAAGAACCCCCATAGAGCAGCAAGTACAACCCCAAACCATACCTTCACTTACCCAAATGGAGGAGGAGGGGAAGGAGGAGTTCAGCCATGGGGGTGCAGCTCGAGGGGAGGAGGCGCCGAGGGGGACTTGCTGTAGCCTTGGGGAGGAGGAGGAGGCACCATTGATGGAGGCTTGCTATAGCCTTGGAGAGGAGAGGGGCTGTTGGTTGGGTGGGGAGAAAGGAGGGGGTTGGGTGGTAAAAAAAATGTCGTGGTCGGGAAAAAGAAAAAAAAATTAACTGATTCTCTCTCACACACAACTAAAATTTCAACCCTGCTGCTCACAGATTAGGCCCAACCAACTCCCGAGTCCGTCTTCCAGAGGGACCCAAAACCTGACTGAGAATTTCCAAAATGAGGAGAAAGATCTGAGATATTACATTTTCCTCCACTTAAAGGAATTCGACCCCGAATTCGAGAAACGTCAACTACACAAAACAAAGTCCACAAAGGACTTAACTTCTTTGCAACCTCAAAGCACCTCAGTCAGGGACTGAGGAGGATCCAAACGATAACTCAAATTCCCAAATCCAACTATTAATGAATGTGATTTGACTTAACCCAGGCTAATTTTATCTTCTCATGACTCCACATTCACTCTAATTTCTACTTAAGTTTTAAAGGGACAAAACTCCCTTGCATTCTAAGTCCCAATGAACTTCCTGAACAAAGAATTTACAAGAACTTTCTTGACCTATTTACGACAATTCATCTTATTGATGACAACAAGAATGACATGAGGCTCTTCATTCTAACACACCTCTAAACCATATCTCAACAAATCACTCATACCATCCGTTTAAACATCTCGAGTTCTAAACTTAGACCCCAAAGAGCCTATAATACAGATCCTTATCTCTCCCAAATAATTTACCTTTTTAACAAAAGGAATATAACCAACCGATGCCATTGAAGGAAATAATCCATTTTGGCAAAATTTCCATTCCAACCGTAAACCACGACATAAAAAATTTATTCTATCCTCTCCCAGGCATGTCTGAAGGACCGAGATGGCGAACAGAGGGGGGGTGAATGGTCGCAAATAAAAATTCCCCCAAAATACTCCAACAAAAACCTTGACAAGATCGCTCAAAAGGAATTGTGAAAAACCCGAAAAACTAGACAACTATGTGTACCCCAAGCTTGCATGGATAAGTACCATAAAATATGTGGGGATTTTTGAGTCACAATCCTGGTTGTCTAGTGTCCAAAATAAAGAGGAATCAATTCAAACTCTTGCTTTTAGAAAGAACATCAATTCAAATCACAAAAGTCACTTTCAGAAAAACAAAAGCAGGATTTCCAGAACTTGTCCTCAATTTGCACAGGAGGTTGGTGGGTTTCTGTAGCTCACAAAATTTTGAGACTTTTTCTCCCTGTGATAATTAGAGTCGTGAAGAACTCCACCAAATTTCTCCTCAAAAAGCCTTACAGAAAAAACAGAAAAAATCGAAGAACACAGTCTGGTCAAAAACTTCGAGCAGAAAGTTTGGGGCTCGGTTTTCACCTCATGACACCCAAACAGTGCAACAAGTGAACTCCAAAATTTTTCTGTAAGCGGATATCAGAGTCCCGCACCTCTTCCAACAAGAATCACTCCAAAAGGATTTTTCTATATTGTTACAAAAATCAAACACTGACTGCTGCGCGAAGAACAAGTTCAGAACAAAGTTGGAACTTGAAAGAAAAGATGTTCTCTACTCAATCCAAGAGTGCAAAAGAGATGTAAAACCATATGAACACACTCAAAACATTCAAGAACAGCAGCATTTAGAAGGAGGGGAGGCAAATCCAAATTACTTGAAAGTAAATTGCGGGAATGTAATTGCGGGAAAGTAAATGCTGAATTTAAATTGCGTAAAGTAAAGACATAATGTAAATGCATAAAATAAATTCAGAGGTGGATGAATAAAACTTTCATTTCTGGAAGGGAGGTTACAAAGCCTCACATTCATGTGGGCAAAGCTCAAATGAGCATCAAAAACCTCAACACCTTCTAGGAAGGAGGCTACCCTCCACCCCTATTTATACTACTCTTGGGCCACCTACCACCCTTGGATGAGTCCCTCAACCCTAGAGCACTCATCTAAGGGCTAGGATTAACCCACACACACAGCCATGCAAGGGCTAACCCAAAACCCACACACATACCGGGTTTTCTTGCACGGTTTTCAAAGCATACTACCTAGACCCGCTAACCTATCAACTAGACCTCAATCCGACGGTCCTCATTGATCCACGCGGCATCTAGCTAGCATCATCTCCTTTCCTTGTCTTCTTGACTTGCCCGGACTCCGTCTCCGATCATCTTCCGGCGATCTCCCAACCGTCTGGACCTCCGACGCTCCTCGCCTAGTCCCGGTCATCCTTCGCCTCACCATGACCTAGCACCGTCGTCCTGCAACCATCAAAAACAAGGAAACTCCTCACATAGCAATGCCCACAAAGATGTGCAATAAACCATGCAACTCATCACTACCGCGTCCATACGACCGGTACTGCCACTCCTGGCAAAGACAACTCAAATTGCTTCATTTTGAAAATCAAACCAAATCAAACTCAAACTTGAGCACACCTTGCTCAAATAAAGTCAAATACTCATCACAAATATGGATGGACCTCCATATGGTCCTTCAATCTCCCCCTTGATGAGTATATTGACAAACCACACAAAAGGCATAAATTTGAGTTTGAAGAAAATGAAGAAGGAAACCATTTTTAGTTGCAAAGTCAAACTTGGTCCAAAGATAGAAATTAGTACCATGACCAATTTGACAAAGAGGAATTCAGATTTTAGAGTTAAATTTAAGAAAGAGCAAGTTTTCAACAAAAACTCTAAAATCCAACTAAACATGTCAAATGTGATTATGAGATTATGATCCAACAGAAGTAGTAGCATAGTTTTACAAAGATCATAATAACCAAATAAGCATTCACATTTTTATCTTTTTAGTGATGCCTTTTCTACGTTATCTCCCCCTTTTGGCAATATAGGCATCAATTTTTTTTTATGTATGCATGAAATGCAATCGAAAGAGCTTTGAGGATTATCCAATTGATCAAAATGGAAGGATATTACACCAAGCTTGTCAATTTCGAAGATGACTAAACTAAGACATGTCCAAGTGCAAATACGAGCTTAGTTTTGAATATTTCATTTTAGCAAGAATTGACAAGTGCAACACTTAGCTTTAGTTTCAAAAATAGAAGAATAGCCACTCTAAGGATCAAAAGGAAAACCTAGAGTTCAACCTACTCAACACGTTGGGGAATCTAGAAGAGCATACAAGGTCCTTCGGCTCATTTATCACTTAATGCAAATTTTGATTTATCATCATACAAGACATAGCGGGTGCAAATGTTTGACATTATTTGCATTCTTTACCCACATATGTCTTTGTTTTTAATTTATTTGCATTTTCTTTTGACAACCAATTGACTCAAGCCGTATGCGACCATCTCAAGATGAGCTCTTAAGAGGATGGTCTAGGTCAAACACGATGTATTCCAAGTTCATCCCAAGTGCAATGGGAAGCGGTCTTGTGAATACAAGGTGTTGAGTCGTATGTGCACAAGAAGAGTCAATTTTGTTTAATTTTCATTTTTAGCACAACGATTCATGAGCAATTGAAGGGCTCTGCATGGATCAAACTAGTTTCACCCAAGTTGCTATAGGGACTCTAGAGAACTCCTAAATTTCTCAAATTATGGCACAAACCTCTAGAGAAGAAACCTAGCAAGTAAAAGCAACAAGTTTCATCAAGTTTTTCATTTAAGGCTTATTTCATTTTTAAGCTTAGCAAGTTAAATGAACTTGGACATACCTAAGCTAGTGATTTTCTTCAAATGATGTAGCATGGTGTATAGCATGAAGAAGAAATCAATTGCATAATAGACAAAGCTCATAAAATGAAAATGCAGTCTAAATGCAATGCATGAACAGATTCCCAAACTCCCCTCAACAAATGAATCAATTTTAAGCTCAAATCTGGTTAAAGTTGAGTTATTATCAAGATTAGGCATAAAGAAAACCGAATGAACTCAATAATAACCGGAAAAACAGAATGAGGAGAAGAAGTCGAGAAACCGCAAAACTGGATGGCTATAGAGCATAGAAAAGATAGAAGAGACTCACTACGGCTCGGACTCGCTCTTATCTTCCCAAAGGATCGACATAGGAAGTCGACTCTAGATCCCAACTAAGGAGTGCACATGCACTGCCTACCAGGAGGCCCAATACCGCTAGACTTATAAGACGTGAGGGAACTCAACCTAGAGAGAAGAGAGAACAACTAATCACGCATGATAGCAACCTAAAGCACAAGATAAGAGGTCAATGCAAGGCATGCCGAAGTCTAAGTGAGTGAACTCAACTCAAGAAAACAAGCCCAAAGTCACCCGGAAGAAACACAAAGAAAAGAAAAGTGAAGAAAACATATAATACATAATATACAAACCAGCTCCCCATCACGAAAGGCCGTAAGGGCTCACGACTCAAGCTCACTCCTCAAGGCAACAAATCTGAGCTATCCAAAGGCTTGGTGAAAATATCGCTAATCAAGGTCACTCTCTGAATCGAAGCGCGATATCTCCCTTCTCCACATGGTCTCTAAGGAAGTGATATCTAATATCAATGTGCTTGGTCCGGAATGTTGCACTCGGGTTTTAGCAATGCAAATAGCTGAAGTGTTGTCACGAAAAAGTGGCACACTCTCTATCTCTAACCCATAGTCCCGCAAGGTCGATCTCATCCAGAGCACTGCTACAAAGAATCGGTCAGAAAAACATACTCGGCCTCGGTGGATCTGCAACCCTGCATCGCTTCCTAGATGACCAAGAAACAAGAGAAGTGCCAATGAATTGGCAAGTGCCGAAGTGCTCTTCCTATCTATCCTACACCAAAGAAAGTCGGCATCGGAAAAGGCTCTAAGAGATAGTCAAGAAGAAGAAGAGTACCTAATACCATAATCGGTGGTAGCACGAAGGTACTGAAAATGCGCTTGACCGCTTGGGCGGTGAGAGGCGCGAGGAGAAGCTTGAAATTGAGCGCACGACACACAAATAAATGTATGTCCGCCTCGAAGCGGTGAGGTACAAGAGGAGCCGATCATGCTCAAACTCCTTTTGATCGCAGGCTCACCATCCTCATCGGGCTCGAGGACAGCAGAGGTGGCCATAGGAGTCATCACCGGCTTCCCATCGACATGTCGAACGCCTCAGAGGTCACGGTATATTTGCCTTGATGCAAGAAAGTACCCTCCGAGTCCGCTTGATTTGGAAGCCAAGAAAGTAGCTCAACTCGCCCATCATACTCATCTCAAACTCTGTGCTCATCACCTCAGAAAACTGAGACACAAGCGAATGAGATGAGCCACCAAAAATTATATCGTCCACATAAATCTGGACAAGAAGAAAATGAGACTCATGGTGACTGATGAACAGAGTTTTGTCTACTATGCCCATTTTGAAGTCATGGCTGAGAAGATAAGACTTGAGCCTCTCATACCATGCTCTGGGGGCCTGCTTGAGTCCATACAAAGCTTTGGAGAGCTTGTATACATGACTCGAAACTTGGGGTTCTCGAATCCTGGAGGTTGTTTGACATAAACCTCTTCCTCAATATAGCCATTGAGGAATGCACTCTTGACATCCATTTGATAGAGCTTGAAGCCCCGGGATGCAGAGAATGCAAGCAGGATCCTAATAGCCTCTAGTCTAGCTACAGGGGCAAAGGTCTCCTCAAAGTCAAGACCCTCAACCTGAGAAAAGCCCTGTGCAACTAGCCTAGCCTTGTTGCGAATGACAACCCCATCCTCACTCTGCTTGTTTTTGAACACCCACTTGGTCCCAATGACATTATGACCAGATGGGGGCTCGACAAGCTGCCATACCTTGTTCCTCTCAAAGTTCTCAAGTTCCTCATGCATAGCATTAATCCACGATTCATCGGATAATGCATGAGAAACATCTTTCGGCTCAAAGGAGGCAACGAAGGCAGAGTGGAGGCAGAATCGACAAACCCGATTTTGAGCGAGTGGCGCTCAAACAGATCACCAATGATCCGATCGGTGGATGAGCTTCTGGATATGACGGGAGGACCGAAGCGATGGCCTCTACCTCATGCACGTAAGAGGTAGGAGCAGAGCCACTCGCAAAGGAGAGTCAAGGCAAGGTGGTCACTCGAGGTGCGTAAATGGAAACAGGAGGCACCTCGGTATAGAGGAACTGGATCCGTGGAACACCATCATCTCCATCATCCTCATCTTCTACAAAGATGGTCTCGGAGGGATAAGAAGAGCTCAAACATCGTGTCTAGCTCTGGGCTAGCCTCATCGAAGGTCACATCATAGGTCTCTATGATCCTATGCGCATCAACACCTGCACTTATAGTTACGAGAAGAAGTCGAGTAACCTAGAAAGATACCATCGGAAGAGCGAGACTCAAACTTATCTAGGTTACTGACTTCAAGATAAAACACTTGCAACCAAAACGCGAAAATGAGACACACCGGGCTTTCGCCCATACCTCAACTCATAAGAAGTGCGATGCAAATGTGCTCTCAAAACACGCGATTAGAAACATGGCAAGCAAGAGCTATAGCCTCATTAAAACTTCCTAGGAGTATTGTACTGTCTAGCATCATCCTCGCCATCTCAACCGTGGTCCTGTTCTTCCTTTCCACTATGCCATTCTCACGAGGAGCGAGGGAGAAGAGAACGATGCTCTAAACCGCACTCCACACAAAAACTCTCAAAGTAGGAATTCTTGAACTCCGTGCCATTATCATCTGCAGATAGCTCGTAATGCACCCGGGAGCTCAATAGACAACCCATCGATCAAACCCTGAAGTGAGAAAAGTCTCATCCTTCGAGGCCATGAAGAATACCCAAGAGAATCTAGAAAATCATCAACGATGACAAGAACATACAACTTCCCTCCCGCCGATCGCACTCTAGCCGGACCAACAAAGGTCCATATGTAAAAGCTGTCCTGGTGCATCACCATCACTACGGTGGTCGGAGGATGAGAAGAAGTAACCATCTTGCCATGTCGGCAAGGAGAGCAAACTAAGTCTTTGACCATCTTGAGTTTGGGCAAACCCGAATGAGATCGTGGTCGCTAACTCGGGTCAAATGATCAAAACCAATGTGACCAAGTCTCCTATGCCGAAGGAGAGATCATGGGACTCGAAGCAATCAAACATCAAGTGAGTCTCCGTAAGAAGCGTAAAAATCAGCACGAAAGACTCTCCCAAATCTAGAAATCCATAAACTAACCCTCCCGATGAATCAAGGATTCTACAGCATTACTCTTGAAGCTTACCTCGAAAGAGTCATCGATAAGTCGAGAAACAGAGAGCGATTGTATTGCGACTTACTTACTAAGGCAACATCTTTAAGAATGAAATTTTGGTTAATGCAGATAGTACCTTTAGCAATGACTCTACTCAAGATGCATCCCCAAAAGTGATTAACTCATCACCGGGGCTCGGACTAGGAAGAGAACTAACGAGAATCTCCGGTCATATGACGAGAACAACCGAGTCAACAATCCAAACATCGCCCTTCCCCATCCGGATTTAACTCGATCAAGACACAAGAGAGAAAGATGACTCAAGATCGGGATAGAGTGAAGACTTAGGAACCCAATATCGAACCATACGACACCTCGTAGTACCAACCACGTAAGAAGATCGACTCGAGTGTCTCTCTGACGCCAACTCTCACACGATCAGAGCAACTCGTAGATAATCTAGGAGTCAAAGCTGGGTTGGCACGCTGGTGGTGCAAAAGCCGACCATCCCGAGAAGGCTGCTGGATCTCCTACCGAAAACACCTCACGCCACGATATCTACCTCGATGGGAAAACGAGGAATATCAAGAGGACGGCGAAAGATCGACTACGAACAGCTCGTGACTAAAACTCAAGAACTAGCATGAAAACCAAGTCCCGGACGCGCCCAAAAGCAAGCGACTCTCTAACTCGTCTAGAAGCGGTGTGTCTTAGGAGCACTCAAAGTCCGGGAATGACCACGAATACCCCTAAGAGCAGCAACACGCCACGCCGAGTGATCTTGGCGCGCTAAAGCGTAAATCTACTAGGTGACCATCCTTCTTACGGAAGGTGCATGTGTGCTTCGCCTTGCTAGAGGCGTAGCAATAGGAGTAACACCCTTCCGGTCGAAGTCTTATGGACAACCCCAAAGAGACCTAAACACGGTGGTACTCACTCTGGGAGCTACCACAATCTCACCACTCTTGGAACCGCGCACAATGGTGGGAGGATGCGCCGAGCGTGCTCAAGGATCAAATCCTAGACCTTGATTGAATCTACTAATCTTGGATTGGTCTAGAATAAGATTGAGCTTCTTCTTGCCTCCAACAAACTTCTCGAGAGTGCTCATAAGATACCGCAATCTCGGAAGAAAGAAGCACAAGAAGAACAGGGGAAGGAGAGGAAGAAGAACCGTAAAGATGAGCTCTCTCAAAGACGTGCATTTTCTCCCTCAAAGACGGCTGCCTCAATCTTGAGGGCCTTACAAGAAACGCAAGGAGCATCTCTAATTCTATGGGCTTGGTCTTCTAATTTCTTCCTAAGCTCGACATGGATTTTATCCAAGTCCCCACAATCTCAAGACATCGCAAGCAATATTTTTGTGACTTATCTAGTAAGTCCTTAGCAAGTTTAGCACACTTGACATTCTGTGGTTTCATTGTCAAGTTTTAATTGCTTACTGACCCTCACATGAGCCGACTGGGTCCTTAGAAGCATGTGATTCAAGTTCATTGTTTCTAGCGAAAGCTTCCTAAGGTGTTCGCCATGGCATCAATTTCGCAAGCAATTTAGGGCAATTAGAGCATGATGGAGTGGAGTGAGCATGAAGAAAACTAGCCTCAACAGAATAGCATCAACAGTAACTAGTGCTAGCATTCTTCAACCTAAGACCATCAAGTTCAACAAGCACACTATCATGTATGGTCCTTAGGTTCTCCAACTCCACAAGAATAGCATCACACAAAGAGCAATCATCGGTGACTCGGGAGGAGAAGATCTAAGTGAAGCTAACTCCCGAGTCAAGGTACCTACTTCCTTCTCAAGCTCAGTACACCTAGCTCTAGCTCTAGCATGAAATTTTCCTAATTTGCGTAAAGCTTCGTTGAGCTGGTCATAGGAGGGTACCTCGTCCGAGTCATTTGAGAGCTCGAGTCGCCGATGTCGTTGGTGTCGGCCATGAAGCACATGCCGGAGAAGTCGTCGCCGCCCTTCTTCTCTTGCGGATCATCCTCGCCTCGTCGCTCCATGTCTCCGTGTCGGAGAGGTTGATGTCGTCTGCGCGGCAAGGACGCGGTGGAAGAGCTTCTTGTTCTTGGAGAAGTTGCGGTACTTCTTCTCGCGCGCGGTTCACGAACCGGAGGCTTCTTGTTGCGGTTCTTGTCGGTGTAGTCGTTTTGCCCGAACCGCCAACGCCATTCTTGCCCTTCTCCGACTTGGGACAGTTCGCCAAATGTGGTTGGGGCCACCACACTCAAGCGGTGATCATGCCACCTCTCTTCCTCTCTCACCCTCTTGTATGCATGAGAAAACTTGCGGCGAGAAGAGCAAGCTCATTTCTGAAATTTTTCCAGCTTGGTCATCGCTAGCTCGCAAAGGGCGGAAAGAGAGAAACCAATACAAGGATCGGAAGAAGAAGATCCAATGGGATCGGTGACCAAAGCCATCGATCGAGATTTCGTCTTCCGAGAGACGACATCGATCTCATGAGTCTTGAGGCGGAATAAAGCCCGTCAAGAGTCGAGTCGATAAGTCGGTGGTGTCCTTGATGGTGGTCACCTTCATCTCCCAAACCCAAGGTCGAGTGCGGTCAAGAAATGCCGAGCATTGTCCGAGTCGGTATATGCAACCAAGCGCCGGAGGTCGCCAAAATCTTTGTAAACCGACCAAAACACTCGCCGAGACTCTCACCAACCGCGTTGATCAAACTTGTTGTACTCGCGCTTGAACTGTCCTCGCCTCACGCCTTGATTTGAGTAGAGCCCTCATGGTAAGCATCGAGGGTTACCCAAATCTCGTGAGCGGAGCGAAGGTGAGAAATCCTATCATACTCACGCAGCTAAGACCTCGTATGAGAATGTTCCTTGCCTTAGCATTCGCCTCAACGCCAACCATATTGATGGCCGTGACATTTTCATCGCCAGGAACCTCATACGGGAGTTTCACCTTCGCCATATCGTAGCCCCAGGCGTGATGTATGACTCCATCCGGACTTCCAAAAGGAAAATCAACTCCATTAAAGATTGGAGGCTTGGTGGAATATTTGTCCGTCGCCATGGCTCTTGAGACCGGTCAAGATCTATGGAAGAGCAAAACCGCTCGATACCAATTGAAGGACCGAGATGGCGAATGAGAGGGGTGAATGGTCGCAAATAAAAATTCCCCAAAATACTCCAACAAAAACCTTGACAAGATCGCTCAAAAGGAATTGTGAAAACCCAAAAACTAGACAACTATGTGTACCCCAAGCTTGCATGGATAAGTACCATAAAATATGTGGGGATTTTTGAGTCACAATCCTGGTTGTCTAGTGTCCAAAATAAAGAGGAATCAATTCAAACTCTTGCTTTTAGAAAGAACATCAATTCAAATCACAAAAGTCACTTTCAGAAAAGCAAAAGCAGGATTTCCAGAACTTGTCCTCAATTTGCACAGGAGGTTGGTGGGTTTCTGTAGCTCACAAAATTTTGAAACTTTTTCTCCCTGTGATAATTAGAGTCGTGAAGAACTCCACCCAATTTCTCCTCAAAAAGCCTTACAGAAAAAACAGGAAAAATCGAAGAACACAGTCTGGTCAAAAACTTCGAGCAGAAAGTTTGGGGCTCGGTTTTCACCTCATGACACCGAAACAGTGCAACAAGTGAACTCCAAAATTTTTTTGTAAGCGGATATCAGAGTCCCGCACCTCCTCCAACAAGAATCACTCAAAAAGGATTTTTCTATATTTTTACAAAAATCAAACACTGACTGCTGCGCGAAGAACAAGTTCAGAACAAAGTTGGAACTTGAAAGAAAAGATGTTCTCTACTCAATCCAAGCGTGCAAAAGAGATGTAAAACCATATGAACACACTCAAAACATCCAAGAACAGCAGCATTTAGAAGGAGGAGGCAAATCCAAATTACTTGAAAGTAAATTGCGGAATGTAATTGCGGAAAGTAAATGCTGAATTTAAATTATGTAAAGTAAAGACATAATGTAAATGCATAAAATAAATTCAGAGGTGGATGAATAAAACTTTCATTTCTGGAAGGGAGGTTACAAAGCCTCAAATTCATGTGGGCAAAGCTCAAATGAGCATCAAAACCTCAACACCTTCTAGGGAAGGAGGCTACCCTCCACCCCTATTTATACTACTCTTGGGCCACCTACCACCCTTGGATGAGTCCTCAACCCTAGAGCACTCATCTAAGGGCTAGGATTAACCCACACACACAGCCATGCAAGGGCTAACCCAAAACCCACACACATACCGGGTTTTCTTGCACGTTTTCAAAGCATACTACCTAGACCCGCTAACCTATCAACTAGACCTCAATCCGACGGTCCTCATTGATCCACGCGCATCTAGCTAGCATCATCTCCTTTCCTTGTCTTCTTGACTTGCCCGACTCCGTCTCCGATCATCTTCCGCGATCTCCCAACCGTCTCTGACCTCCGACGCTCCTCGCCTAGTCCGGTCATCCTTCGCCTCACCATGACCTAGCACCGTCGTCCTGCAACCATCAAAAACAAGGAAACTCCTCACATAGCAATGCCCACAAAGATGTGCAATAAACCATGCAACTCATCACTACCGCGTCCATACGACCGGTACTGCCACTCCTGGCAAAGACAACTCAAATTGCTTCATTTTGAAAATCAAACCAAATCAAACTCAAACTTGAGCACACCTTGCTCAAATAAAGTCAAATACTCATCACAAATATGGATGGACGTCCACATGGTCCTTCAATGTCTCACACCCAAGGACTACTAGCTAAAATAAATATTCACAACAGAACACTTTACATCAAATTGCTATCGCCTTCCCTACAACCAAACGATACTCCCAACAAAATTTGGACCAAGACATCGAAACCTCTATCATAATCCACCCTTAAACCACTTATGGTCAACACCTAGTTCAAGCTAGGATCGAGATTATTACCAAACCACAAACGATTCTCTTCCTAAGAGTATCTCACCCTCACATACTTTCACTCAATAACCAAGTCGAAGAGTATAATCCTTTAGTATACTCAACAACATGCCATAAACATTCATACTCTTAACTCAGGTTAGAACGCAAAAGAAATAGAACTCTCTTGAACCAAATGAATCACATACATCACCTTGAGCCCAACACGCTAAAATTCACCTTTGTGAGAAACTCAACAAAATCCAATGATCACTCATCTTCTTTTCCCAAGCCAGATTGCACAGGAATTCTCAATTCTCCCACATCACATAAGTCACTTTTTGTAACATCCCTTTTTAGAAACATTCGCAAATACCACACACATTTTTCAATTAAATTCAACTCTAGTCAAAATAGAGTTACAAATAGGGTTTTCAGCTCAAGGGCTTCCAACACAATCCCTCTTGTCTATCTATTTCCTTCAAATATTAATTTCAAAGTTAATCCGTTTTGTACGCTAAGAAGCACGATCCAACATACACTTTTAAGTGTAAATCCCACATTCACAACTTAAGTTAAATAACTTAGCCAAGGCAAAAGATTGGCATGGTTCAATCAAATAAAGCATTCCAAGAAAACATCAACCGATTACTTCATAATTACTCCTTCATCCTCATTTTTCATCATGAATGCTAACTCCGCAACTGGTTAAAATGCAAACCAATCTTGAAAATTCCTATTGCACACAAATCAGAACGCATTAGCCAAGAGGCGTGCATCCAAACAATTACACTGACCCACCAATCCATAATTATTTAAACATAAGTTCACCTTGCCTCCCACCATTTCTAGTATTCCGATACACTTGTCATTATAGGTTTTAACCATTTACATACCCAAATCTTTCTATAATTACCTTCTCCAATAAATATAATCACCACTGATCATAATATCATCCAACCCTAAACCAGGTATATCTCATGCAAATCAACAAGGAGGATCATGTCATCATTTTTTTTTCATCAAAACTTCAATAACCTCTTTTAAACGGAGAGAACAACAACCACAAGTACAACATAATAATTTTCTCTGCAAAGCAACCCCAATTATAATCAACAAAGGCCATTGCCAACAACCGTTGAAGGAACAATCAGTTTAGACTCATTACCAAAGACTTTTCCATTGTCACCAACCATCGAAGAAGAACAAAAGAAACAAACCTCCTCTACCCACTCTCTAACTATGCCACAAAAGATGATGACTCTCAACTACGAGAGGTTCCTAAATCTCAAGCGGTGACTCTAACCGGCTACAACCACAACCAAGACCCTTAACATAGCCAAAAGAACAAGACCGATAATCTTTCGGCTTAACCAAATCACATAAACATACTGATTCAAATAATTCTTTCATAATCAAAGCAATATGCATCAACAACTTTAGCATTCAACATCAAAGCTCAAATACAACATCTAAGCGTAATGCAATGATACACATCCCCTTTCTACTGTGCATTAGAGTGTGCCAAGTTTTAAGTTAATTAACCAATCTATATCAGATTTTATGGTTATTGCCCTAACGCCAAACTTTTAAAGAGTAAATTACTAAATTCATATACCACGGACCTAAAGCCCGCTCTGATACCAACTGTAACACCCCGGCACCCCACGTGCCCTGGATGTCCACCCTCACAAGACTCAACACCCAGCATTAAAAGAAAACAATGCAAAGCAACTAACATACTAGTAGGTGGCCGAACTTACTAAAAATTTCAGCAGCACCCTCCCTAAAACTCGGACATCCACTCAGCAGGCAAAAGACAATATTCAAGCATAAAAAATAAGTTAGAGAAAATCTAAGCAACACCACCAACAACAGCAAACAACCCGTACTCTAATCATGATCCAACCCCATAACAAAAATTACACGATATGAATTCAATAAACGTAACCACATAGCCCTCATGACTACACACAAAGGATAATTAGACACAGCCTCAAATTAATCGCCACAACAACTAGCAAAAAAACTATTATATTGCCTTAACATGCGGGTGACTAATTCAAATTATAGCAAGTGTGACAGTAGTGCTAAAGTCCCTTCCCATATGCCGCTCTTGAAGGAACCTAAAATAAAATAACACAAAACAAGCGTGAGTTCAAAACTCAGCAAAGTGTATCATATCAAACCTAATTATCCAATAAAATTTTTTAAACAGTAGCATAAACACATTTCTCATACCAATCAACAAGTCCATAAATCATGGTATCACTGTCGGTTACCACCTTCACTTCATTACTTATTTAACATACATACATACCTCGTTAAACTCTTTGGATGAGTTTATGACTCATACAAGCCTCCTTTAAATCTCTTCAGATGAGTCCACGACTCTACCCCAACTCTACATATTTCCATTTAACACAAAGAATCATCATTAAAGATGCAATGCAACAAGCATGCTCATAAATGCACCTTTCATAGCACATACTGGTATTGCCGAGTGCACACCCGTCGGTGTGAACCCTCTCATTCCCTTCCATCCCGTGGAGGGGCCTACTCTTACTGTCTCGCTCCCATTCACCTTGGTGAATAGGACTACGAGGTAGGACTTTTGTGCTCACTACGTGTGAGCACAGAGGCCCACATCAGCATAGGTCACCTCTTCTCTTACGAATGCACAAATGAATGAATAAATGGCAAATGCATTCTATTTCAACATTCATACCTCCGACCACATGAGCATAGATATAACCATCATCATCAAGTCAACCAATAGTATTAACATAACCTTTAAATTCATAATCGTTTAGCATTTCTCTTTTACCAATATAACGCAACATGCATTCACCACAACCATTTAAAAATCTTTCAACATAAACATACTCATAATGCTTAGCAAGAAATCGACATCCTAGCATCATACTAGTGGTACACTTGCCTTTACCCACTCAGAATGGAGTGGCAAGAAGTTGCGGCCACTCCCAAGATCACACTTCTTGCAATAACATATATGCATTCATCGCAAAACAATGCAAATCACAGTTCAAGTGATAAATAACAATAACACTTTTGCTCCTATGCTTAACCCCGCTTTAAACTTTCTCAAGTAGACCAATTAATCCTTTCACAACTAATCCATCTCAATTTCAATTCTTGCCCTAAAACCCAACTACTGCCACATAGGACAGCAGTCACTAAAACAAGCATAACTTTTACATGGTTGATCCAAATTGAGTGAAACCAGTTTCTAATGAGTCACAAGAGAATAATCTACAACTTATTATACAGTCAACAATTCAGAAAATGCTTCAATCATTCCCAGATTTGCGATGAACAGAGAGTACATGCATCTTCACTTGTTCTGGACAGTCAATACTAAAGCAAGCATAACTTTTGAATGGCTAAACCACAAATTGAGTTCTTGTGCTCTAAATGACCACAAGAGGATAATATATAATTATCATTCAGTTATTTATTCAAGAGATGGCTTTAAGGTCCTCAAATCGCACTCTAAATCTCAGTCTAAGTTCTGAACATTCAGCAGATTCTAAATTCAGGACAGCATACTTCAAAATAGCATAACTTTAATTCTTGAATCAAAATCAAGCAAAAAAAGACATTTTATTAATCTAAAGGAAATTTCCCAAATTTTTCTAGTTATTTACAAATTCTAATTTGGCCTCCATCTAGCCTTAAACAGCCAATGAATGCAGCAGCTGCCAACACAAACAGATTCAGGACAGCCAGCAATAAAACAAGCATACCTTTTAAATGGCTGAGTGAAAATTAGTGTTCTTGCTCTTAGATTAAAGGGGAAACAACGATCTACAACTTTCTCTACAGCCAAATCCCCCAGAAAGTTCTTCAAAAGGCCCTAAACCGCAGCTCCAAAGTAAGGGTTTGCTCAGCTCAAAAACAGCATAGGATTTTGTTAGGATAATCACGCGCATGTAACTGCCATGCATGTTTTTTTCGCATGTAACTGCCATGCATGTTTGTTTTCCGTTTTGCATGTAGCTGCAATGAATGTCTTTTTCCGTTTTCCATTTTGCATGCATGTACTGCATCTTAATTGACATATTTACTTAGCTGCTAATAAAAGGAAGGAAAACCCTCTGAGAAGGGCACAATTGCGTCACACAAGATTATTTTGTTTTCCTGCATCGATTGCTTCTGTCTCGGGTGTCCCAGTTTTTGGCGTGAGTTGTGTTCCAGGGCGATAGCGTATGTTCTCACGAGGCCGGCAACTACAAGTGGTATCAGAGCTCGAGTAGCTCGATCCCAAGCAATGTCGGCTCCGGTAGGAGGACAATCGAGGCCGCCACCACGGCGTGGGCGTCCGCTCTCGCCTTCTGCCCATCCGCACCGACCGTGGCATCGTGACGATCGTGGTGCCCGCGAGGTTGTGGTGCAGCGGACAGTGCGGGAAGTCGGCAGTTCAGCCTATCCGACCTTGACGCGTACCAACTACAACGACTGGGCGTTGATGATGAAGGTGATGCTCCAGGCGTGACGTCTCTGGGAAGCTGTCGAGCATGGCGATGCCGAGCTCCAGGAGGACCGTATTGCGCTGGAGGCGATACTGAAGGCCGTTCCACCGGAGATGATTTCTTCACTCGCGGTGAAACACAACGCTAAGGAGGCGTGGGACTCCGTGATGGACATGCGAGTCGGAACCGACCGCGTTTGGAAGGCAAGGGCCGAGCTACTCCGCAAGGAGTATGAGGCCATTGAATTCCGAGACGGCAAGGCGGTGGAGGACTTCGCCATGCGCCTAAGTGGGCTAGTGAGTCAGCTCGCGATCCTTGGTGACGTAATCGACGAAGAGAAGGTGGTGGAGAAGTATCTGCGAGTCGTACCCCAGAGGTTCTCGCAAATAGCTTTGTCCATTGAAATGCTTCTTGATTTGTCGACACTGTCCATCGAGGAAGTAACAGGGTGGCTCAAGGCTACTGAAGATCGCACCACTCTGCCCACCTCGGTGACAACAAATGAGAAGTTTTTGCTTACCGAGGAGGAGTGGGAGGACCGGCGCAAGCAGCGCCAGGCAGTTGAGGAATCATCTGTGGGTGCAAGGTCAGGCCGAAACGCTCAAAGATGTGGGAGGCCACGACCACCCCAGAAGAATGACGATACCGGCCATGATGGGAATGGAGGCACACGTGACTTGTCACGCGACAAGTGCCGTAAGTGTGGCAAGTACGGGCACTAGGCGCGTGACTGTCGCCATCCGCGTCGCGAACAGAAGGAGGAGGTTCGCTATGTCGAGGCACAAGAGGAGCAACCGGCACTTCTCTTGGCCGAGCATTGTGAGTTCGCGCAGGTTGCAGACGAGCAGCCGCAACAGGTCTTCCTCAACGAAGAGAGGGTGATTTCGGTGGATGTTGGCCCTGACATGTGGTATCTTGACACGGGGGCTAGCAACCACATGACCGGGAACCGCTCCATGCTAGCATCGCTCGATGAGACAGTGCGGGGCATTGTGAAGTTCGGGGATGAGTCTCAAGTGGAGATCTATGGCAAAGGATCTGTGCTGTTCCAGTGCAAGAATTCGGAGCATCGTGTGCTCACAGAGGTATATTATATTCCTCATCTTCACAGTATCATTGTCAGTTTGGGCCAGCTCGACGAGAATGGGTGCAAGATCGTCATCGAGGATGGCGAGCTGTGCATCTTCGACCACGCGCGCCTGCTGCTAGTGAAGGTGATGCGCTCGCGGAACCGCATTTACACGGTGGGGCTGAACACCACTGAGCCAGTATGCCTCTTGGCGGCATGCAGCGACCTGCGTGGTGTTGGCATGAGCGCTATGGGCATCTGCACTTTCACGCGCTTCACGATTTGGCGGCCAAGCACATGGTGGATGGCGTACCGAGTATCGACCGGGTGGACCAGTTTTGTGACTCTTGCGCGCTAGCCAAGCAACAACGAACTCCGTTCCCTCAGGCCTCTACATACTGGGCTGAGTGCAAACTGGAGCTCGTGCACGGTGACCTCTGCGGTCCGATCAACCCGGCATCCCTAGGCAGGGCTAAATATTTCTTGTTAATTGTCAATGATTATAGCAGGTTCATGTGGGTTGAAATGCTGCGGTCCAAGGATGAGGCATTCAAGTACTTCCGCAAGATCAAGGCTCTCGCGGAGAACGAACGTGATGCTGACTGAAGGCGTTCCGTTCAGATCGCGGTGGAGAATTCAACTCTATCGCGTTCGCCGACTGGTGTGATGAGTAGGGCGTCAAGCGGTACACCACCGCACCCTACTCGCCGTAGCAGAACAGAGTCGTCGAGCGCCGAACCCAGACTGTTGTCAAGATGGCGAGGAGCCTACTCAAGAGCTTGCACGTTCTGGCAATGTTCTGGGCTGAGGCGGTGAAGACCGCGGTGCACATCCTGAACCGCTCCCTAACAAGAAGCCTCAAAGACTGCACTCCATATGAAGCCTGGCACAAGCGACGCCCAAACGTGTCATACTTTTGGACCTTTGGGTGCGTCGCACACGTGAAGAATGTCGGCCCCGGCATCAACAAGCTCGTGGATCGCTCGACCCCAATGGTCTTCATCGGCTATGAGGATGGGTCAAAGGCGTACCGTGTCTATGATCCACGTGCACACAAGTTGCACATCACTCGGGATGTGGTGTTCCAAGAGGAGAAGGCTTGGGATTGGCATGCAGGCAACGACACGCATGGTACCGACCCCTTGCCAAGCACTTTCACCATCGAGTACTTCACCGAACTACGTAGGGACCCAACACCAAATCTCGATGGAGATCCGGCGAACCAAGCAGGCCTGACTGTGGAAAACGGCAGTGCAGGCACTGTTGGTGAATCGCCACAGGATGTAACTCCGCGCGCGCCGGGCACAACTGATGCGCCTGGTGTGGGGTGGGTCACACCACCGACTAGTGGGTCGCATGACTCGGAGGGCGTGCCACTCCGCTACCGTGACATCAACAACATCTACGACAGGACGCAGTCTTGCGAGCTTGAGTTCAGCGGCTTGTGCATGCTAGCCATCGACGAGCCGGCGAGCGTCAATCAAGCACTCAAGGAGGCGTGCTGGAGGAGTGCCATGGATGATGAAATGCGCTCCATTGCTGGGAACCACACCTCAAAATACGTCAAAGTCCCCGCTGGACATCGTGCCATCGGGTTGAAGTGGGTGTTCAAGGTGAAGAGAGATCCTCTCGGCAACATCGTGAAGCATAAAGCACGTCTAGTGGCGAAGGGATACGCACAGCGGCCTGGTGTTGATTTTGATGAAATTTTTGCGCCAGTGGCACGAATGGACACGGTGCGTGTACTGTTGGCTCTTGCGGCGCATGGTGGCTGGGAGGTCCACCATATGGACGTCAAGTCGGCTTTCCTCAATGGGGAGCTAGCCGAGGAGGTCTACGTGCAGCAGCCACCAGGTTTCATCGACAGTGATCGCCAGCATATGGTGTTGCGCCTGCACAAGGTGTTGTATGGTCTTCGCCAAGCACCGCGCGCCTAGTATGCTAAGCTCGACGACACACTGCAGCAGCTCGGCTTCGAGCGCAACCCACTGGAGCACGCTGTGTACCGAAGAAGTAAGAACGATGCCTTCTTGCTTGTGGGGGTGTACGTCGACAACTTGATCATCACCTGCTCCACCGTCGATGCCATAACTGAGTTCAAGGAGCAAATGAAGATCATGTTTAGCATGAGTGACCTCGGGCTCCTAACTTACTATCTTGGCATCGAGGAGCACCAAGGGCCCGAGGAGATCACTTTGTGCCAGACCAGGTATGCACTAAAGATTGTTGAATCCGCAGGGTTGGCAGGCTGCAACCCATGTGCAACACCGATGGAGAATCGGTTGAAATTGACCAAGAAGGATGAAAGAGAAGCTGTTGATCCCATGGAGTATCGCAGTATAGTTGGGATTCTGCGTTATCTTGTGAACACTCGACCTGACATTGCATATGCTGTGGGGATCGTCAGTCGATACATGGAGGCCCCTACCAAGCAGCACATGACAGCTGTGAAGCATATTCTGAGGTATGTGAGTGGGACAGCCTCATTTGGGTGCCGCTATGACAAGTTTGGTGTGCCTAAGCTGCTGGGATATTGTGATAGTGATCTTGCCGGCGACGTTGATGATCGGAAGAGCACATCTAGGGTGCTTTCTTTCTTGGAGACAGCCCGGTGACATGGGCGTCACATAAGCAAAAGATCGTTGCACTCTCGTCTTGTGAAGCTGAGTACATCGCGGCAGCTACGGCGGCATGCCAGGGGGTGTGGCTCAGCAGACTAATTGGAGATATGACGGGAGCAGCACTGATGAAGGTGAAGCTATATATTGACAACAAGACTGCGATCGAGTTGTGCAAGAATCCTGTGCATCACGACCGTAGCAAACACATTGACACTCGGTTTCACTACATCTGGGAGTGTGTCAACGACGGCAAGGTGGATGTGGAGCACGTAAATACAGAAGACCAGCTCGCCGATATCCTGACGAAGTCCCTCAGGCACGTGAAGTTCATCGAGCTGCGACAGAAGCTTGGCATGGTGGAGTTGAAGCATGGGTGCCGTGATTAAAGGGGTGATTTGTTAGGATAATCACGCGCATGTAACTGCCATGCATGTTTGTTTTCCGTTTTGCATTTAGCTGCAATGAATGTCTTTTTTCGTTTTCCATTTTGCATGCATGTACTGCATCTTAATTGACATATTTACTTAGCTGCTAATAAAAGGAAGGAAAACCCTATGGAAGGGCACAGTTGCGTCACACAACATTATTTTGTTTTCCTGCGTGGATTGCTTCTGTCTCGGGTGTCCCAGTTTTTGGCGTGAGTTGTGTTCCAACGCGATAGCGTTTGTTCTCACGAGGCCGGCAACTACAGATTTCCCTCCAACCTAGAGCCATTTCCCCTCCAAAAACCTCAAATCTAAGAACCCTAGAACCACTTTAACCAACCAAGAACCCCCATAGAGCAGCAAGCACAACCCCAAACCATACCTTCACTTACCCAAATGGAGGAGGAGGGCAAGGAGAAGTTCAGCCATGGGGGGTGCAGCTCGAGGGGAGGAGGTGCCAGAGGGGACTTGCTGCAGCCTTGGGAAGGAGGAGGAGGAGACACCATTGATGGAGGCTTGCTGCAGCCTTGGAGAGGAGAGGGGCTGCTGGTTCGGTAGGGAGAAAGGAGGGGGTTGGGTGGGGGAAAAAATTTGGTGGTGGGGAAAAAGAAAAAAAAATTGATTCTCTCCCAAACACACAACTAAAATTTCAACCCTGCTGCTCACAGATTAGGACTTAACTTCTTTGCAACCTTAAATCACCTCAGTCAAGGACTGAAACAGATCCAAACGATAACTCAAATTCCCAAATCCAACTATTAATGAATGTGATTTGACTTAACCTAGGCTAAATTTATCTTCTCATGACGCCACATTCACTCTAATTTCTACTTAAGTTTTAAAGGG
Organism: Otatea glauca; assembly: GCA_036346275.1. NCBI lineage: Eukaryota > Viridiplantae > Streptophyta > Magnoliopsida > Poales > Poaceae > Otatea > Otatea glauca. Next base: position 25,990,987 of record CM070723.1, on the reverse strand, counting down.
ACAAAACTCCCTTGCATTCTAAGTCCCAATGAACTTCCTGAACAAAGAATTTACAAGAACTTTCTTGACCTTTTTACGACAATTCATCTTATTGATGACAACAAGAACGACATGAGGCTCTTCATTCTAACACACCTCTAAACCATATCTCAACAAATCACTCATACCATCCGTTTCAACATCTCGGCTTCTAAACTTGGAACCCAAAGAGCCTATAACATAGATCCTTATCTCTCACAAATAATTGACCTTTTTAACACTAGGAACATAACCAACCGATGCCATTGAAGGAAATAATCCATTTTGGCAAAATTTCCATTCCAACCGTAAACCACGACATAAAAATTTTATTCTATCCTCTCCCTGGCATGTCTCACACCCATGGACAACTAGCTAAAATAAATATTCACAACAGAACACTTTACATCAAATTTCTATTGCCTTCCCAACAACCAAACGATAATCCCAACAAAATTTGGACCAAGACATCAAAACCTCTATCATAATCCACCCTTAAACAACTTATGGTCAACACCTAGTTCAAGCTAGGATCGCAGATTATTACCAAACCACAAACGGTTCTCTTCCTAAGAGGGTCTCACCCTCACATACTTTCACTCAATAACCAAGTCGAAGAGTACAATCCTTTAGTATACTCAACAACATACCATAAACATTCATACTCTTAACTTAGGCTAGAACGCAAAAGAAATAGAACTCTCTTGAACCAAATGAATCACATACATCACCTTGAGCCCAACGCGCTAAAATTCACCTTGGTGAGAAACTCAATAAAATCCAATGATCACTCATCTTCTTTTCCCAAGCCAGATTGCAAAGGAAAACTCAATTCTCCCACATCACATAAGTCACTTTTTGTAACCTCCCTTTTTAGAAACATTCGCAAATACCGCACACATTTTTCAATTAAATTCAACTCTAGTCAAAATAGAGTTACAAATAGGGTTTTCAGCTCAAGGGCTTCCAACACAATCCCTCTTGTCTATCTGTTTCCTTCAAATATTAATTCCAAAGTTAATCCATTTTGTACTTGCCTTGATGCAAGAAAGTACCCTCCCGAGTCTCTTGATTTGGAAGCCAAGAAAGTAGCTCAACTCGCCCATCATACTCATCTCAAACTCTATGCTCGTTACCTCAGAAAACTGAGACACAAGTGAATGAGATGAGCCACCAAAAATGATATTGTCCACAAAAATCTAGACGAGAAGAAAATGCGACTCATGGTGTCTGATAAACAGAGTCTTGTCTACTACGCCCATTTTGAAGTCATGGCTGAGAAGATAAGACTTGAGCCTCTCATACCATGCTCTAGGGGCCTGCTGAGTGCATACAGAGCTTTGGAAAGCCTGTATACATGACTCGGAAACTTGGGGATCCAAATCCTGGAGGTTGTTTGACATAAACTTCTTCCTCAATATAGTCATTGAGGAATGCACTCTTGACATCTATTTGATAGAACTTGAAGCCCCGAGATGCAGAGAATGCAAGCAGGTTCCTACTAGCCTCTAGTCTAGCTACAGGGGCAAAAGACTCCTCATAGTCAAGACCCTCAACCTGAGAAAAGCCCTGTGCAACTAGCCTAGCCTTGTTGCGAATAACAACCCCATCCTCACTCTGCTTGTTTTCGAACACCCACTTGGTCCCAATGACATTATGACCAGATGGACGTTCTACAAGCTGCCAGACTTTGTTCCTCTCGAAGTTTTCAAATCCCTCATGCATAGCATTAGTCCAGGACTCGTTAGATAATGCATGAGTCACATCCTTTGGCTCAAACGAGGCAACAAAGGCAGAGCGAAGGCAGAAACTGGACAAACTTGATTTTGAGCGATTAACTCGCTCAAACAGATCGCCAATGATCTGATTAGGTGGATAAGAACGCTAAATATGAACAGGAGGTCCAAAAGCAGAAGTGGCATCTACCTCATGCACAGAAGAGGTAGGAGTAGAGCCACTAGCTGCATGAGAGTCAGAAGGCAAGGCCTGGCCATTTTGAGTTGCAGAAATAGAAACAGGAGGTACCTCAGGTGTAGAGGGGACTGGATCAGGTGAAACACCATCATCTCCATCATCCTCATCCTCTACAAAGATGGTCGCGGAGGAAGAAGAGCCTGAAATGTCATGTCTAGCTCCTGAGCTAGCCTCATCAAAGGTCACTTCATAGGTCTATATGATCTTATGAGCATCGCAACTCCAGACCCTATAGCTACGAGAAGAAGTCGAATAATCCAGAAAGATACCATCAGAAGAACGAGACTCAAACTTATCCAGGTTACCAGACTTCAAAATAAAACACTTGCAACCAAACACATGAAAATGAGAAACACTGGGCTTTTGCCCATACCTCAACTCGTAAGAAGTGCATTGCAAATGTGCTCTTAAGAAAACACGATTAGAAACATGGCAAGCTATAGCTATAGCCTCAGCACAAAACTTCATAAGAGTATTGTACTCGTTTATCATCGTCCTGGCCATCGAGGATTCTACAGGCGCTACTCTTGAAACTCACCTCGAAAGAGTTATCAATAAGCTGAGAAATAGAAAGTAAATTGTATTGCAGCTTACTCACTAAGGCAACATCTTTTAGAATGAAATTGTCATTAATGCAGATGGTACCTTTAGCAATGAATCTACCTGAAGAAGCATCCTCGAAAGTGATCAACTCATCACCGGGGGCTCGGACCAGGGAAGAGAACCATCGAGAATCTCCAGTCATACGACGAGAACAACCGGAGTCAACAATCCAAACATCTCCTTCCCATCCGAAGCGAACTGATCAAGACACAAGAGAGAAAGATGACTCAGTACTGGGATAGAGTGAAGACTTGGAAACCCAATACTGAACCACACGACACTTCAGAGTACCAGCCACAAGAGAAGACTGGACTCGAGTGTCTCTCTGACGTTTAACCCAAACACAATCAGTAGCAACTCTAGTAGATGATCTAGGTGTTAGAACTGGGTTGGCCCGCCGTGGTGCAAAGGCCGGACCACCCCAGTGAGGCTGCCTAAATCTCCTACCCGAAAACACCTCACACCGCTGATATTTACCTCGATGGGAAAAACGAGGAATATCAAGAGGACAGCGGAAAGACTGACACACTATCATGCATAGTCCTTAGGTTCCCCAACTCCACAAGAAGAGCATCACACAAAGAACAGTCAATAGTGACTCGAGAGGGAGAAGATCTAAGAGAAACTAACTCCCGAGTCAAGGTACCTACTTCCTTCTCTAACTCCATACACCTAGCTTTAGCTTTAGTATAAAATTTCCCTAATTTGCAGAAAGCTTCATTGAGCTGGTCATAGGATGGGTACCTCTTCCGAGTCGCTATAGAGTTCGAAGTCGCTCATGCCATTAGCGTCGGCCATGAAGCACATGCCGGAGAAGTCATCACCGCTCTTCTTCTCTTGCAGTTCATCCTTGCCCTCGTCGCTCCATGTCTCCGTGTCGGAGAGGTTGATGTCGTCAAGTGCGGCGAGGACGCGGTGGAAGAGCTTCTTGTTCTTGGAGAAGCTGCAGTACTTCTTCTGACACGCCGACTCACTAACTGGAGGCTTCTTGTTTCGATTCTTGTTGATGTAGTCATTCTTTGCCGAACCGCCGGTGTCATTCTTTGCCATCTCCAGTTTGGGGCAATTAGCCCGAATGTGGTTGGGGTCACCACAGTCGAAGCATGTGATCATGCCACCTCTTTTTCTCTCTGTCACCCTCTTGTATGTATGTGAAAATTTGCGAGCAAGAAGAGCAAGCTCATTTTCTGGAAATGTTTCCAGTTGGTAATCGCTTAGCTTGCAAAGGGCGGAAAGAGAGAAACCAGCAGAAAGATCAAGGGAAGATCTAGTGGGGTCAGTGACCAAGGCCATCGACTGTGATTTCATCTTGCGAGAGACGACGTCAATCTCATGAGTCTTGAGACGGGAGTAAAGCCCATCAAGAATCAAGGTCGACAAGTCAGTATTGTCCTTGATGGTGGTCACTTTCATTTCCCAAACTCGAAGATCGAGTGCGGTCAACAAATATCGAGCATTATCCGAGTTAGGGTATATGCAACCGACTGCTCGGAGGTCACTCAAATCTTCGTAAACCGACCAAAGCACTCATCAAGACTCTCACCAGCGTGTTGTTCAAACTTGTTGAACTCACGCTTGAACTGATCCTGCCTCACGGTTTTGATTTGAGTAGTGACCTCATGGTAAGCATCGAGGGTCACCCAAATCTCGTGAGCGAAACGGAGGTGAGAAATCCTACCATACTCACTGCGGCTAAGACCCTGTATGAGAATGTTCCTTGCTTTAGCATTCGCCTCAACGTTAGCCATATTTTCGGCCGTGACATTTTCATTAGCAGTAACCTCAAATGGGAGTTTCACCTTCTGCCATATCAGGAAGCCCTAGGTAGTGATGTATGACACAATCTGCGATTTCCAAAATGGAAAATCAACTCCAGTAAAAATAGGAGGCTTGGTGGAATACTTTTCCATCGCCATGTCTCTTGAGACCGATCAAGATCTATGAAAAGAGCAAAACCGGCTCTGATACCAATTGAAGGAACGAAATGGCGATCAGAGGGAGGTGAATGATCAAAAATAAAATTTTCCCCCACTCACAGTACTCCAAACAATCTCGCAATAAAAATCTGAAACGCCCAAAGATTTTTGTTCAAACTGGTGTTTCTTAGATTAACACACCCTCCAAAACCCGAATAACTAGTCAAATATGTGTTGTACCCCTAGCTTACATGGTTGAGAAACATGAACCATGTTAGGGATGTTTTAATCATAATCCTGGTTGTCAAGTGTCCAAACAAAAAGAAATTAATTCAAAGACTTCTTTTCTAAAAGAGATAAAGCTAAAAACAACAAAGTCTCTTTTTAGAAAAGTAAAAGCAGATTTTTCAGGAATTGTCCTCACTTGGAGCAGGTGGTTGGTGAGTTTGTGTTGCTCTAACATTTTTGGGAATTTTTTTCCCTCTGAGCAGTTCAGTCATGAAATAGTACACCAAAAATCACGTTAAAAAGCTTTGTATAATAGACAAGAAAAATCAAGTATTACAGACAGTCAGGAACTTCGACCAGAAAGTTTGAGGCTCGGTTTTCATTTCATAGCACTCAAACGGTGCAACTAGTGGACTCAAAAAAATTTCTAGAGATGGATATATGAGTCACACACTTTCTCAATAAGAATCACTCAAAAAGAATTTTTCTAGAGTTTTGTAAAAATCAAAGACTAACTGCTGCACGAAGAACAAGTTCTGGATAGAATGACAACTTGATAGAAAACTTGTTATTTAGTCTATCCTAGGGTGCAAGAGAAGTGTAAAACCATATAAACACACTCAAGACATCTTAGAACAACAGCATTTAGAAGAAGGGGAGGCAAATCCAAATTGCGAAAAAGTAAATGCTGAATTTAAATTGCGTAAAGTAATGACATAATGTAAATGCGCAATTCAAATTCACAATAAGGTAAAGAAATTTTTTGTATTTTCTGGATGGAAGGTTTACAAAGCCTCACTTGATGTGGGCAAAGCTCAAAGGAGCAACTCAAACCATCAAGGGGGGAAGGCTACCCCTCCACCCCTATTTATACAACTCTTGGGCCACCTACCACCCTTGGATGAGCCTCTAAACCCTAGAGTATCCATCAAGGGCTAGGATTTACCCACTCAACTAGCCTTGCAAGGGTTCACCGAAAACACACAACACATAATGTGTTTTCCTGCATGGTTCTCAAAGCACACTAACTAGACCCGCTAACCTATCAACTAGACCAAGATCAAATGGTCCTCATTGATCCACGTAGCATCTACCTAGCATCTCATCTGGTCCTTGTTTTCACGGCTTGCCACGACTCCGTCTACGATCATCGTTCGGCGATCCCCAACCGTTTGGACCTTCGACGCTCCTCGCCTAGTCCTGGTCATCCTTCGCCTCACCATGATCTAACATCGTCGACCTGCAACAATCAAAAACAAGGAAATACCTCACATAGCAATGCCCACAATGTTATGCAATAGATTAATCATAGTCCACAAATTAAAATTTATTTTTGTTTGTCCTAGCCGGTACTACCGCGAAAACAGGAGAAGACTCAAATTGCTTCAAATTTCAATTTAAATCAAACTCAAACCTGAGCACACCTTGCTCAAATAAAGTCAAATACTCATCACAAACATGGATGGACCTCCAATGGTCCTTCAGAGATGTATCACAGACGTTTGTGTAGATATTATTTTGTATTGCTGAAGCTTTTTTTTCTATTGGCTAGGCTTAGAAAATGCTAGCCATGTCCCCTGAAACAAGCAGATTACAGCATACATATCCACATGTACACATATACCATCACAAATCAAATTAGATTACATCACAATACAAGCAGATTACATAATAAACCAAGCACATCTATTTTCAGAAATCAACTCAGATATAAACTAACAATAAACAATCAATAGAAGCATTAGAGCCTCCATACAGTGAAAAATAAACTAGTAAGGAATTAGTGATATGACAAGTTGAAAAAAGAGAAGAAACAAGTAGTAGACACTTGAATAATATACTATAGAGGAGGTAAGTTCAGAAAACAGAGGCTTTTCGGTTCTCGCTGAAGTTCCACAACTCCGGCACATAAACTATGTAATAAAGTTCCAGGTAAGTTCAGAAAACATGGTTGTTCAAGTACTGATATCATTTTTCATGTATGTCATCATATGTGCAACAACTTCCACAACAGAGGCTTTTCGGTTCTCGCTAAAGTTCCACAACTCCGGCACAAGGTACTTCTCCTACGGATTGTACTCCTTGCACTCAAGGAGGGTCTGTGTGATGGCATTATATGTCACATTCTCCCATTCTTCCTTCAAAGCTTGTAGTTTCTTGTCATCCTCCATAATAATTTCCTGCATCATCGTGTGTGTATAAGTACACTGTGGATTGTAAATACTTTCTGTGAAAAGAAGTTGCATGTATTACCAATGGGTCAGCTATATTTCAGAGACATCTAGTTCAAACAACTATTCATTGCTACATGAACTTAAGTTCGCGAAGTAACAATGACAAATGAAAATTCAAATAATTAAAGTCTTTAGAGTACATGCACCATATACAAAGATTTAATGGACAAAAATGATGCTAACAACTATGAAGGAAAAGTATCCAGAAACAATATCAAACAACATGATTAAAATAGTTACCTTTACTTTTCCATCAATAGTGGTAAGTTTGAAAGGATGCCATATTGACTTCCTAATCTCATTTTACCATTTCATGCACATAAGTGCTGCTTCTTTTTCTAAGTCACCTCTTGTACCTTTCAGTTTGCAAACCTCAAACACCTCTCGATCAAGTTGGCCTATTTGTTTGACACTAATAACTAATTGACTTCCTGTCATTTCTCTAAATTCCTACAAAAACGATCATGTTGTTGTTGTGAAAATGGTGTCTTAGTATATTATTAGTAGCCATGTGAAATTAAATACAAGAAACTTTTATATTATCTCTATAAGCTCAGCTTTGGCTTCTTCCAGCTCTTCATTTGTCCTACGCTCATTAATGATGAGTACCTTTTTAAGAGATTCCATATCTTGCGATTTATCATCTATGTCTTTCAGTTTTTATTTCATCTCATAAATCTTTTTTATTAACTCAGAATCTTCTTTACTTCTGTTCTACTCCCTTACATCATATCCACCTCAAGTTTTTGTTTAGCATCCAAAAGCTTTTCCATGTTGTATATCTTGTGTAGGCTCTATTTTATCTATGCAATTTGCAGTCATGGTTGATCCTGTGAAGGTTTATTTATTTAATCAAGCATTAGTACTAATTAATGCATGTTTTATTGGCTCCATTATATAAATATTTACTTTCCATAATTTCTAGATATGCACCACGTCAAACGTTTGTTTTACACAAAACTGAAGCTGCATATCTAAGAATAGAAAAACTAAATGACTTAAAGTTCGGAACAAAATATTTTATTTTTAACTTTTCTTAGTATCAAGACCAGTGACATAACCCTATTTTTCATTTTGCAAATTGTATTAAAAGCAATATAAGGTACTATAATATGCCTAATTTCTTGACATTACAAACAACGAAATTAAAATTATAGGCTACAATGATGTGCTTGCATCATCCAAAACAATCATAATTCCATACTCCTTGCAGAGATGCTACTACTAGGATGCATCAGAAAGAGGATGGGCTAGGATGCTGCTCCAAATGATTAGATTCGCATTTCACTAATGAACAAAAAAACTCATTAACAAACCTGAAGCATGTGGCGAGGACAGGCAACAGCGACAAGCTCGAGGAGGAGGCTATCGGGAACCGAATAAGCAAATCCGGACTCTCTGTGTATATTGTACTAGTCCAAAATCATGCTAGTGCACAAAGGCTCAACATAGATGAATATCACAATCATACCCAGCGGAACCATTACAAAAGACATCATATATTAATTAATAACTGTTGAATGACCTTATGCTCAACTTACATGAATATGCCTCGCGAGGCTGAACAACAAATTAAACTACAATGGAATAAAAACGTAGATAAACCTCTCAGTATACCCCAGGCAACTAACAAAGCTCGCACCCTAAACATTCGTCTCCTTCTGGTATATCTCCTCCAGCATTGGTGTAGACTCCTTAACTGATAATATTGTTGTGGGCAAGGGTGCGTACTTAAAGCACTCAACAAGTTAACTCTAACATAACTATATGCAAGGATTATTCCAAAGGAATGGCTAATATAGCACTTTTGCAATAAGCAGTATTTATGAATAAATATGATAAATAGATTGTAAAGATAGTAAAACAAATAACAGTAATAAATAATTTCAGCATTTCTCAAGTAAACTAGGTTTCCAATCCTAAGTCAAGTTTCAACCTTCCACATGGCAATCCTGCCATCCCAACCAAGTTTCCATTTAATTAAACTAACCCTTAACTGTAATTCCCGAGCATTGCTCAACACCGTGAGCACGGCTATCCGAATAGATTTACACTCTACAGAGGTTATGCACTTTACCCACACGACATGATTGTCTCTTGTTGCCAAGCTATTGACACACTTCCTTCGATGTGTCGACAGAGAGATCATGACAAAGCATTTACAAAGCTCTGCCTTAACCTAGTACTACCCGCTGAGGTTTCAACACTGGAGGGTTAAACCGCCACAACAGGGCCCCCCTCTTGCACTATGTGAGTTAATCCGTGAACCCAGGACTCACACCACCGTTGGTAGTACCAAAGCTAAAACATTGCAAATTAATCAGCTAGGTTGTCCCATACCAGACTCCAATAACTAGTAGAGATGATGTTTTGGAGCCGATAGTGATGTACTGTTCTGTAGTAGTGCCTCTCTCTTCCTTTTGCATTTTTGTTAGATCTATCAGTTCATTCTACCAGGGCACGGAATGCTGTGGACTTGCGTGGGTACTGAAATGGGGAAACAAGGCTGCTTCCTCTTTTATCTTCCGCAATTTCCTTGAGTTGGTCTGCATAGGGGGAGTTGGTTACATGTTACTAATACAGAATTTATGTGTTTATTGCTGTTGTACTCGATAGTTGGGAGAATTGTGAAGTTAGAAAAGTGCCAGGCTGATCTCGTAGAATTGCACCGTAGCCCCCTATCGCCTGATGTGTCTGACCTAGATCTAACCCCTCCTTCCACTCCGTGATCAGCTCTCTAACCCCGTGAGCCTAGATAGAAGCTGCTGCTGCCGTGGCTACCGATTGTTAGAATTTGGGCCCATGTTAAAAGCTGAAGGGGAACAGATAGGCTACTCTAGTATAAAATCAAAAAAAATTTACCGTGCAACCAAAGAAGCGCTCCAAGTTATAAATCACGGAATTACCACTAGACGAGCAGACCCGTATCGGAAGTATTGTTGATGTAGCGCGTTGGTGCGGTTGTAGTCATACTACCCTTGTACCTCCTTCAATAGCTTCTCTTCACCGTCATAGGTTGCGGATCGTCCTAGCATTGAAGCTTCGTAGCAATGCCTCCAACTATCCACATGTACGGGGTAGAGACGCCACACGTCGAAGTGCTAATGCCGGTTGCACGGTTTTAGGCAAAGGAGGTGTGGCGGCTAGGGTTTCGGGAATTCCGAATTCCTATGGTATCTCTTAAACTTTAAAGCCAACACCTCCTCTCTTTATATAGACGCCCTATGATGGGTCTCTACATTAGAGGCCTATTAGGCACTCGAAGCTCATCAGAACTCGAATCACCAACAGAATTAAGTCCCAACCCCTTAAACGTATTACCCTATAGGTTCACATATACTTGAACATGACCCGAGTACTCTTACTCGACTATTAATCGATAGCGATCCCTAATTGGACATGCCGACTCCCGAGTATATGTAAAGATTACATCGGGCGAACCTTAAAATGCTTAGTTATATGCATTTTCCTTTACCTTACGATATCGGTCAAACTCAAGGTAATAATGTGACGTCCTTTTTTAGATAGCTCAACTACTATTTTTTGATTACGTGACTCGGAATCCCTGATCGTGGTTAACTCTTTACCACGAGTAGCATAACCATGCATTTCTGAAATTCGACCACTCGAGAGGTCTAGAGATATCTCTCCCGTTGTATAGAGGGGCAAATCCCATCTTAATTGACCATACCTCACAGCATGCTTCATGACAAACCCGAAAGTCACCTTTATAACTACTTAGTTACAAAGTAGCGTTTGGCAACCCCTAAGTAAGTAATTATAATCTCGAGTACATGCGTCAACCTCAAATCTAAGGACATAGCATATACATTGTATATGAGACCAACTGATGACAAGTAAGAATACAATGCTCTTGCAGTGTCTCATGGTGGGTCGATCCAACTCCATATTCTTTAACATGTTGTCTATATTATTGGTTTGATATTTCCATATCCATGACCTGTGAAACATGGTCATCAACTAATACACATGCTAGTCTATTCATATGTGTTCTCAAATATTTATCGACTAGGGATCACTTTAGAATAATCATCACAGAGTCATGTATAGAGATTCACAAAAAAGTCACGTACTTCCTAATAAATAATAATGATATTATTCACGAAACAAGATAATAAAACATAAATACCAGGAGAGATAATCACATCTATATGCGACAAAATAGATATGCGACAAAAGCAGTAATGACTAATGAGTTCAGAACACGCAAGAGCTTTCATTACTCATAAAGCAGGGCTACAGTGACCAATGAATAGAATAAGCCAGAGATAATATGCATATGTGCTAGTTATCCCAACTAGTTTTGTTGGAGTCGTCCGACCTTATTCTTTTGCGACTACGAAATGATATATTTTTTTATTTTGCCTAAGCTTTGCATATGTCATGGAATTTAATTTCGTGAGATATAGACTCGAGCACGAACAGTGACACTAAGGTTTGCAGTTTGCTGCGTTGTAAGTTTAAGCCCCTTCTCGTGAAATTGCAATTACATGGGAAGTATCATCTGAAAACGGTTTGCCTTTCTAATTTATGCATTTCATTATTAAAAATAATTGCTGTATTTTTACAAACTACACTTGTTGATCATTCTAGTCTAAGATCTAGTGCAGTTAATACTCTTTACGTACATTAGTATTGATGAGTTGAATGTTGCTTATTGGCAACAATCCATGAACCTCTTCTTGCACGATCATGTTGCTCTCTCCAACTCCAGATTTGGCGACGCAGGTTCACAGTTAGTTCATTCAGTATAAGGTACCAAGCACACTCCAGTGACAGGAGCTGGTTTCTGCTCCTCTTCACATAATCAGTGAAGCACATATCTGCTCTGTGCGAGAAATGGATTGTCAACGGGTGGCTGCGTTGGACTATAGGCCAGACCGTCCTCTCTAAGGTTCATGCTCCATTTCCGGTTCCTTCCATTCCTATCTACAACTCCCTCCGATATTTTTCAGTTGTATTTTTTTGTACATCGTCTGCTACCACTGACGGTGGGTTTTGTGGGGTGAGAGGGGAAAGCAAGGCTACCTCCTCTTTTATCTTTGTCAGTGATTGGTGTTCTGCGGAGTTGGATCGTCGAGTGGAAAGCAGTGCTAAATACCAGTTACCTTTCTGCGTTACGCCACTTCGTCGATAAGTGCATATCAATTTGGACATTCGTTCTAATGTTCTAGTCTCTAACATGCGGTTCTCATCATAGTGGAACAAAAACATTTTGGCCACAAATCTATTGGTATTACTTTCAAAATCTAAGGGTTCTATTGGCGTCAAAAACTTGAGGTAGGGTTTCTGACAGCAGCACACCAGGCTACGCCAAAACCTGCAATAGGTGACGGTCTATTTGTGACGGTTTTTTTCGAACCGCCACAAAGATAATTATCAGTGGCGGTTCTATTTCAAAAATGGCGGGAAAAATATCAGTGGCGGTTCTATCCTCGAACCGCCACGGATAATTAATTATCAGTGGCGGTTCAAGGATAGAACCGCCACTGATAACAAATACATTATCATTCGCGGTTGGAGGCTAGAACCGTCACTGATAACTAGGTTATTAGTGGCGGTGCTATCCTCCAACCGCCACTGATTCTATTGGATTATCCGTGGCGGTTCTATCCTCGAACCGCCACTGATAATGAATTATCAGTGGCGATTCGAGGATAGAACCGCCACAGATAATGTTATCGATGGCGGTTCTAGTTAAAAACCGCCACTAATAATATTGCCTATAAATAGGTGGTCGATGCAAAGACTTTGGTCTTCTTCTTCCGAGAGCAAACCAAAACTTCTAAATTTGATTTCGTTTTCTCCAATTCTTGTGCTTGTACTTCCTCTAGTTGTTCCTTGGTGAGTTATTTTTTCTCCTCTCTTGATTTGTGTTAATCTTGTTGCAATTTAATTTTTAAACCAAGTTTAATTAGGATTTATATGTAGATGAGATGAAAAGTTTAGATTTTGTTTATTTTTATTTAGCTACCATTTTGTAGTTGATGAATTTATTTCTAGCTAGGTTCATTAGATGATGTTGTGTTCCTTTTATAGATGATGAATTATGATTAAGCATATATTTAATATTAATTGCATTTTAAGTTAATTTGATACATGATGAATTTATTATCTAGCTCCTTTAGATGATAAGTAATTAGATTGGTTTTTTAATTACTATTAATTGGGTTCTATTAGTGTACGGACATATATATCTTGCATATATATGAATTTATTATCTAGCTCTTTTAGATGATAAGTAATTAGATTAGTTTTTAATTACTATTAATTTAGTTCCATTAGTGTACGGACATATACATCTTGCATATAATAAATTTATTTAATTAAGATTATTGGGTATTAATATAAATGAAATTTTAGTTAATTTGGTAGGTGGGTGCTCATCATTTTTAGATGATGAATTTATTATCTAGCTTCTTTACAGAAAAGTATTGATTAGTTTTTAATTACTATTAATTTGGTTCCATTAGTGCGGACATATATTAAATTTATTTAATTAAGATTATTGGATATTAATATACATGAAATTTTAGCTAATTTGGTAGGTGGATGCTCATCATTTTTAGATGATGAATTTATTATCTAGCTCATTTAGATGATAAGTAATTAGATTAGTTTTTAATCAATTTTTATATGTTAATTGATTTTAGATGGACCGGAGATGGATGTACAATGCGAACCGTTACAGCTGAGATTACATCGATGGGGTATCTGCTTTTCTAAGAGCCGCTGAGGAGAACAAGTTGCACAAGAAGACGGAGTACATACATTGTCCATGCATTGATTGCAAGAATGAGAAAATGTTTTCAGACAAAGAGCACATCCACTTGCACTTGATTTGAAGAGATTTTGTACTTGGCTATACACGTTGGACAAGTCACGGTGAAGAGGAAAACATACATGAAGGTGATAGCGTATTGGATGATGGAGAAGTCATTATGGCAGCTGACATCAGTTATGGATCTGATGAGGATAGGTTGGACATTGATGACGATAATAATCTTGCTCAGATGTTGCGCGATGCAGAAGGGAACTACACTAGTCAGAGAGAGTTTAATCAATTCAAGGGTTTGTTGGACGACTCGGACACACCTTTGTTCCCGGGTTGCAAGGAGGAATACACAAAGTTGCACACCGTGCTTTCACTTCTAAAATTGAAGGCAAGCAATGGTTGGTCCGATAAAAGTTTCACGGCGCTATTACAACTCTTAGCGGACATGCTTCCAGATGGAAACGTATTGTCGATAACCACTTATTTAGCTAAGAAGGTTGTATGTCCATTGGGATTGGAAGTAGAAAGAATACATGCATGTCCAAACGATTGTATACTCTATCGCAAAGAGTATACAGACATGCATGTATGTCCGTGTGCAAATCATCACGATACAAGCGTAAAGGCCATGACAATGAGGGCACCGTGGTGAAGAAAGGGCTCCGCTAAAGTGGTGTGGTATTTACCGTAATACCTCGGTTGAAGCGTTTATTTGAAACAAAAGCATGCCCAATCGATGCGATGGCACTCGGAAGAGCGTAAAAGGATGGAAAGTCGAGACACCTGCTGATTACGCGGTGGAGAACCATCGATAGGCTCTTTAGGATGGACTTCGGGAATGAACCGAGGAATGTAAGGTTTGGGTTGAGTACGGATGGAATGAATCCTTTCGGTAACATGAGTAGTATTCATAGCACTTGGCCCGTAACTCTCTGTATCTACAACCTTCCTCCTTGGTTGTGTATGAAACGAAAGTACATTATGATGTCGCTGCTTATCCAAGGGCCGAGACAACCTGGCAATGATATTGATGTATACCTACAACCATTGGTGGAAGATCTTGTGATCTTGTGGAGCGAAGGTGTATGGTATGGGATGAGTACAAGCGAGTACTTCATCCTACGGGCATTGTTGTTTTGCACCATCAATGATTTCCCTGCCCTTGGTAACCTATCCGATCGTTACTATAAAGGGGCCAAAGCATGCCCCGGTGCATGGATGAAACCGCTAGTGTGTGGCTCAATAACTCGAGGAAAACCGTGTACATGCATCACCGTAGGTTCCTTCGAAAGAATCACCCCTACCGCAATATGAAAAAACAATTCGACGGGACAAAAGAGGATGGTATAGCCCCAAGGCCTCGTCGTGGGGAAGAGGTATATGATATGGTTAAGGATATTAATGTCGTACTTGGAAAGGGAGATAGTAATAATACATCGAGGTCTCGTACTGAGAAGACCACATGGAAGAAGAGATCGATATTTTGGAACTTGCCCTATTGGAAGGACTTAGAAGTTCGACACTGCATAGACGTCATGCACGTAGAGAAAAATGTATGTGACAGCTTGATTGGTCTTTTCTTTGAACATTCCTAGCAAAACTAAGGACGGACTAAAGGCACGAAGGGACACGGAAGATATGAAAATCGAGTGAGCTACATCCTCGGGACACCGAAAGGGCGACTTTACCTTCCCCGACTTGCTACACTTTTTCAAGAAAGAGAGAAGAACTTTGCAAATGCTTGCATGGTGTGAAAGTTCCGTCCGGTTACTCATAAGCATCAAGAAACTGGTCTCGATGAAAGATTTGAAGTTAATCGGCATGAAGTCTCATGATTGTCATGTGATGATGACACAAATGCTTCCTATTGCAATTAGAGGTATTTTGCTGAAAAGGTCCGAGAGGCAATCATGAGGTTGTGTTTTTCTTCAACACGATTTCACGAAGGCCATCGATCCCATCGGACTTTCTCAATGCAGAATGATGTGGTCAAGACACTATGCCGCCTAGAGATGTATTTCCCTCCATCATTTTTGATATAATGGTTCATCTCATTGTTCACCTTGTGAATGAGATAAATGTATGTGGCCCCGTATTCTGCATCGGATGTACCCGTTCGAAAGGTACATGGGTATCTGAAGAAGTATGTACACAATCGATCTCGGCGGAGGGTGCATTGTGGAAGGTTATGCAACCGAGGAGGTTATCGAGTTTTGCGTGGATTACATGGAGGGTGGAACCGTAGGAGTGCTCAGATCTCGACATGAGGGTAGGTGGTGGGAAAGGGACGATTGGAAGGAAATCAACAAATTCTTACGATCATGGATTATTCGAAAAAGCTCATTTCACAGTTTTGCAACAGTCAGTTGAGGTGTCCTCGTATATGGACATGCACAAGGACAAGCTACGAGAGGAAAATCGTGGACGATCAGAGGTTTGGGTAACAAAAGAGCATAACCGTTTGTTCAATCATTGGTTCAAAGAGCATATGATTGGAAAAGAAACGAGTGTCATGTTGAGGTGGCTAGCAAAAGGGCCATCAGGTACAATCTTGACATGGCAAGGATACGACATAAATGGATATACCTTTTACGAGATCTCGGGATAGCAAAAGCACTTACCAAAATAGTGGTGTTCAGCATAGATGCCTATGACAACACAGCGATGAAGAAGAGTAGCTTCTATGGGTTCATAGAAGAGATTTGGGAGCTCGACTCTCGTATTTTTAAGATCCCAATGTTTCGGTGTTGTTGGGTACAACTCCCAAAGGGTGTCAAGGTGGACAAATGCGGCTTCACTACTTTGGACATCGAACATGTCGGATCTGAGAGATGAACCATTCGTACTTGCGAAGCAAGTAGAACAAGTCTTCTATGTAATCGACCGGCAGATAAGAAGCGCCATGTAGTTCTTGAGGGAAAAGAAGGATCGTCGGAGTTGAGAATGTCGTGGATGAGGAAGAGTACAACCAGTTTGATGAGTTGCCTCCTTTCGTAGATGGCAACATCAGGCTCGAGGAAGAAACCACTCAGGAAGCTACCTATCATCGCGACGATCATGAAGAAGGGCAAATTGTGAAAGAAAATAATTAGCTATATACGAGTAATGGCAAAATATCAGAGGCGGAGCCAGCTCCTGGGCAGGGCGGCGCCTTCTGGATTCGCCGGCGATGACCGTGCCGCACAAGTCTTCTTCTATGTAATCAACCCTAATGATGACCACTTGTTGAAGATAATCTTGTGCATGGTAGTTTAAAGTCTGTTTTTGGTTTTGTTTCCTAGCTATGTGCTAGTTTTTCAGTCTTTGAGTCGCTTTTGGACTTTGCTAGTTTTGATGATTGTTTCAGTGTCTGAAGAGTACTTGTTTGTTTTGCCGGATGACAAAATAGTGTTCTATCCGGTTGAAAGTTTGGAGAGTTTGTTGAGTCCATCAGGTGAAAGGAGTCCGGATTCTTTCCTAGAAAACGCTTATGTATTTGCTTTACAAGTATTAGACAAAATCAGAAAACGCTGTAATTGCGCAGCACCAAAAACTAGGTCTTCTGAACTCAGCGCTGCTATTCGACAATACAGCGTATAAGATTCAGAAACAAATTTCAGGGTATAGAGGCACATCAGTGGCGGTTCTTCAAAAGAACCGCCACTGATAACATTATCTGTGGCGGTTCGTATAAAGAACCGCCACTGATACAGTTATCTGTGGCGGTTCAAATAAAGAACCGCCACAGATAATATATTATCAGTGGCGGTTCTTAAAAAGAACCGCCACTGATACAGTTATCTGTGGCGGTTTGTATAAAGAACCGCCACAAATAATATATGTATCTGTGGCGGTTCGTACAAAGAACCACCACTGATAAATTATCTGTGGTGGTTCGTATAAAGAACCGCCACGGATAACTGTATCAGTGTCGGTTCTTTTGAAGAACCGCCACTGATAATGTTCCGTCTATAAATAATAGATACCACCGCTTCTAACTCACCCTAAACCCTTAAACTCCCGCCCTTCTACCGCGCCCTAAACCCAAACTCCCGCTTGCGCCGCCCGTGACACCCTCGCCCGCGCGCGCGCGCGACGCCCTCCCGACGACGCCGCCCTCCCCCGACGACGCCGCCCCCGTCGACGCCCTCGCCCGACGACGCCGCACCAGCCGACGCCGTCCCCGTCAAGGTTTTGGGAGCATCTAGTGAGTGCACTGAGGGAGTACCTTTCTTCATTATTCATGTTCCATTAATTTGTGTTTGGCTTCATTTCAACTGAGTTTCACACATCGCCTTATCTTTTTTCCGCCTCTTAATTGGGAGAATGATGTAAGTTCAATTTCTTTTTCCTAAATTAGCCCAAATAAATACTAATGAATACTTTGGCGAAAAAATGTTTAATCGATTTCATCACATAAATGATTGGAAATGTTTAATTAGAGGGACAAATTCCCAACGATTGGTTGTGGGCTCGTCTAAGAAAATTCTTAACCATCACTAAACATGTGGTTTCTGGTAGTGAGGATAGCACAAAAATATGTGTGGTATTTGCCAGAGCACACACTGCAAGATTGATAATCTACTAACGAATATTACAAAATTGTAGTGATCTGTTAGAACTTTGAGCACAGTGTCGAATAATATTCACCATGAGCCTCGTAAATAGTCCGACCAATTGGGAGCATCTAGTGAGTGCACTTTCTTTTGCGATTACAAGAAAGACAAACATGCATACCACACATACACACACAAATATGCCCCCTTAGCACATGTTTAGATAGACAGAGGCCAAAAATAAATCCATGACGTCATATAATTTCTACTAAAGCGCACTCACGTGTGCGTAATAGGTGGCCATTATGACTTCATATAATTTCTATGTTTAAACGGTATATGCAAGGTGGCAGATCGTACTCCCAGGAGTATGGAACTTTTAAAAAAAAAAGCATACTTGGTGCGGTTAATTCTAAGTTATAATAAAATAATTTTGTTAGGACATGAAACCTAATAGTATATAAGTAAATTCTAACAAAACAATATTGTATTGAGAATTAGCTCTCAGTTACTTGAAATTTTTTTAGCTCTCAATACGCCAAAACCTGCAATAGGTGACGGTCTATTTGTGGCGGTTTTTTTCGAACCGCCACAAATATAATTATCAGTGGCGGTTCTATATTGAAAATGGCGGAAGAATATCGGTGGCATCCATGGTCATCAAAATGAATTAATTATTAAAGAGGACCCACATGCATGCTATCCTTCTTTCCCTCTCTCCACTTCCTTACCTTCCCTTCCCTTTTCTTCCTCCAAGTCGCCACTTGTTACACATACAAATAAAAAGCTCTCCCCCCTTCCACATGACAGTCTGATATGGCTAGAGTAATAAGCAAAAAGAACATTTATGAGTGCCCTTGCTGCATAGTTGTTTCTACATTGTTTTAACTATACAAATTTTATATGCCAGTTGATGTGCCCTTTTAGTGGGTATATATAATTCAGTGTTTAAATAGTTTCCATGTGTTTCCAACACTTGGGGAAATCCATTTCAAAGATAGAAGTATTTAATCTGTTATACAATCGTAAGTTAGTCATGTTTACCATTGCCATTGGCAACCTTAGCTTCAAAGCTTGTTTACTCAATTAATTGTACTTGCAAAATAATTTTCATGAGATGATTCTGTACTTTGAAATTCCGTGAGATGATTCTGTAATAATTGACGAAAATTATGTTTCGGGTTGAACTGTAGTTCTAATGGAGCCCAAAACCGAGCCTATAGTGGAGGAGAGCCCGAGCAGTAGGTACCTTACCCTCCACCCAACCACCGAAGGTGCCGAGGCCTCCACCGCTGCGCGAGATGATGCTCTGTTGCAAGACGCCGAGGACGAGGAAAACTAAGAAGCTCAAGGCGGTACACCATCTCAGAGGTCTTAGATACTGGGGGCCCTGTTGCACCGAGAAAATCAGCAGCAAAATACAGGTCAACATGCGGGTACATCGTAAGGGATAAAGTGCCAATCACCTATTCGGATTGGCATAAAGTGCCCGAGCCACCAAAGAGGATCTGTGGACAGAGCTCAAAGAAACCTTCGAATTCCCCGAAGGAGCCGAAGATCTTGTGCGTCGCGACGCATTGATGACCATGGATGCGGCGTGGAGAAACTTCAAGGCGAGGCTGAACACAAATTATGTGAAGCAAAACCGGTCAGCCATCGGAGAGTACCCAAGATTGGAGCCATATTGGGATGAGTTTGTGGCGATGAAGCAATCGAAGCAACAAGGAAGTCGGTGAGGACCACATTAGCATCGCAAGAAGGAATACTCACCCCCACAGACTTGGCACGAGTGGGTACGCGGGTAAAATTGCTCATTGGGAGAGGCAAGAATTAGAAGCGGTCCAATTGGCTGGCACAAGTCCCTTGATCGGACTACGACCGAGTGAAGCACTACGTGCTAGCGAGGGCAGATATGTTGTCTACTGGGGGTTTATCATTCAAGAGCAGTGAAGACGAAGCAATGACGCAACGAGTTCACGAGTTTCACGCCTGTCCACCCAAGGATCTTTTCACCCAGACAGGAGAAAGACGAGCTAACAGCCGCCCTAGGAAACAAAGAGCACCACAGTGGGACACGAGGCGTCGGGGTCAAGGTTCCATGGAGGAGTGGATTCCCGAGCACGGAGACTCTTATAGGAGTCAAGAGAGCTAAAGATGAGCGGCCGAGAAGGAAATGGAAATGATGAAGGAAAGGGTTCTACGAGAAATACAAGGCACCATTGAAGAACAAGTTGAACGACAAGTACAACAAGCCTTGAGTCGATCGCAGCCCACAACGTTTTCTCGATCCTACAGTCGTCGCGGCGATTGCGCGTCCACGCCATTGGCGGCGGACAACAACCATTATCCCGTGGGCGACATACGGACCCCACACCTGTCGACTCAACGTGCCCGTGATGAACATATTTGTGCAGTACGCTCAGGGGTAGTCTATCCGTGCCAAGAAGGGGTGTCTGCACAATACCCGATAGCGCCAGTTATGCAAAGGTCCAAGTGGACACTGTATTTGCACAGTTTGCTGAGATCGGACTGGAAAAACCCACCAATGATGAGATAACTACTCTAGGAAGTGCCGTCCACTCATTCATCCAATGGCGCAAGCGTGACATCGTCTTGGACCATGCAATGCCATCCTCTCTGCAGATAAATCCTCGCATCCGTCACCAAAGACTGAGAGTGAAACGGGAAGAAGCAAAATGAGGTAGAAAAGAAATGCATTGAGGACCCCATCAAGATGGCCACCGTTAGTACTCCAAAGCGAAAACCTATAACACCGGTACTTCAAATGACAAACCTACAACCTCGATCCCAAAATTGGCACATTAGACAAGTCAGATCGGCCAGATCAGCGAGGCCAGACCGAGTATGATGTCGTGCGACAAAAAGTAAGGGCAAGGCGAAGTCGATGATCAAGATGATCAACAAAGATTGAAATTCGAGGTAGGAAGCCCTTGGTCACCGCTCAAAGTTAAAAAGTCTAACACCCATGATGCAGCGATTACATGCATGGTACTTAGATCGATCCAACCAAGACGTACTCCCAAAGATGATCACTGCAATTTTCCGTGAGGAACATTTTCACCATGAGGGCCATGGCTACTTCTTAATAGAATTCGATAACTTGCACAACTTGTTCTATCACGGCGCCCTCGACATATCTTTTTGAGATCTTTGGTCACTTTGTAAGTGTCTAATATATTAATCTTGGCCTACATTCACGTAATACCGATAAATTTCATGTCTAACTAATTCGTTATATAGATACGAGATGATTGAAGTACGAAGAACCAAGGGGCGATGGGATTCTCGACCGGAACGGTTTGCCAACATGAAATCAAAAGAGTACCAAAGGAGGTCGAGGAGTACGTATATAAAGTTTTGATTAAACTACAAGACAAGGAGTTTATACTTTTGCCATACAATTTTAAGTAAGTTGCTCACTAGCTAGTTAAATTACTCGTTTATTTCGTTATTTACTCTGATGTAAGGACTAATGACTGGCATCATGCATGTGTATGTAGCTTCCATTGGATTCTCGTAATAATTCATCCTAAAAGAGCAAGATGCTGATCATGGATCCACTAGATAAACCTAAAAAAGACTTTGAAGAGATGACACATTTAGTGAATGAGGCGTTCAAAAGATATTGTCAGAAGAGCTCGAGATACCGTCCATACCACAAATCCCTTACAATCCGTACGAAGTTTCCGGTACGCACGAAAGGAATACTCTTATATCATATTTCATAGTAAATAGCTCCTTCGACGACATCTTGGTTCATTCGATTTTTGCGATGTCACAAGCAATAGAAAGGAACAAATTTATGTGGGTACTTCGTGTTGCGATTACATGCGCGAAATCTTATCATGCACAATAAAAGACAATGACGTAGAGGTCACCATGCCGACATGACACATTGATTCACACCACTCAATTTCTATATTCTCTCTTAATTTTGTTTTTATACTTACAGCGCCTCAAGTTGTCTACGGTAGGATCGCTTCCTTACAAATCCAAGGCATTGTGGCCATTTCGCCTACTTCATCATGAAGGAAATAATCAACAAAATGGCGAGTTTTATGACGAAGACAACAACGATCCAATCATCCATACTATTGTCCCAAATCACATGTCTTCAACCTCCAAGACCCGTAGGCTTCTAGTTTACCTCCACTAGTTTAGGCTTTTTACTTCAATTGCTTTCATTACAAATTGTAAATAACTCTTTATTCCTTTCAAATGGGAACCCCTTCTTTTGCCAATGTCACTTATTTTGTCAGTGGTTGTGGTAATGTAGCATGTACTTTTGTTTTCTTCAGGAACACACACACATGCGAGTGACACTTATAAATTTACTTTCTGAGTGTAGCATGTACTTTCGTCAATGCCACTTCTTTTCTTAGTGGTTGTGCTAGTGTAGCATGTACTTTCTGAGTGAATCTTGCTTTTCTTGCTTATCATGCTAGTTTCTTCTTAGAAATAATTGCTCATCGGGATCAAGTGCTTCACACACAAAAATAAATCTCAAAACCGAATAACTCTAGCATGGAGAAACTCATGGCTCAAGAATGTAAGGACGCACTCTTGATGGGCTTAGTGTCATGGTCATCGATGAAGATAAACATCATGCAAATTTGGCAAGGTCTATGCTCAGTAAACTCAACTTTTATGGTAAGCGCCATCAATTCCTGCCAAAGAATCCATGTCTTGAGAATCATGCACAAGATGTAGGAAGCTCTTAGTCACCGCTCAAGTTAAAAAGTCTAACACCCATGATGCAGCGATTACATGCATGGTACATGGATCGATCGCTTCGTTTTTTTGGAGGGTTATAGAGAAAGGAATGGTTAGTTTGATATTCTATTGTCAAGACTAATGTTTTGTTTGTGTTTAATGCAATAGCTACTCAGTTTGTTACTTCTTTTTCCTATTGCATATAAACGCTGCAGCTTTATGCCTGGTTGACTGCTAAGGTAGAGCTTTGTTGTTTCTCTATCCAAATAAATCGAATATGGAGTTGTATTTGCCATTCTCTTTTAGTTCTATATTATATATTTGCTTTGTGGAGTAGAGAAAATTTCTACATTTCCAAGATCACATCAAGGAGCTAATGGAATAGCATGGTACAAGTAATCAAAATGCATCTTCTTATAGGTTATCTTCTTAATTATATAACAACCATAGGTATGGGCATACCATGTAGGGCATAGGTTAGTGTGTGGGTATGTTGTGCATATAAGATGAGCGATCTCTTATTTCATATTTTTAGTAAGCTACTTGGATGCTTTGATCTTCCAGGATGTTCTCAATCCTCACGTTTCAAAGTTTGCTATGTTTGTATTGTGGTTCCAAAACTGCGTTTGGTTACATATGTAAAATTGTTTTTGGAGGCTAATAAGACAACTCAATCTTATACATGAGTGTAGATTTATAATTGTTAGTTGGTTTATGTATATCATGTCTGCGATATTATGTGCAAATAAGCCATACTTATATTATAAATCAAGGGCTACAACCACATATTATGTGTTTTTATAGGTCTGTTTTTAATAAACAAAAAGAGGACTAGATCGGTTCACTTACTTAAATACAATATCTTTGACATGGCAATCCATATACGCATGTGCATAGGTCCTCACTGCTACATGAAATTTGTGTGCAAGAATTGCAAGCTTAAGGCATAGGAGGATTCTGAAAAGGACTTGTTGTGACAGTAATCATGCTTGGTTGTCTATTTTAGAGAACATCAGAACCAAAATTTAATGGCTATATATGTAGTTCCATAGGGTGAACCGTGTAAATTGTTATGTATATAAACCATCAATTCAGTTTATGATGTATGAAACAATGGCAAACCATGTCACCAAAGTGGTCTCAGAAGGAACTCTCAAAAAAGAACCTTCTTGCTACGGAGGTATGGAATTTTCAGTATTTAGTTCATGCCTCTGTCTTTCTTGAATCTGATATATTGGATTCTTCAGTCACTTTAACTGCTACCATGTACTATCTCCTAGATTCTTCATTTTTTGTATTTCTAGAAATTTGTGTCTCTTCCTGCAAACTTCACTACTCTGTGTTATCCATATCATTTATGAGCTTTGCACTATGCAGCTAGAGGTAAGCAGCTCTCTTTTTCCTCCTTTCTTTCCTGGATGGTTTGTATCAGCAATTAGCAATACATGTTATTTCGGATTATATTGGTTAGTCTATAACAACAATAGGTACTAATATGTATACTCAAATTTCAATAATTCAATGTATTCCTACTGCCTATGTACATAATGAAGAGGCATGGCTAGCGCTGCCTGAGGCTAGCCATAAATGCCAGTTTTTTATTTTCGTGTGTGGGATTATCAGCGGCGGTTTTAGCCCAAAACCGCTACTGAAGTAATATCTGTGACGGTTCTATAAAAAAAACCGTCACTGATACTAGGTCAATCAGTGGCGGTTTTATATACAACCGCCACTGATAGTTATATCAGTGGCAGTTCTAGCCAAAAACCGCCACTAATAGTAGTATTATCAGTGGCGGTTTTTGGTCTAGAACCGCTACTGATATTTGAGTATCAGTGGCGGTTCTATCCAACAACCGCCACTGATAATTGTATTATTAGTGGTGGTTTTTGGCTCGAACCGCCACTAATACCCGAATATCAGTGGCTGTTCTAGCCAAAAACCGCCACAGATAGTGTTATCTGTGGCGGTTCTAGAACCGCCACTGATAATCCTCGATTATCAGTGGCACTAAATCTGTGACGGTTCAAAAACCGCCACTGATGGCAGTTATGAACCGCCACTGATGGCCTTTTTCAAGGTAGTGCGAACACCTGGTTTAAGAGCGTGCCAGTCGATTTGACCTGTAACCGACAAGGTAAAATATAAAATTTACTCAAAAGCCGATCGTAACGATCAATCGGCTTAGACCCAATCAGCTTGAAGCCGATTGAGATCAAAGTAACAAGGTAAGTCTAATTAGCCGATTAAGGCTAATCAGAGGATAAAGGTAGATCGATTCTGAAGAAAGCGATGCACAACAAAATCAGAATAAATCAAACCTGGGGTGTAATTGAAGAAGATCAACAATCGGCGACGCGCAACATTATTGATCAAGATCGATTACAGAGACTAAATTACAAAAGCTACTCCTAGTCAACAGGAAGAAAGTAAAAGCTGGTTGATTGTATTGTGTTGATGATGATTTTGCAGTTCGCTTTGGCCCTTCTTTTATACCCTCGGCCGATCGTGTCCTGTTACAACACGTTTCAAGTCCGTATCCGTATCGGCCTTATCTCGGACGGTTGTTTTTCTTAAAAATCTTGCAGTTACCAAAATATGTCCAAACCATTCCATCCTGTCCGTTAATTCTGTATCTTTGACTTTATTGCCTATTTTGACCAAACTTACCAAATTTTAGTGCAAACAATTCAAACTCACGTAATTCTCCAAAACAACAGACGAATACACAAACTTTCTGTGTTGATTATTGCTTCAGTGGTTAGATGGTATGTTGGTGGAAATATTAGCCGTTATAACACAGGAACCAACTCCCGGGCAAAAACATAAAAATTTCGGAAGCCAGGAATCGTACTGATCTCCGGGAGTTAATGTGCCTCCCTAGTTAATGGTTGCAATGCTACATCATGAAGCTTATGTACTACTCTTCCATTCCTGATTAGATCACCCTTTAGGATTTTATACTTCAACAAAGGTACATATAAAAATGACCGAATCACTCTTGTTCATTAGCTCACCTATTACTCTTAGATGGTGTATGCGTGCTATGTTCTATAGTAGTAAATAATATTGGGAATAATGAATGGTAGGAGTATGCTATGGAAAAAACAGTTAAAGTTGTCTCGAAATTGTAGAATGACGTGTATGTAAGAAAAACATTTGAAACCTAGAATGACATGTATTCAGAAGCCTTTTTTCGGAAACGAAAATGAAAAATATTGGTACTGAAACAGAAACGGAAATTTTTTTGTCAGAAACGGAAATGGAAACGGGAGAACCAATTCTGGCGAAAACGGAAACATAAATTCCATATAAATGAAACCGAAAATTCCGTTTTCTAATTTAAATAATACCAAAAATATATGTTGCTTTATAGAAAATATCAAATAGAGTTAAAAATTCTACAAAAATTCTCAAGAATATTTATAACATTTTTAACTTAGGAAAATTATTTCCAGTAAGATTTTGGTTTTATTTTTGTCAAATAAATTATTTCTTTAAGTCTAAAAATAGCAAAACTCATTAATTAAATGCTAAAATTCAAACAAAAATCATAAAATCCGAATTAAATGGTCAAATAAAGAATTTGCACATTTTTAGGGTGTTACAACTGGAAACATTCCTAGATGGAATTTTTCGCTTTCGTTTCCGTATCTGTTTCGTTCCATCCCGCATCCGTTTCCATCATTATCTGTTTCTGTATCCGTTTTCGGGGTTTTCGATTTCGTTTCTTTCACCGGTCAAAAATGTGAAACAGAAACGAAACAGCCATTTACGGACTGTTTTCGTTCCCTTTTCATCCCTAACTCTTACCATACTTGTCAATACCATACTAGAGACTATACCGATTTGGCTTAGAATAGTACGTTCTAGTACAGGTCCATATTGGCGTATGGCTTCGGATTTAATATAATAACATATATTTATAGGTATACATGCTTTTAATTATATGTATATCAAATTTCACTTATAATATTATTTCAAATATATAGTTGTAGTATCAAATATAACATATAGTTCAATAAACGATATTATTAATTCTATCGGTATAACTGATATTATATAGTATCGAAGCCGGTATAGTACATCAAAACTTTGTACCGATATAGATGATTATCCGGTACCCGTACAGTGTGGACAACCACGTAATTTGTTAGCACGAAAGCATCGTAAGCACACAAAAGATTGCCAAACTGGCCAACTTGACGCATCGAATTGGACGACCACCCTAGCACAGGTTTGGTAGTGCAAACAGAGTGGATAAAGACGAATTTTGCTCCTTCCGTATCCTATTCTAAATTTTTTCTCGAAATCAGAGTCGGATACAAATATTACCGGATTCGAATACAAAATGTGGACTATCTCAGTCATGAATACGGAGCAAATACAGGTCGTTCCGAATACGGTTAGTACTCGGTCATGAATATTTTGTCAGATAATGCGTGAAAATATAAACCATATATGTCGCACATATTAGGATCAATCAATTATACTATATGTCTAAAATGTAACTACATTAGTATGTTAGCAGGTAGATTTAACTACATCATAACGAGAACTAATTAAGCAAGTATATGACTAGGGCTAGTTAAGCCAGTAGCATGTGGCAGGTATCATTGTAGCAAATCACAACCCTCACACCTTAAACCGTTACTTGGTCCAAAATTCATTCTTCCATACTTGCTATAGCAGAGTTCCTTTCGGTGATGACTATTAGACTCCAAAACCAATGTTTAAAGAAAAGTTTATCCATTATAGTCTTGGGGATGAGTGAAAAAGTCATAATTTAAATTTCCAAGATTCTCAACCCAGTTATGAAAGGGACATAATTTAAACTTCAAAAAGGAGTATGATAATGATACAAACCATTGTCCACCACTTAGAGTTAAACTCCAAGTAAGGAACATGGAGGGTAAGGATCACATTTGATTCACTTTTAGGCTTTAGTCAATCATGTGACGAGTGCTAAAATTGCAACATAGAAGTATTCCTATTATAATTTGTGAAATCATGAATTCGATCATCTAAACATTTCGATCATGCTAGTCATTACCCTTAACAAAGAAAAGTGCAGAAATGTTAAGATATAGATGTACTAAAGCTATAAAGCTACTATACCAATTTGAAAATGAATCTAATCAAATTAAGCGTTGCAATTGCAGTTAAAATAATATACATGGTACATTTCGTAAGAATCCTCAACATTGCAGTTCGGTGTCGACAACATCGTAATGTTTGTGATCACGAAAGCATCGTAAGCCCACAAAAGATTGCCAAACTAGCTGACTTGATACATCTAATTGGATGACCACCCTAGCATTGGTGGCTACTAAATAGAAGAACTATGTGTTGTTTCTAGCCCAGGATCATGAACACACGTATACGAACACGAAGAAGAACACAGAAGTTTTGGAGTAATTTTCTCTTATGTTATTCTGTGTTATATCAAACTCATGGAGACATGCCCTTTCATAGTGAGCAGACCAACTAATCAACTTGCTAACCAAGGCAACTACTAATCATGAAAAGCCTAACTAAGGAAACAAACTGACTGATTTGATTTGATTGCCGATTGCATCATGATCCTTACTTGCCTTTCATGACATGACAAATGAACAATTTTGGCAAGTCTTAATTAGTTTCCAACAATCCCCCCTAATCAAGACTCGTTGACTCATGCAGATTTCGGCAACCAAATCCCGAACTCGACGTCGTGCTACAAGAGGACTCAACTTTTACTTGCACTGCACATACACAACCTTCGTCTTTTCGACGAAACATGTAGATGGCCGCCAATGGCATCTTGTCACGAAGATTGTCAACAAATTTCTCTGCTGCTTGTTGGCTTTGGATCAAGAAAGCCTGCACAAACTCATGTGAGATGGAAAACAGTTCACGCTGCTAGAAGATGAACACGGTAGAGTTGATGCTTTGTTCTAACTTCCTGGCAAAACCTTTTCTTGGTTTTTCATTAACTCAACTAACTTTTGCTTATCTACTCTGATACAATAAAGATACGCACAAAACTAACTGGTCCCAGTATCTAGGCTCGATCCACTCAATGCGCTGCACACGATTGAGTCTCTAAGTCTCCACGATGTGCTCAGCACATATGCATCATATCACAACTAAACACACACACTGCACATACCATGTAGACGTTTGACATGCTTATGCAAACAAACCAAAGAAAACATAACATGATAGCAATAACTAAACAATATTATTCTCATCATTCTCCCTCCTAATCTTGTTGGCCTTTCTTCACAACCTGCAGCCCGATCTTCTCTCTCATCTCCAGAATCTTGAACGCCCAAGAGACTTTATTAGTATGTCTGCGAGTTGATCACACGAACTGACGTGCTCAACATCAATTCTTCCATCCTCAATACACACACACACGGATGAAATGATACCTCGTGTCAATATGTTTGCTCCTATCATGGTAGACTAGATTCTTGCACAGCGCGATTGCCGACACTACTACAGAAAGGCTTATATTAGACGTCTCATCACAGACGGTTCCTCAAAACCGTCTGTGACGATGAACATCACTGACGGTTCTATATTGCAACTGTCAGTGACATTATCACAGACGGTTTTTAACTAAAACCGTCTAAGATAATACATGATATCACAGACGGTTTTTAACTAAAACCGTCTGTGATATCATGTATTATCTCAGACGGTTTTATAATAAAACCGTCAGCGACTTATCACATACGGTTCGTTATAATAACCGTCTGTGATAAACCACATCATAGACGGTTTATCCAGACAGAACCGTCTGTGATAATATTTCAACTTTCGCGCTCTCACCAAATTTGAACTTCCCGCTCATCTTGTTTTCGACTTCCTTTAAAATACTAGCCCGCGGCTCTTCTCCTGCTGCTTTCTTCTCACTTCTCCTGCTCTCCTCTCCTCTTCTCTTCTCTTCTCTTTTGCACTCTTGATGTTGCGGCGTTTTTGTTTTCGATCCGTGCACCTTTCGGTAAAACGGCCATAACTTTTGCATACGAGCTCCGATCGTGACGTTCTTGTGCTCGTTTTAAAGCTAACGAAAAGTTCGATTTGAAAATTCATAAATGCAAGTCAGGGGGCTACATCAGAAGTACACGCGAGGCTTTGAAAAAACGTCGATCTCGAAAAAACGTCGTTTAGGGCCTCAAAACGGCCTCCGAAGTTTTTTTTCGTCGATTTTGCGTTTTTAAGTTCTTCAGAGCAGTGACATGGGATATCTCACACCCAGTAGCTCTTCCATTATGCCTGAACTAGCACAGAACAGCTGGATCACAGAAATATCATCTGTACGTGACGATATTTTTTTTTTCCAAAAGTAACATCACAGGCGGTTCATAGTAAGAACCGTCTGTGATAGTTGTTATCACTGACGGTTCTTAGCAAAACCGCTCAGTGATAGTTTGTTATCACGAGCGGTTCTTAGTAAAACCGTCAGGATGTTTGCATATCACGAGCGGTTTTAGTTTGAAACCGCTCGTGATATGTTCTATTACGACGGTTTATAAACCGTGCGTGATGTTCGTAACATCATCGACCCATGGTTACGAGCGGTTGGCAAAACACTCGTGATGACGGTTCCGAACCGTCTGTGATGACCTTTTCTGTAGTAGTGCGATTTGTTATCAACCTTGAGAGTCACCTTCTCCACAGGCTTCCTCCTCCAGTCCTCCAGTAAACGTCCGAGCCATAACCCTTGGCACGTAGCAGTTGATGCTGCTATATACGCAGCCTCACACGATGACAAGGCTACAGTTTCCTGCTTCTGCAAGCTCTAGCTAACCATGTTACGGCCAAGGAAATAAAAAGTCCCAAAGGTGCTTTTCCGGTCGTTTACATCACCTGCCATATCACTATCACTATAGCCGAGTAGGCAGGCTCTTCTTCACGTCTTCTCACATAAAAGCAACCAAACTCAAGAGTGCCCCGAACATACCTCAAAATTTGCTTCACTGCTACCATATGTTGCGTTGTTGGTTTCTCCATGAATCGACTTACAATTCCCACAGAATAGGCTATGTTCGGTCTTGTGTTCACTAGATATCTCAAACTCCCCACAATGCTCCTATACTTTGAAGCATCCACCTGAGGAATTTGGCTCTCTTTGCTGAGTTTCAATCTTGCTTCCATTGGTATTTGGCATGGATTACAGTCTGACATCCCACTCTTCTCAAGGATTTTAGCTGCATAAGTAGATTGGCACACTGAAATTCCCAATGAGGTTTGCTTCGCTTATATTCCCAGGTAATAGGAAAGTAACTCAAGATCACTCATGTTGAACATTCTCTTCATCTGCACCTTGAAACTTGAGATATCTCCACAGACACTCCAACTAAGTGACTTGATTCTTTTGATCCTCTTATGTAGACAGCATGCTCCAATGGACACTTCTCAAATCCCAGCATCACCAAAGTTTTGTCAAGTTTGGAGTTCCATGCCCTAAGAACTTGGCGAAGCCCATACAACACCTTCCTTAGCTTGGACACCTTTTGCTGTCCTCCTTTTTCAACAAATCCTGGAGGTTGCGAAACATAAACCTCCTTGCTGAGCTCACCATCGGGGAATGTGGACATGACATCCATATGGTGTACCTCCCATCCGTCTTGGGCAACTAGAGCAATGAGAAGCCTCACTGTCTCTATTCTAGTGACCGGAGCGAACACCTCAAAGTCAATTCCTTGCCACTGCACATACCCTTTCGCAACAAGCCGTGCTTTGAGCTTCAGAACAGCCCCCGTTGGATCTCTCTTCACCTTGTACACCCACTTCAACCCTATAGGTTTGTGTTCATATGGTTGATTAACAAGTTGTCAAGTCTCATTCTCTTGGATTGCAGTCATCTCATCTTGCATTGCAACCCTCCAGCATTCTTCTTTTGTGGTTTCCTCAAATGTGGCTGACTCATCTGTAGCAAACATGCACAACCCACTATAGTCTAGCTCCACCTCAGATATCTCATCATACAGCTCCTAGAGAGACCGATAACGCCGTGGTCCCTCACTTGATGATGTTGAAATTGGTGTAGTTGGGGTTTCCACAGTCGACGCTGATGCCAGCAATGCAACCACAGCTATCTCAGTTGCCATGGGTGACATTGGTGCTAGTGAGGATGTGTCAGGGAGGCCAGCCATGCTTGCTGCATGTGCCGTCACACTTGTTGTGGTAGTAGTTGACGGTGGTAATGGTGTAGTCGGTTCATACTCATCAAGTCCTGCAGCAACATCAGGTTCATAGTACACAGTAAAGATGTCACCTTGTTCTTTCGATGAGTGATCACACCCAGGTCTTTCTTCCTAGTTCCACTCTTTCTCCTCATCAAATATGATGTCTCGACTGACGTGCAACTTCTGCCCCTTAGTATCATATAACTGGTATGCCTTGGATCCAGGCTCATACCCGAGTAGCACCATGGGAACACTTCTATTTGACAACATTTTTATGTGAGGGCTCACCGTCTTGACGTGTGCTAAACATCCAAACACACGCAAGTGAAGCACTTTGGGCTTCCGACTTGTCCAAGCCTCGTATAGTGTCTTGCCATCTAGGCTCCGAGTGGAGGATCGACTGAGAATGTATACTATTGTTTGAACTAATTCTCCCCAAAATTTTCCCGGCACATTCTTGCTCTTCAATAAGCTCCTTGCCATCATGAGCACTGTACAATTCTTTCATTCGACCATGCTGTTTTGTTGCGAGGAATATGGCGCGCTTAGAAACCGTCTTATGCCTAGGCTCTCATAGTACTCGTTGAACTCATTGGAGGTAAACTCGCCTCCTCTATCGGTGTGAAGGTTTCTTAGCTTGGCATCATTCTCTAACTTAGCAGCATTCTTGATCTTCTTGAAAGCACTGAATTCCTTATCCTTGCTCTTGCACATAGCCACCCACATGTACCTACTATAATCGTCAATGATCAACAGGAAGTATCTATTACCTCCCAGTGTTGGTGGTGAGATGGGCCCACAAAGGCCTCCATGAAATAGATGCAGCACACTTTTCACCCGGAAATTAGAAGCATGTGGAAATGGTTCTCGGATCTGTTTGGCCAAAACACAACCATCACAAATCTATATTGGATGATTTATCACAGGAAGCTCGTCTACCATTCCCTTCTGGCTCATGCCTCGCAAAGCCTGGAAATTGAGATGCCAAAAACGAGCGTGCCAAAGCCATTCTTTCTCAGTGATCTTTCCCAACAAGCACACTGGATGAGCATGTCTTACGTCAAGCACATACAACCTGCTACCATTTCTCTTCACATTGGCCAGCAGCATCAACGTGCTATCATAGATGCACAAGCGCCCTCCTTGTATAACTATCTTGCATCCATGCTCATCTAGCTCACCTAGACTTACTATATTGGTGTGCGGCCTAGGTATATAGTTCACATTTTGGAGAAGCCGATGCTCACCATTTTGGCAATCAAACATTACTGTGCCTTTGCCACAGATCTCCACGGCCGAGCTGTCACCAAATCTGACTCATCCAGTAACTTCCTCATTTAGCTCGACAAATTTCTTCTTTCAACCGGTCATATGGTTGCTTGCTCCGGTATCAAGGTACCACACACCTCCCTTGTACATGACATTCTCTTGACCCAGGTTTGGCTTGATGCTTTCTTCAAGAAACACCACCTCCTCTGCTACCCGAT
The DNA here is from genome assembly GCA_036346275.1 of Otatea glauca. Taxonomy (NCBI): domain Eukaryota; kingdom Viridiplantae; phylum Streptophyta; class Magnoliopsida; order Poales; family Poaceae; genus Otatea; species Otatea glauca. The sequence continues at coordinate 25,957,280 of CM070723.1, read as the reverse complement.
GCAAATTTTGCTTGAGCTGGCACTCCACCGCCATGAGAAGTGCAGGATGTTCATCTCCTTGTGCCTACACCAAGTGGGCTTTTTCTTCTTTCTTCCTGGCGTGACACTCGGACATTAAGTGCACATAGTTTTTGCACTCATAACAGCGAACCTTCGTCTTGTCAAATTTCCAATCCTTCTTGATGGATTTATTGGCGCACTTGCTGTTCCACGTGACTCACCGGCCTTCGCTGTGATCTGAGCCCGTCACAGCGTCGACTATCGTGTCGTCCATCGCCCATGCTAGCCGCTCACCGTGCCCGCTTCGGCCACGTCTGTTGTGGCCGTCTTGCACCTAACGGCGCATGTAGCGCCCACCCCGGCGATGTTCTTCGGTGCCGCTGAGCATCACCAGCATGCCATCGTGCCGCGCTCGCGAATCAACTCCTGTCGTTTGCGCCACTCTAAAGGCTCCTGCCACCGCCGACCACGGTGCCGCCGCATTCTGCTGGCCACGCTTGATGCACCCTCGGATCCCTCTCAACACAGCATCGCTCAGTGACGATAGCCTGCCCTGAGGAGCAGTAGTGGTGGCCTCCCCTGGGGAAAGCGTTCACCATAGGTAGAACCTGGCTCTGATAACAAATGTTGTTTCTAGCCCTGGATCATGAACACACGCACATGAACATGAAGAAGAACACAGAAGTTTTGGGGTAATTTTCACTTGTGTTATTCTATGTTATATCAAACTCATGGAGACATGCTCTTTTATAGTGAGCAGACCAGCTAATCAACTTGCTAACCAACGCAACTAATAAATATAGAATACAAACTAACTGATTTGATTTTATTGTCGATTGCATCAATGATCTTGCCTTTCATGACATGGCAAACCAACAATTTTGCCAAGTCTTGATTAGTTTCCAACATTATGCATTCAAGCTACACGCTGGCGCTTGGCAACAATAGTAGCATTTCCCATGTCTTCCTCCTCAGCATCTCCATTACCCTACGCCAAATGTTTTTTCCATTAATCGGCGATATGTATAGTACTCCCTCTTATTATAAATAGTTATTGTTTTGGACATTCATACGGTCTTTAAAACAAAGATTTAATCACCAATTTCTATTATAATATATTTATAAAACCTAATAAAACTATAATATTATGAAAGTATTTTTTAAAATAAATCTGCACATATGATTTTTGTATATCCAATTTAAATATTTAAAAAGATATTAACATCAAGTTTCGAAAGTTCGATAACTATTTGGACCTAAGGGAATAGATACCAGAGCGTGGTTGAAGAAGCTTGTCTCTGTTTATGCTTATATGCATTGGCTTGGATGGGCATATTTACTCTACACTCAATAGTTCCAAGACATTTTATATGTGTTGGCGCAAAAAACGTGAAGAGAGTTAATCGGCCACAACACACCTGACGAACACCAGGTTCACTTGATCAAGATGTGCCAACCGATTTAATTCTGCAATCGGTAAGGTAAATATATTATATGCTCAAAGCCGATCTATCGCGAAACAATCGGATTAGATTTAAACAGCTAAAAAGCCGATTAAATCAAAAATATAGCGATAAGTCTAATTAGCCGATTAAGGCTAATCAGATGGTAAAGGTAGATCTTTTCCGAAGAAGGCGATGCGCAACAAAATCGGAGAAAGATCAAACCAGATGGCCTAATTGATGAAGATCAACAATCGGCGATGCGCAACTTTATTGATCAAGATCGAATTACAAAGATTCTAAATTACAGAAGCTACTCCTAATCGACGAGAAAATAAAAGAATAAATGCGATTTGTTGGGTTGATTGTGTTGTTGTTTTCTTGCTCACCCATGGCCACCTATTATAGATGTCGGTCGATCGTGTCCTCTTACTATACGCTACAAAACATGGTCCATATCGGCCTCAATCTAGACGGATTCCCTTAAAACATCAATCATAACCATAATCTCGGATCTCCCTATACCGAATATCGGCTACAATATCTCAATCTTTAGCCTAACAATTTTAACCGCCCTTGCCAAATTTTGGTGCAAACATATGCCCCCATTTTTGGGAGATAATATGTTATCTTCCAAAAATCTCGTCTATCGGCTTATGCTGTTATTGGCTTAACACAGTATCCTCACTAGTAACCGCCCCATTTATGGTGTCGTAAAAATCTTGATACGTGTATCGTGCATTTTAACTGCACGCGTCCCTCGAAATCTCTTCCCGTCGTTTCAACTTTTTCACCTTGCTATAAATATGCGGCCCCACACTGTCATTCTCATGCACCCAAGCTCTTAGAACTCGTGCCATCGGCTTCAAGCTCACTTCTTGTTGGCAAGTCTCTAGCATCCCAACACTCAATCGGCCAATAACCCCTGTCATCAGATCGGCTAAATGGATCCTCACTAGGTACTCATATCGATTCCCAATGGTAATGACTAGTACTATTTAGGGCCATTTGCGAATACTGATCCGACAGTTGTTGTAGAACAAGAGCTACCCCGTCTTCCTCTGTCGGCTCCAGAATATAACATAGAGGGATGGAGCAAAAGTTTTAGAGCCTTGTTGACAGCACTCAAGGGCTGGTGGAACTGGTACAATCGGGTAGCGGCCCAAAAGAGAGAAGTGTGGGAGAGAATGGGGATAGCCGCATCCCTCCCTTTTTCATTAGCCGATCCAGAAACCAATGAGCCCTTAGTGAACACGGCCTGCTACTTCTGGTTGAACACATTTAACTCCTTCATTTGTAGGCCTGGTCCGATCGGCCCAATGCTATTGGATGTTGCCCAACTTTGTTGTCTAAGGCCAGATGGGGACCAGCCATCGGCCTTTAGTGCTAAGCGTTCATATAAATTGACTCAATCAAAAGGAGAGGGCTGGAACAAGTATATCAGTAATAACCAAGGATCAAGCACGGTATCAGATAAAGAACACATTGCTTTCCTCAACATGTGGCTTGACCGATTCCTTTTTTGCGGCGCATCACTCGGGCCAACACAAGTCTATCAGGTCATTGCGGAACAGCTGGTTGCGGGACATCAGCTGGCTTTAGGGAAACTTTCCCTTGGATCGGTATTCCAAATGATGCATGCCCTCTGTAGTCATCTTTTCACGGGGATGGGCCAGCACTCGGTCAGGAATGTTGGCGGCCCTTTATGGTTTATCTCAGTTTGGTTGTATTGTGTTTTTACCCGACCATTTGGTATTGACTCTGGCGAAGTCTCCCCGTATCCTTTGGAAGGAACCCCTAAGGGCCAAGAGCCAGTTTTCAGAGATAGCCAATCATTCGGCGAAAAATTTATACTTTGTGCTGCAAGCAACCAAAGCTCACTCTCATTGGCGCAATGAACTATCTGGCCTTTTTCTTTCAACTTGACCAGTCGGATTTTAGCCAGAATGACTTCTTTAGTTATACTGAAGCCGATAATTTTCCTTGGCCATTATTCCTTCATCTGGCAACCGACAATGATGAGATTTCTTTGGAGACGCTGAACATGTACAAAATTTTTATGTCACCTAACGTATTTTTTATCGGCCTACACACAAGAAACCGGATATACCAACCCTCTTATGAACTGTACCATCCATCGGTGTATGCTCGATAATTTGGGTTTGGACAAGTGTGCCCAAGTCTTCCGTAGCTAAATCGGATTTGGCCAAGAGAACGGCTTCACCGCCTGTCCGGTGCCAACATCGCATTGCACTTAGCTGCTGATCTTCTGCTCTGAAATCTTCCTCATTTCAATATGCAAACTCAAAAAGCCAACAAGTATTCTGTCGGTTGAGTTCTTCCTGGATTTGCCACCAATTGAATCCACATCGACTAATACTGCTAGTAGTAGTTCAAGATCTAGTAGTGATGCTAGCTCCTCAGGCTACAATAACACGAGCTTACTGAATATAACTGGCGAGGAATCAGCTTTAATAGACTCATACCTTAGCAATTGTTCCCGTCGTTTACAATTGTTTATTAATCCGCTTGTGATGAAGACCCAACCTGCTATTGAGCAAAGGTGGCCCAATCTTTCACGGTACAACGATGATAGCTTCGTGACGCTCGCACTCAAACGGCAAAAGAGCCAATTCAAAAGCGAGAAACTGGTCACACAAACCGCGATCAACACAAGAACGCGAATTGAGTGGAGGAATCGTATAGATTCAGTGGACAATCACAAGAACATGCCGTTCTTGACTTACACCAACACTAACAAACCCAAGAACGGGAAGAACTTATCAAGAACACATGGTATTTGCGCCACAAACAACCATGGCTTATGCTGTCTATTTCTGAACATCCAAAAGTCCATTCCAGATGGAAATACATAAGTATTTATACTAAGAACATCCCTCCTAGCTTAGGTGTGAAACTATACAAGAAACTAAAGGAGTTTTCTTGGGTAGATAAAAGGTTCAATGCCTTGGAAGTTGGACAGCAAGATATGGTCTCGCGCGGCTTTTGACAGCCTGTGCAACTCCCACCAAAACAGTCATAACTCCCACCTTGGAAGTCCAAATGATGCACGGTTTGAAATGCTAGAAACTAGACTTCAATATCTTTCCATCCATATAGCTCAAGGATATGTTACTTGTCGTGATTAGCAGCAGCATCATGATCAAATGGATGGACAGATTTGAGTGAACCAGCCTTGCTCATGTAACTCTTCTTTGCCTTCCATTCCAATGGATCGCTGTCAATAATTCTAACAAATATGGATCCAAATAGAATTCCTTTCTCAGGTGACATATTTCCAAAAGAAAGGGATATTACTCCTTGTGGATGCATGACCAAGTCACCTTTCTTCTCTCAAGGTTTGCATTCCAATTCTCAGCCTGTAGCACATTATCAACACAACCTGCATCGGTCTTGTGACTCACTTGCACTTTAGCAGCAGCAAAACAAGTAATGTGATTATTTGTAGACTTAGAGTCATGAGACGATACAACAATAGAGGATATATCCGCATCATCCCTCCTCTTCAAGCGAAACCGTCCTCGGTTTGAGTTGTTCTTCAAAACACTCTTTAGCTTAGTGAGGATGTCACAATGAATATCATTCCCACTTTGGGCAGCAAAGAAACAAACACCCCTCGATGCATAAATGTATAGCGGTTAGTCCTCCCTTGGTGCGTAGCATTCCGGTCAAATTGCCATGGACGCCCCAAAAGAATTTGACTAGCATGCATTGCAACGACATCGCACTCCACCTTGTCTTCATATCCATCGATGGAAAATGGTACATGCACCTTATGGGTCACCTTGAGCTTACCAACATTATGAAGCCACTTCATGTAATATGGCTTTGGGTGGCGCTGTGTGGTCAATTTCAAAGCATCAACCACATCCTTGCTAATCATATTATTGTAGCTTCCTCCATCTATCACAAGCTTACACCGTTTTCCCTTGATCTTGCATTCGGTTTAGAAAATAGCACGTCGCTGTCCCTTCTCCACAATTGGAGCACTATCACGATCCACCTTCTGAGCCATCAAACATTGTCCATCTTCAGGGTCACAATGAACCACATCATCATGTTCTTCACCTCCCATATCTGATTTCTCACTTGCATCACTCTCTGAAACATACTTTCCATCGGTGGTAAGCATTACTGCCTTTAAATTTGGGCAATCTTTCATTATGTGTCCCCTACCCTTGCACTTGAAGCACTCAATATTCCATGTTCTAGCGGTAGAGAAGGCACCAGAATCAGCTTTGGAATAATCCTTGCTTGCTGTCCCTACTGCTCTTGATGCTTCTTTCGGAGATGATCCACTTGGTTTTGTTGATGCAACCGGCATAGACGAAGAACCACCTTCGCTACTTGCTGTGACGAGCACCGCCAACCACTAGAAGTGACACGTCCATGATGCACAACAGATTTGTGTGCGTCTTTCAACCATAGTTCCGCACGCTGTGCTTGATGAAGTAGCTCTTGTACGGTATTGAATTGCATCAAATCAACACGGTTTCGCACATCCTCATTCATCCCTTCAAAGAACCTTGTCATGGTGGCATCCGCGGACTCACGAATAGCTGTACGGATCATGAGTATTTGCATTTCTTGATAGTACTCATCAACAGATTTATCACCTTGATATAGCCGCCTCAACTTTGTGTGCAACGTTCGAGTGTAGTACGCTGGTACAAAGCGAGAACGCATGATTCTCTTCATCTCCTCCCAAGTATATGGACGCTCCCCTGCACGATTCAATTGATCCCACCAAATAATAGCATATTTGGTGAACTCAATGGAAGCAACACGAACCTTCTTTTCTTCGGAGTAGCGATGGTTGTCAAAAATTTGATTGACTCGCATCTCCCACTCCAAATATTCCTCCGGATCAGCACCCCCCTTGAACTCCGGTATGGTGATTCTTACACGACCAATACCATCCACCTCACGATCAACACCTCTCCTATGAATTCCTCCATGTCTAGCACCTTGACGGTCATTGTGATTATGTCGATTACGACGAAAATCAGATTGAGCTTCAGATATGTTGTGCTCCAAATCAGTTCCAAAGTCCCGTTCTTCGCTGCCATGTGAGCTAGCACGTCGACCGCGAACATGTGCTTGTTGCCTCCGTGCGTCATCTCCTTGTTGTAGCAGTAGCATCTCTTCCAAACGTCGAAGACTAGCATTGACATCATTGAACCCATCTGTGATGCGGGTGTGCATCACGTTCAGCTCACCACGAAGCTGATTCTCCCGCTCATGGTAGAAGACCGACGCGGCCTCAAACTGAGCACGCGTAGCAGTGGGAAGATTGGGGTTAATTGGCAGCTGCTCCTCAACAATTTCTTCATTTTCTCCAACGTGATGGTTTGCCCCCGACATTGTTGCAAGCAATTTGAAATCAGCCACAAGAATTCCTACGTACCGTGAGCAACGAAAGCTCTGATACCAGATGATGAAGAACCAACCTGCTGTTGAGCAAAGGTGGCCCAATCTTTCACGGTACAACGACGATAGCCGTGGCCGCGCACTCAAATGGCAAAAGAGCCAATTCAAAAGCGGGAAACTGGTCACACAAACAGCGATCAACACAAGAACGCGAATTGAGTGGAGGAATCGTATAGATTCAGTGGACAATCACAAGAACATGCCGTTCTTGACTTGCACCAACACTAACAAACCCAAGAATGGGAAGAACTTATCAAGAACACATGGTATTTGCGCCACAAACAACCATGGCTTATGCTGTCTATTTCTGAACATCCAAAAGTCCATTCCAGATGGAAATACATAAGTATTTATACTAGGAACATCCCTCCTAGCTTAGGTGTGAAACTATACAAGAAACTAAAGGAGTTTTCTTGGGTAGATAAAAGGTTCAATGCCTTGGAAGTTGGACAGCAAGATATGGTCTCGCGCAGCTTTTGACAGCCTGTGCAACTGCCACCAAAACAGTCATAACTCCCACCTTGGAAGTCCAAATGATGCATGGTTTGAAATGCTAGAAACTAGACTTCAATATCTTTCCATCCATATAGCCCAAGGATATGTTACTTGTCGTCATTAGCAGCAGCATCATGATCAATTTGATGGATAGATTTGAGTGAACCAGCCTTGCTCATGTAACTCTTCTTTGCCTTCCATTCCAATGGATCGCTGTCAATAATTCTAACAAATATGGATCCAAATAGAATTCCTTTCTCAGGTGACATATTTCCAAAAGAAAGGGATATTACTCCTTGTGGATGCATGACCAAGTCACCTTTCTTCTCTCTAAGGTTTGCATTCCAATTCTCAGCCTGTAGCACATTATCAACACAACCTGCATCGATCTTGTGACTCACTTGCACTTTAGCAGCAGCAAAACAAGTAATGTGATTATTTGTAGACTTAGAGTCATGAGACGATACAACAATAGAGGATATATCCGCATCAGCTTGTCTATGCTTTTGCAGGCCAAGGCTGCAGGGAAGAAGCCACCTGACTCCATCAGCGTCGCCCCAGTGAGCAAACACCCTCATCCTACTGCATGAGCCTTGGCAGGATACCCATCGGGCAAGCTTGGTGTGCAAGCACCCTCCCTGTCTGACATTGACAAGCAGCAACCAAGTATTTTTTCAATCGGCTATTTTTCTTTTACCTTTCCAACAAGTATCCTTTCATCAACAAATACCCATAGCCGATTGATTTCAGAGAAAAAACACGCCAAGTACACCAAGGCTCCCGCCAAAAGGGGCTCAAAGCCTCAAGAACAAAATGGTGAGAAATCACCACACGCGTTGGCCACCGGAGAGGTAAGTTTTTTCTTTGCGAATTTTCTAACTGATGAGTGTATTCATATGTCGGCTTAACTTACTTTAATTCCTTTTTTCAGCCAACTCTGTCAGTGCAGGTGGCCAACATCCTAGCCAATCTACCCACCGCTTCCTTTGAACCTCCACCACCATCCTCTCAGCCAACTTCGCCAGCTCCCTCCATTCCTGAACCAACTTCACCTGACCCATCGAACCTGCTGGGATTTAGCCTAGCCGATCTTGAGGATCCGAAGGTCATGGCCACCTATGACTACCCAGCAGATATTCGGAATATCATCGAAGTCTCGAAAGAGGCGTCGACTGCGGTGACATTGGCCCAGGAGTACAAGAACGGCTGAATAAGCTCTTTGATCTGGTGATGAGGCCGTAGGCAGAGATCCTTGGCAACAATCAGCTGATCAGGGATGCCATGGCCACTGTGGAAGCCGATCTGCCCCAACCGACAATGGCTACGCTGCTTGATGTTTGTCACTTAGATGACAAGAAGGCGGTGGTTGAGTCAGCCCAAACTAGGATCGCTCAGCGGGAAGCTCAGGAAGCCAACTAAGGACTCTTGGACGAGTTGGTGGCTAATGCGAAGGCGAAGAAACACAAGTTTAACGCCGATGCCCAGTCACTCAAGGTCAACAAGGCGGCCTTGCAAAAGCTTGAGTCAGCCAAGAAAGTTCTTGAAGAACAACTGGCCCAGCTAACCAAGCAAATCTCTGATGGTCGATTCCTCATCGAGCAATCAACATCATCCATCAATGAGTAGAAGCTTAGTATAGCCTTGGCTGTGGCTAGCGTTAAGAAGCAGTCGGCCAAGGTTACCCCTGTACCTGGAGATGCCAAAGAAGACCAAAGAACCATCGATGAGGTGCAGGAGATTATTGCCAAGGCTGCAGGCGTGCTGTCGGCTTTAGGCGCAAGACATCATGGTTCTGGACTACAATGCTAATTCCTTGACTTTGTAACGAATCAAGAAATACTCTGATCGGACTTGGTTGAAACTATGAAAACTCTTGTAATTTTCAATCGGCTGTTTAACCGATTGTTTATCTAAGTCTTGCTTTGCTTGTCAATGTTGTATACATATTTTAACTTAGCCAATTCGACTTTTCTAGCAACGAACGTCTATAGCCGATTAAGAACCAATCCAAACGATAGGGTAGTATTTCTTTAAGTATTTTCCATTAATCACCTTAGGAAACACCACTCCGTCCAACGTTTCCAAAATGTAGGAATTCCTATCAACAAGTTGATTTATCTTGTATGGCCCTTCCCATGTAGGAGACCATTTTCTAAATCGGTTATCTCTAGAGCCAATAGAAAGTTAGTTTTCCAAACTAAATCGGCTTCATGAGAAGATTTAGGCATGACCTTTTTGTTGTAAGCCTTAGCAACTCTCATATTATTCTTCTTAAGCCGATCCAACATACACAAACGTAATTCTGCCAAATCGTCTAAGCTTTCTATCATTAAATCATTGTAGTCTTGAGCTGATAAACCATTTTGTCTAGCCACCTTTATGGAATCATTGTTTATATCTACTGGTAAAATGGCTTCCTGACCATATACTAGCAGATAAGGTGAAAGCTTTGTTGCTCCGTGGTATGCTAGACGATACGCCCACAACGACTCTGACAATGTTGAGTGACAATTCCTTGGTTTTTCATCAATTTTCCTCTTAATCAGTTTAATCAAAGTCTTGTTAGACGATTCAGCATGACCATTAATTAGCTTGAGCATAATAAGGTGATGAATTCAATAGCTTAATACCCATGCTTTTGGCAAAATCCTAAAAGTTATCGGACATAAACACAGTTCCTTGATCGGTCGTTATGATTTGAAGGATTCTAAACTGATGGATAATATGCTCCAATAGAAATGTGACTAATAGTGAATCATGTAATGAGCCAATTATGATAAGACATTGCTCCAAGTATTTGGTTAGAACTTCATCATAGCAATTACACTCTCCCATAACCTGCTACACAACTAACAAAGAATCACCATAGACCTCAACAGTATCTACTCTGATATTTTTGAGCAAATGAGGGCCTCTGAGCAATGCCTCATACTCTTCCTGATTATTTGAGCATCGACAATTTAGCCGAAATGAAAATTCAAAACTACACCCCTTGGGCGAAACAAGCACTATTCTGATACCATCGCCCTCTCAACATACCTATCTGAAGGATCGAGATGGCAATCAGAGGGGGGTGAATGATCCCAAATTGAATTTTATCCCCCAAAGAAGATCACAAATGCAATTTTTTACCCAAAAAACCAAGCCAATATATTTAACTATCAAATGGAGGTGGAAGAATCAGTTTTCATAAATTTTAGCCTAAGGTTGTCACTACCGCCCATGTAAGGGCTGTACTACCGGAGTTACTATAGCAAAGTAAAAACAGGCATATGAACAGTGATTTCATCACGCGTTCAAAAAGAAAAATTGAGGAATCTTTTGATCCACTGATCCAAACTCAATGAAACTTTGTGGACACCTTCCTATGGATGTTAGGAACCTATTCCAACCAGCAATTTCAAGAATCGACGTCAAAGCTCCAACCTTTTTCAAATTTACCGAAGGGTTCACGAGATCAGGTACAAAACCAAAAACTGAGCCCCAAACTTGCTCGTGGGTTCTTGATGATCAAGATGATCCTAGATGACTTCCCACATGTCACAACAAGCTAGAACAAAAGACAAGAACACCCAAAAACCCGATCTTCCAAGATTGATCCTCTCATGAACAAAAAATTGGTTTCCTGCAAGGAAAAACACAAGATTTGCCTAGATGATTCGTATATGATCTGAAGAAGACACATCTATCAATCATTCATCCCTGGCATAAGATCCAAAAGAATTTAGAAGGAGGGGAGGAAAATCCAACTTGCATGAAAGTAAATTGCAAGAATGTAAATTGCGGAATTTAAAGACATGATGTAAATGCGCAAAGTAAATTCAGAATTGAGAGGAATGGTTTTTCATTTCTGGAAGGGAGGTTTACAAAGCCTCACAACAAAGTGGGCAAAGCTCAGGAGCATCAAAACCTCTAAAACCTTCAAGAAGAGGAGGGCTACCCCTACCCCTCTATTTATACTACTTTTGGGCCACCTACCACCCTTGGATGAGCTTCTATACCCTAGAGCACTCATCAAGGGCTAGGATTAACCCACTCAACCAGCCATGCAAGGGCTCACCCAAAACCCACACACATAATGGGTTTTCTTCCATGGTTTTCAAAGCACACTAACTAGACCGGCTAACCTATCAACTAGACCGCGATCCCACGACCCTCATTGATCCTCGCAGCATCTAGCTATCATCTCATCCGTTCCATGTCTTCTTGGCTTGCACAAACTCCGTCTCCAATCATCTACCGACGATCCCCGACCGTATGGTCCTCCGACGCTCCTTGCCTAGTCCTGGTCATCCTCCGCCTCACCATGATCTAGCACTGTCGTCCTGCAACCATAAAAAATAAGGAAACACATCACATAGCAATGTCCAACAAAGATATGCAATAATCATCCAAAATCACATTTTAATATGCAATTCACTCAGGAAGTCGGCACTACCGCCTACACCAGGCCGGTAGTACCGCTCGGCCGGCACTACCGCCCTAGCATGGTCGGTAGTGCTTCTCCCCTGAAGAACCAGCGAACACCTCTCTCTGGAATATAACTACCGTTCCCTTCGGCCGGTACTGCCACTCGGCCAGTACTACCGCTACGACATGGTCGGTAGTGCCGCCCCTGGCAGACACAACTCAAATTACTTCATTTTGAAAATCTAATTCAAATCAAACTCAAACTCAAGCACATCAATCTTAAACACAGTCAATATCTCATCACCAACAAGGTTAGACCTCAACTTGGTCTTTCAATCTCCCCCTTGTTTAGTATATTGACAAACACCCGAAAAAGCATAAAAAGTTGAGTTTGAAAGAGAAGAAGAAAGCAATTTGAATGTAAAGCCAAACTTGGTTTGGAGAGAAAGAAAATAAGGACATGACCAAGTTGCAAGAAGGATTTTAGAGCAAGCCAATAGAAAGAATAAGTTTTCCACAAAAAGCTCTAAAAGTACAATAAACACTCATAAAAGTTTATGATTCTTAAGATTTGCAAGTTTTCCACAAAATCATAATATCTAAGACACATTTTTCACTTTTATAATGTTAATGATGCCTTTTTCTTCAATTTCTCCCCCTTTTGGCAATATAGGCATCAAGATTTCATATTGTCTCTCCCTTTCTCAACATGTATGCATGAAATACATCTAAAGAGCTTTGAAGATTATCCAATTGATCATAATGACAAGATATGACACCAAGCTTGTCAATTTTAGATTACACTAGTCTAAGACATGTCCAAGTGCAAATACAAGCTTAGTTTTGAATATTTCTTTTTTAGCAAGATTTGACAAGAGCAACACTAAGCATTAATTTCAAAAATGGAAGCAAAGCCATTCTATGGATCAAAAGGAAAACCAAGAGTTTAACCTACTCAACACTTTGGGGAATCATGAAGTGCATACAACGTCCTTCGAGCTCATTTTTCAATTAATGCAAATTTTTCTTTAAGACTTTGAAAGACATAGCGGGGTGTAATTTTTTAACATTATTTGCATTCTTTACCCACTTATGTTTTTGTTATTTGCATTGTTTTTAAAGCAATTGACTCAAGCCACATTCGACCATCTCAAGAAGAACTCTTAAGAGGATGGTTTGGGTCATACACGATGCATTCCAAGTTCATCCCAAGTGCAATGGGAAGCTATCTTGAGAATGTAAGGTGTTAAGTCTAATACGCACAAAGAAAATCATTTTTCCTTAATTTTCATTTTTAGCACATCTATTCATGAGCAAATGAAGGACTCTAGAATGAATCAAACAAGTTTCACTCAAATTGCTATAGGGACTCTAGAGATATCCAAAATTTCACGAATCATGGTAAATAAATCTAGAGAAGAAACTTAGCAAGTAAAAGTATCATGTTTCATCAAGTTTTCATATAGCTTTCAATTTTCAAATTTTAACAAGCTTAGCATGATAAATGAACTTGGACATATCTAAGCTAGTGATTTTCTTCAAAAGATATAGCATGGTGTATTGCGTAAAGAATAAATCATTTGCATAATAGACAAAGCACATAAAACAGAAAATGCAGTCTATATGCAATGCATAAACAGATTCCCAAACTCTCCCTCAACAAGTGAATCAATTTAAGCACAAATATGGTTAAAATGAGTTATTAGTAGAATTAGGTGCAGAAGAACCCAAATGAACTCAATGGAAACCAGAAATACAGAATGAGGAGAAGAAGTCGAGAAAATTGCAAACTAGATGGCTATAGAGCATAAAAAGGATAGAAGAAACTCACTATGGCTCAGACTTGCTTTCATCTTCCCCAATGACTGACATAGGGAAGTTGACTCTAGATCCCAAACTATGGAGTGCACACAGACCCTGTCTACCCAGGGGCCCAACACCTGCTAGACTTATAAGACTGTGAGGGAACTCAACCTAGAGAGAAGAGAGAACAGCTAATCACGCATGATAGCAACCTAAAGCACAAGATAAGAGGTCAATGCAAAGCATACCAGAAGTCTAAGTGTAGTGAACTCAACTCAGGAAAATAAGCCCATAATCACCTAGAAAAAGCAAAAGAAAGGAAATGCTGGAAGAAAAAAACATATGATACATAGTATACAAACCAGCTCCCTCTCACAATAGGCCGTAACGGTACATGACTGCAAGCTCACTCCTCAGGGCAACAAATCTGGAGCTATCCAAAGGCTTGGTTTTTGACACGTACTCAAAGTTAAGGGAGTTTTGGGAGGACTTTGTGGCGTACAAGAGGTCTGAAGAAGCGCAGATAGTAAGTCAAAGGAACAAGGCAAACGCGGATAAGAATATTCACCCTCACACACTAGGAACAGGAGGGTACGTGAAGAAAATACCAGCATGGGATCGGTCCGAAGAAGAAGTAACCCGCAAGGTTGTCATTCCTGCGACGGTCGCCTTGAGCCAACGATCGAAGCACTGGTTGCTTGGGAGGGGTGCTTCTATCTCGGATGATGGCAGCTTAAGCTTCAAAAGCGATAGAGAGCTGGAAGTGTCGCGCAGAATCACAGATGCTCACATGCAGTCTTTCTAAGGATCTATCAGTCCACGAAGGGAGAATGACGAGCTAACCGTAGCCCTGGGTAACAAGAAGCATCCAGGTCGCACCCGAGGAATTGGTTTGGTGCTGTGGAAAAAAGCCTTCCCAACAGACTCATGGTTGTACAGGTGTCCAAAGAGATTAAGAAAAGATCAACTGGACTGTCAAATAAAAGATGCTGTGGCGAGAGCGTTAGAGGAGTAGAGAGCGGAACTAGATAAGGCTGTGGAGCAAGCAGTACAGAAAACTCTCAGCTTACGATCGCCACCCGGTGAAAGCCCTGAGCTCATCAGTCCTGGTGCTCGTAAGAGCAGCTGCGCGTCCACAGGGATTCCCAAAGAGCATGGACTCAATTTTCCTATGGATGACATCAAAGAACCGACACTGTGCAAGCTATATTTGTCCGCACATGGCATTACCATCAAGGTGGCTGAGGGCAGGGCTTGGTCATGCCAGGAGTCGTAGGTTTTGCACTATCGCCCGATACAGCAGGGATTCGCCAGGGTCGAAGTGGATAGTGTAGTCCGCCAATACTGTAAAATGGAGGTAGAGATCCCTGGCTAGGACAAAAATAAAAAACTAGGAGAAAACGTGCATGGCTTCCTTGCGTTGCGCAAGAGCTTGATTAAGTTTGGCTCTGATGATGAGGACAACGAAGATGATGATCAGCTGCACTCTCCACACAGAGACCTCCCACCCTTGTCGCCACCACACAGACAAAGTCCAACTCCTCCGTCGGAACCAACCAAAAAAAGTCTGACTCCTCCGCCGAAATCTGAAAAGAATCAAACACCAGCACCATCTCGAAAGTTAGCACCGTCCTCAAAGAAATCTCAATCATCTGTGAAGCAAGGACAATCCCAGAAGAAATTACCCGTTGAGATGACTGAAGAAGAACGAAAAAAGCATGTAAGCGCCAGCTTAACATCTCACTTTAAAAAGGTACCATCACCTGAGAAGACTAAAGTTGATGCTAACGCGCAAAAGTTTTTCTTAAGTATGGAAAAAGTGCAAAAGACGGGGCAGGCTTCTGAACCTTGCAAAATATCGGACTACGAGCGCATATCCAGAAAGCAATACTTGAAGGCGGCTAGTGCCGACGCGTTGAGGTTGAATGCTCAAGCAGATGCTGGTCAACGAGATGCTCAGGAGGAAGGTCTAAGGTGGAAGTTCTTTATGAGAAAACCGCTGGTTGAACCAGCTCATTTCGACAACCTAACAACACAACTACGGCGCGTCCATCAGTGGTACATGCAGCAGTCCAATGATAGTATGGAAGCGTTCACAGTCAGATACACGGAGCAAGATTTTCACAATGTGGATAACATCTTCTAGGTGGGTTTCGAGGAGTTGTATATGTTGTACCAGCAAGATGCCCTAGATGTGAATATACATAGACTGTGGACTTTGTAAGTCTCTACGTATATTATTGTGCATTCTTGTACTGTTTAATTGCATGTCTGACTTCTTTCTTATGTAGAATGGAGATACAGACATGTAGAAGAAATGGCAATGACAATCTAGTATTCTTAGATCCAAAGCTTGTCAACGAGAAGCTTGTGAAGGACAATCCACAGTACAATGAAGACTATTTATTTAATATTTTTTTTAAGCTGCAATACAAAACCTCCATACTCTTACCCTATAACTTTAAGTATGTATTTCCCTACTTCTAATATTGTTTTACTATTTTTGCATAACACGTACGATGTGGGAGTAATTGACTATGTTGACATATATGTGTAGGTTTCAATGGGTCCTCCTAGTCATCCAGTTAGATGCTAGCAGGATTTTTGTCTTGGACTCTAGGAGAAAACCAACTAATCTATATCAAAACTTTTGGGACATGCTGAACAGGTAAACTCGATCGTTGCGTTATTGCTATAGCAATATTCCCTTCTATTGCATTTAAGTTTACTTACTATTCAAAATTATTCACAGGGCATTCGCACGATACTACAAGAAAAGTATTCGGCATCGTCCCTGTAGGAAACATTTTGAAATAGTAACTGACTTTCCATGTATGAGGCAAGACCCGAAAAACAATTTATGTGCATACTATGTATGTACAAATTTACATTCAATTGTCACGGAGACTGTGGGCTATAACAAAGCCATGGTACATAATTACACATTGATGCCTACTTTTTTTCATTTAACATATATCATCATTAATTATCTTTCTCTTTTCTTCAATAACAGTACTCCAAACTGAGAACCAATAAGTTATTATTGACATAAATTATAGCAATTCAAGAACAGATCTTTGGATTCATTCATGATGATGTCATCAATCCAAACGGCGAGTTCCACGAGTAGCGTCATCGCCCTCATTCCTTCGATCTAGACCCGTGACATGCCTACTTCGACTCCTTCTACTGTAGCCGATGTAAAATCAAAGTGAATGAGATGAGATGAGATGAGATGTAGTCGAACTATATTTGTAAACAAATCATTGCAAAAATAAAATATTGTGATGGTTTAATATATTTGAATTATGATTTTAACGATGCTTTATATAGTATATATGGACACTGTATAAAAAATAGTACAAAAATATATATATTGCAAAAAAAATATTCAATAAAAATATTTGGTGCACAGCTTATCACTGATTAGCCAGAAGGTGATCTCGATCATCTCAATACAATAAATTACCCTAGGCTTCAATGATCTACTGATAAATAGGGGAAATGGTCTAACACTGTAGTTTTATATTGCATACAAATAAATAATGCAGTAAAAATATGCAATAGAAATATTTGGTGTAGGGCTTATCACTGCCGTTTCTTGGACAGAACCATGAGTGATATATATATATATCACTCCGGATTTTGGGATGATCTGGCAGTGATATACCTTGTCACTGCCGGATTTGAGGCTGATCCGGCAGTGATATATATATTGCACTGCCGGTTATATACCGAATCGGCAGTGATAGACCTTATCATTGTCGGTTTCTGAGCCGGCAGTGATAATCCCCAAGTATCACTGCCTACCAATCACTGCCGGCACCAATGACCGGTAGTGATGGCGTTTTGGAACCAGCAGTGATGTACTATTCTGTAGAAGTGTCCTACCCCATATCCATCTCTTTTTCTATCCCTTTGATTCTTGGCGAGTGGCGACATGTGTTGCGGGGGCTTTGGAGGTCGGTAGCTGTGGAGTCCATGACATGGTGGACCATGGATGTAAGGTGGCCACTGCAGGATTAGCAGTACCCCGGCAGACGATGGCTCAGCGCGGGTGGTGACCAAGGTGACATGATGTATTTTGGGTGTTTGATGAAACAAGAAAAACTATCCTATGGTATACCGTGCAAACCCTATCTAATGGGATACAATTAAAGCACTGTTGTGTCTTATCTATTCATTGTGAAGGACCATGTGGAGGTCTATCCAGATTTGTGATGAGTATTTTACTAAATTTGAGTTTGGGTAGCTCTTGTTTTAGTTTGATTTGAAATGGATTTTCAATTGGAAGCAATTTGAGGTCTTCTCTGTTTTCTCGGTGCTACCGGCCAAAACGAGTAAAAATGAATTTTAATGAGTGAACTTTGATGGATTTATTGCACATATTTGTGGGCATTGCTATGTGAGGAGTTTCCTTGTTTTATGGTTGTAGGTCGACGATGCTAGATCATGGTGAGGTGAAGGATGACCGTGACTAGGCGAGCAGCGTCGGAGGTCCAGACGGTCGGGGATCGCCAGAAGATGATCGGAGACGGAGTCGTGGCAAGCCGTGAAGACAAGGAACGAATGAGATGCTAGCTAGACGCTGCGTGGATCAATGAGGACCATTGGATCTTGGTCTAGTTGATAGGTTAGCGGGTCTAGTTAGTGTGCTTTGAGAACCGTGCAAGAAAACCCATTATGTGTTGTGGGTTTTGGGTGAACCCTTGCATGGCTGGTTGAGTGGGTTAATCCAAGCCCTTAATGGATGCTCTAGGGTTTAGAGGCTAATCCAAGGGTGGTAGGTGGCCCAAGAGTTGTATAAATAGGGGTGGAGGGGTAGCCTTCCCCTCTTGAAGGTTTTGAGGTTTCTAATGCTCCTTTGAGCTTTGTCGACATGAATGTGAGGCTTTGTAACCTCTCCTTCCAGAAAATACAAAAATTTTCTTTACATTATTGTGAATTTAAATTGGGCATTTACATTATATCTTTACTTTATGCAATTTAAATTTAGCATTTACTTTCCCGCATTTACATTCTCGCAATTTTCTTTCTCGCAATTTGGATTTGCCTCCACTCCTTCTAAATGTTGTTCTTCTAGGATGTCCTAAGGGTGTTCATATGGTTTTACATCTTTCTTGCACCCTAGGATAGACTAGAGATCAAGTTTTTATCGAATTGCAAATCTGTCCAGAACTTGTTCTTCGCGTAGTAGTCAGTCTTTGTTTTTTATAAAAATATAGAAAAATCCTTTTTAAGTGATTCTTATTGGATAAGGTGCGCGACTCATATATCCATCTCTGGACAATTTTGTGAGTGCACTGGTTGCACCGTTTGGGCGCTATGAAGTGAAAATCGAGCCTCAAACTTTCTGATCGAAGTTCCTGACTGTCTGTAATGCTTGATTTTTCATGTTTATTCTACAAATCTTTTTTAGGTGATTTTTAGTGGACTGTTTCATGACTCAACTGCTCAGAGTAAGAAAAATTCCCAAAAATTTTAGAAAAACAAAAACTCACCAACCACCTGCTCCAATTGAGGACATTTCCAGGAAAATCTGCTTTTACTTTTCTGGAAAGAGACTTTGGTGTTTTAGCTTTATCTTTTTTAGAAAAGTAGTCTTTGAACTGATTCCTCTTTGTTTGGACACTTGACAACCAGGATTGTGATTAAAAAATCCCTCACATGATTAATGGTTCTCATCCATGGAAGCTAGGGGTACACATAGTTGTCTAATTGTTCGGGTTTTGGAGGGTGTGCGAATCTGAGAAACACTAGTTTAAAGAAAAATCTTTGGGTGTTTCAGATTTTTATTGCGAGATTGTTTGGAGAACTTTGTGTGGGGGAAAATTTTATTTGGGATCATTCAACCCCCTCTGATCGCCATTTCGATCCTTCACATTGCAACTCCTTCTCTATTCCTCTCCTCGACACGTTCCGATCCCCCTTGAAGCATCAAGCACAGGGACGTTGCGACGGCGGTGGCCTCCAACCGGGGCTCGAAGATGGTGATGACATCTTTCCCTAGAACATGATCATGCGACTCTCCTCCCTCCCCTGCAGCCTTGGCGGCCTCTCTCCCGGTGACCCAATGAACCGCCTCTCCACGTCAACAGTGGTGGGCCTCCTCAACAAGCGCTCCTGAACCCGAACAAGCTCCTCAAGGAGCAGTGAGTCTAGAGTTCCAATCCCTACCTGTGATACCAATCACTTCCTTCTCGCACGTGTGATTCTAAGTGTCCTCCTTGTTCTCCTTGGCACAGGTTTGTGAGCAATATGACGGGTTCCTCCCTGTCGGAGATCATGGCGCTCTCCACCATCGTACCGGTGAGTGATTCGTCTGTCCTGCTGCGATTCCCAATTTTTCTGTATATGGAATTGTCATTTGATTTTGTTTTTGATAAGCAGGCTGTGGTTGTTCTGAGGAAGTGGAGCAACAGAGGTCACTTGTGTTGGATAATTAGGCATATTAATGATGAATTTATTTCAAAAATAAACTATGACAATAATTGAAGATAGAACAGAGGAAACAAATAAACTAAACACAAGCAATATGCCTATTGCATTGTTTATCTCATTCAAATTATCAGATAAACAGAACAAAGAGATGCCCGAGATCAGCAGGCGATGTAGTCGAAGCCGATCGTCGGTGAAAAAAACAACGAGCAGTCGCGTGAAGAAGCTTTCCAAAAACATGATTCGTCCTCTCCCGGTGCAGAATCTAAAGGACGAACGTTCTGGAGACCTGCTCTCCCAACAGTCGATGCACGCAGGCAAAGGGTCGGGGAAGACAATGCAACGCAGTACTGAGGGAAGGCAAATGGTTCGAGAGATAGATTTATCTTTGTTCTATGTATATATAATAGAGATAAAATCATGGATCACAATACGAGTCGGTTACGGATTCCACGTGCAGATAATTCCATATATCATAACCGTGTTAACCACTTAGTCCCACGCTGCAAAAAACTGCAAGAGAATTGCGCCTGCGCAAGTTGTTGGACTCAATTTCGCTGCACCATTCACGCGCATGTTGCGTACACGCGCCACCTGGCGAGGCGAGGTGAGCGAGCGCGCCCGTGAGTTCTCTCCTTCCTCTTCTCTAGCATAGTGGAGAGAACCATTCCTTATATATTAGTCATCATCCACCTCCACTAGCAATGTGGGACTATTGCATTTTCACCTCTTTCACCTAATGGGTCTTTGGGATTTTCCAAGAATTATTTGTGAACTATTGGGACTCTAGCCCAATAATTCCAACAACCCCCCACCAGATCCCAGAGGTCCCATAGGTCTTTGCCTGTTCCGAAGTACTGTTTTTTGTATCAGCTTTCGGTGACAATGGACTATGCCTTGAATTGCACCTAGACTTCAAGCTACATTCATCTACAACTTGAACAATGGACTATGCCTTGAATTGCAAGTTTTACGTAGACAAGTTTCACTTAAAACCCTGACTGATACTAGGCTGCCGACAGTCTACCCCTCGGGTGGAGGTATAAGTCATGCTTCTTGGCCTCTTCTTGAGCTTCTTAGAGAGTATTCACGTCTCACGGACTACAACCAACAGTCGTACTCATATAGGTGTGTTCTTTCAAGAATGCTCTGTGGGACAACATCTTTGTTTGTGTAAAAACCAACAGAACACATTAAGATCGTAGTCAACATGCCTCACAGATTTTAAGAGTACGACATCTTTTACAGAGTGGGATGTAGAATGTACTCTTCTTCAATTAATCCAACAGCTTGTTATTACCCAGGTGCTAATTCACGGGATCTCCGATCACATAGTTTGAGTTACTACTGTGGTTAACTATTTGGTAGGTCTCATTCTCATCTCCCTAGATGCACTATCTACCACGTTTCGTGATAGACCCTTTGTAAACAGATCTGCCAGATTCTTAACGGTTTGGATATAATCCAAAGCTATCACTCTAGAGTTTCTCAATTTCCTAACAGATTTCAACCATCTTTTTACATGTCTTGATGACTTTATGTTATCTTTTGCACTGTTCACTTTCATG
Organism: Otatea glauca; assembly: GCA_036346275.1. Taxonomy (NCBI): domain Eukaryota; kingdom Viridiplantae; phylum Streptophyta; class Magnoliopsida; order Poales; family Poaceae; genus Otatea; species Otatea glauca. The sequence goes on along the minus strand of CM070723.1, from coordinate 25,935,673 downwards.
ATAACCGTTTGATTATCACATTTCATAAGGATAGCTAGTATCGGTTTTTCAACTACCGGTAAGTCCATCAAGAGCTCACAAAGCCATTTTGCTTTGACAGTGGCTGTATCCAATACTGTGAGTTCTACTTCTATGGTTGAGCTCGTCAATATGGTATGTTGATAAGTCCTCCATGAGACAGCAGCACCACCAAGAGTGAATACATACCCACTCGTGGCCTTGAGCTCATCAGCATCAGATATCTAGTTAGAATCACTATATCCCTCAAGTACACCAGGATACCCAATATAGTAAATTCCATAACTCATAGTACCTCTCAGATAGGGCATTACTCTCTCAAGAGCACGTCAATGATCGTCACCCGGATTAGAGACAAATCGGCTCAATTTGCTGACAGCAAACGAGATGTCAGGCCTTGTAGCGCTAGCTAGGTACATAAGTGAAGCAATAATCTAAGAGTATCTCGGTTGATCCCTAATAATTCTTCAGTTCTTTCGAAGTATTAAACTAGCATCATAAGGTGTTGGAGAAGGCTTACTATCTATATAGCCAAAATGGCTTAAGACCTTTTCCACATAATGGGATTGCACAAGTGTAATCCTATCCCCACCTTTGATCAACTTGATGTTCAGAATTACATCAACTTCTCACAGATCCTTCGTATCAAAGCTTTGGGATAAAAACATCTTGACCTCATTAATCACATCAAGATTTGTTCCAAATATAACTATGTTACCACATACAAGCATAGAATAACTCCCTCACCCCCACCACAGCGGTAGTATACACATCTATCAGCTTCGTTTACAGCAAAGCTTTCAGATGTTAAAGTTCTATCAAATTTCTCATATCATTGCTTAGGTGCTTGCTTAAGGCCATATAAAGATTTCAGTAGTAACTTACACACTTTATTCTCTTGACCATTTACTACAAATCCATCAGGCTATTCCATATAGATTTCCTCATCTAACTCTCTATTAAGGAAACATGTCTTAACATCCATTTGATGAACGAGAACACTATTAAAGGCAGCCAAGGACAATAGTACACAGATTGTGGTCAACCTAGCAACAGATGAATAAGTATCAAAGAAATCCTTGCCTTCTTTTTGGGTGTAACCCTTGGCCACAAGCCGTGCCTTGTACTTCTCAATAGTACCATTAGGCCTAAGCTTCTTTTTGAACATCCACTTGCATCCAACTAGTTTACAACCATAAGGATGATCTGTGATTTCCCAAGTTCCGTGAGCGAGAATGGAATCCATTTCACTACGGACTGCATCCTTCCAGTAGGCTGCATCAGGAGATGCACGTGCTTCTGAAATGGTCTTGGGAACATCATCCACAAGGTACACAGTGAAATCATCACCAAAGAATTTTGCAGTCCTTTGTCTCTTGCTCTTTCTGGGAGCATCACTGTCATTCTCCTCAGGAGTTGGTTCATGTGTTTGTTCAAAAAGCTCAACTGGTATGGCAGGTTCAGGAGTTGAATCACAAGCCAGACTAAGAATGCTATGCATATCCTTCATAGGAAATATATTCTCAAAAAACGTTGCATCTCGAGACTCCATTATCATACCGATGTGCATGTCGGATACCTCAGATTTAACTATTAGAAACCTATAGGCATTACTGCAATGAGCATATCCCAAAAAGATACAATCAACAGTTTTAGGTCCAAGTTTGCGCTTCTTTATTATCGGCACATTGACTTTCGCCAAGCACCCCTCAAGTGCGCAAGTAGGATAATGATGGTTTTCTTCCTTCCCATCCCTCATATGGAGTTGCCTCACTATTCTCAGTGGGAACTCTATTTAGGACATGACTCAAGGTCAACAAGGCCTCCCCCCACCATGCCTTAGATAATCCCGCAGTGTCCAACGTGGCATTCACCAAGTCAATCAGGGAGGCAACCCCGTTAGATTGGGGTGAATAGGGAGGCGTTCTCTCATGGATGATACCATGCTCTGCACAGTATTGGGAGAATTCATTAGAGAAATACTCTCCACCACTATCCGACCTAACTTTTTTATTTTTCTTTCCCGTTGATTCTCAACTTCTGCCTTATAGATTTTAAAGTAGTCTAATGGCTCATCTTTTGTTTTTAAGAGATACTCATAGCAAAATCTAGTCGCATCATCAGTTAAAGTCATGAAGTATCTTTTTCCACCCTTCGTCAACACACCATTCATCTCACAGAGATCTGAATGTATGAGTTCTAATGGTGCTAAGTTTCAATCCTCGGCTACCTTGTGAGGCTTGCGAGGTTGCTTAGACTACACATAACTTTTGCACTTAGAATCTTTGATAATGGAAAATTTTGGAATTAATTTCATACTAGAAAGCCAAGACATAGAACCAAAATTAAGATGACATAGTCGTGAGTGCCAAACACTTGCCTCACTACCAACAACATTGTCACAAAGATGATTCACGAATTTATTACAGAAGTTCTCAAGGGAAAAGTGGAACAAACCTCCGCTATCATAGCCTTTACCAATAAATAGTCCATACTTTGATATGACTACTTTATTCGACTCAAAAACCAACTTATACCCATCTCTGCAAAGAAGGGAACCACTAACGAGATTCTTTTTGATTGAAGGGACATGTTGCATGTTCTTTAGTCGCATGATCTTTCCCAAAGTAAGCTTCAGATCTACCGTGCTAACACCAAGAACAGAAGCATGTGACCCATTCCCAATCAACACGGAGGAACCCCAAGCAACATGGTAAGAAGAAAACAATGATACATCAGCACATACATGAATATTAGGCCCAGTATAGTTCCACCAATCGGTAGATTGACTAGCCAAAGAACAGTGAGTAAATTACCATACCCAGGTGTCTCCTTCTCGGCATTGCCAATAGTCACATTAATAGATTTGGAGTTGTCCCTGCTGATCCTTTTCTTGTTTGCGGCTTGGACATTTCTTTGCCTAATGTCCAATCTCACCACACACGAAGCAAGGCTTGTCATTCTGTTGTTTCTTCTTCTTAAAGTTGGTAGTCTAAATAGCTTTTTCCTTTGATTTGAACTTACCAGAACCAGAACGCTGTACAAAATTGGCGCTGGTTTGTCTCTCAACCACATTTGGGTGCACATTCTTCGCTCGAGCTTTCTCCTCGACATCAAGAGATGCAATCAGACTCTTAATAGAGATTTCTTGCCTCTTGTATTTTACAGATGTGGCAAAATTCCTCCACGAGGGAGGCAATTTGGCAATGATACCACCAACCACAAACTTGTCGGGTAACGTGCACTTGAGGTGATCAAGTTCCCTCGTAATGAACTATATCTCATGAGCCTGTTCAACTACAGAATGGCCATCAACCATTTTGTAGTCATGATATTGCTCCATAACATACAGTTCACTGCCAACATCCGAGGTACTGAATTTATTTTCAAGTGCCTCCCACACCTCCTTTGCATCTGAAATGTGCATATACACGTCGCAAAGGCGGTCTGAAAGAACACTAAGAACACATCCTAGAAAAATTATGGTGGCATCCTTGAACTCCTTTTCCTCCTCAGCAGTAAGGGTTCCTTCAAGTTTGCCAGCCGCAACCCAGTAGACATTCATAGCTGTGAGCCGCAGAGTGGTTCGCGTCTACCATCTCTTAAAGTGAACACTGGTAAATCTATCCGGTTTCATTGCCTTAGCAAATCCAGATGCTTTCATCATATTCACCATGAAAAACCTATCACGTTTTTGGATTGTTAGATAATTAGGCATATTAATAATGAATTTATTCCGAAAATAAGCAATGACAATAATTGAAGATAGAACAGAGGAAACAAATAAACTAGACACAAGCAATATGCCAATTGCAATGTCTATCTCATTCATATTATCAGATAAACAAAACAAAGAGATGGTTCGCGTGCATTACCGAGACGACACGAAGACGTAGCCGAACTGGTAGTAGACGTCGATGAAGATCAGCAGGTGATGTAGTCGAAACCGATCGTTGGTGAAGAAAACAGCGAGCAGTGGCGTGAAGACACTTCCCAAAAACGTGAGTTGTCCTCTCCCGATGCAGGATCTCAAGGACGGACGTTTCGAAGACCTGCTCTCCCAACAGTCGGTGCACGCCGGCGAATGGACGGGGAAGACAGATGCAACGCAGTACTGAGGGAAGGAAAAAGGTTCGAGAGATAGATTGATCTTTGTTCTGCGTATATATAACAGAGATAAAATCGTGGATCATGATACGAGTTGGTTACGGATTCCACGTAGAACCCGTTCCACGATTCGAGTCGGTTACGGATTCTACGTGCAGATAATTCCACATATCATAACCATGTTAACCACTTAGTCTCACGCTGCAAAAAACTGCAAAAGAGAACTACGCCTGCACAAGCCATCGGACTCGATTTCGCTACACCATTCATGCGTACGCGCGTCGCCTGACGAGCTAGCGCGCATGTGTTCTCTCCTTCCTCTTCTCATGCTCTGGCATAGTGCAGAGAACCATTCCTTATATATTGGTCATCATCCACCTCCACTAGCAATGTGAGACTATTGCATTTTCACCTCTCATACACCTAATGGGCTTTTGGGATTTTCGAAAAATTATTTGTGAAGTAATGGGCCTCTAGCCCAATAATTCTAACAACTGGTAGGGATTATTTTCTTTTTAGTGTATGGTGTAGTTGAATCCATTTGTGCAACAAATTGGCTTGTAAGCTTGCATGACTGGAAAGTGGAATGTCAAATTATCAGTATGCTGCGATTCTACACATTTAGCATTTGGAGGCCTCAGTTTTATATTAGAATTTGAAACTTAATATATTTCTCTTTATTTATATTTATGATTAAGTTTTGTTTCAAAATTTGAGTTTGCATACATACCAAAATTAATTTTACTATCGATTTAATTTTAAATACTAAATTATTGTATTTACAAATTCAAATTATCTCCTATATAAAATTAAATCCAATTTTGATTTTGTTTCAAAATGTAACTTGATTATGGAATTTGGTACTGTTTACAAATACAAATTTTAGTATTAGTTTTAAATGTAAATTCGTTTTCTTTTAAAATTAATCTAATTTTGATTTTGTTTCAAATTGTAACTTGATTATGGAATTTGGTACTATTTACAAATACAAATTTTAGTATTAGTTTTAAATGTAAATTCGTTTTCTTTTAAAATTAATTTGATAATTCAAATTTATGTATAATATTCAAAAATAACTTATGCATTTCGTATTTGAATTTATATATTACAAATATTATTTCAATTCGAATTCATAATTAATTCTGAATTTGATTTTGACCTCAAATTTTATTTTAATTGATATTTTAAATCAGAATTGCCTTGCTTTTTCCTCGCCCTTCGCTTCGTGTTTGTCATCTGCAATTGGTGCTGCTTGCTTGAATCCCATGAGGATCTATTTCCATGCAAATCTTGTATACGCGGACAGAGTACTCTTGATAATTCCATAACCGAGCACCCATGTGCAATATGCTAGCCACATAGTTTGGTTTGGATTCCATCTTTCAACCGACTCAGTTTTTAATTCTTGAGCGTGCACATATCCAAGTTTTCTGTCATCGAGCACCATATATATGCTTTAGATTTTTTTTATTTTTCTCTGATTAATATAAGAATTTCTAGCTATTTGTATTTTTTCGATTAATATGGAAATTTTTAGTTTTTTACCCCTAGAATTAACATGAGACGTTCTGGAGGAGCCTCCAATTAGTATAGATACTATTCATCAACCCGTACGCCTGCACGGGCAAGAAAATCTGAAGTGTAATTTTCTTTTTAAAAGTTTAAAAAATAATTATAAGTCAGTAGAAATAGTGTTTTGATTGCCCACTTTGATATTCACTCTTTTTTTGCAGAACTCGTGCCTTCACACGCAAGCAAATTTAAAGTGGTGTATTGTCTCCTTTTTAAATTTTAAAAATATTTTAAGTTTGTCGAAATAGTGCTTTGATTGCCCTACTTTGGTATTCACATTTTTCTACAGTGTCATTTTCACATTTATTTGTGGCCTCTTTTCTTTTATAAATTATAATTTTATATTGTGGGGAGTAAATATCGGGCATGTTTTGGAACACAATGACAAAAAATGTATAAGAACGGGAAAATCATGGAAGTACATAAGGAATGCATGAGTAAAATAGAATATTGGAAAATATAGAAATTCTAATTTACTGTTAATTTTGAACGTTAGTATATTTATATATGGAACTTCAAACATCATAGACAACTTTGAGATATTTCTATATTGAATTTATAGTTCCGGTGAAGAATTTGGCTTTGTTTCTATATTTATTCCAACATTCGTTTATACTCTGAATTTAGTGTATATAAATTTTATAATCTGTATATTTAATTTCCCTTTATACATAGAGCTTGCATGCATCACCGCATATATATTCACTTCCTGTTGTGCTTTTTCTTTAATGGATCTTTTTTCTCTTGGTTGCTTCCTTGTCTAAATGTTGACTCCTCTTCTGGTGCAGCAACTTATTATGCTTGTGTCCTTGCTGTGAGGCAAAACGACTCAAACTTCAGGGCACCATATTTGTTAAGGAAATAAAACATAAGGCCATCCTTATAAGCTAAAGGTATAGGCTTCGGTGTTTGCTAAATAAATCTAGACCATCGCTATAGCTAGATATGCAAATTGGATGGAGCGGATGTTTTCTTTTTCTCTGATTAATGTGAGAATTTCTAGCCTTTTCTATTTTCTCTGATTAATATGGAAATTTTTAGATTTTAACTCCTAGGATTAACGTAGGGTTCCTAAGAGTCTCCAATTAGTAAAGACAAAGATATTGGATATATATATCGCCAACGGGAAGTGTTATTTAGTGCGCATAGTTTAATACTCTGTCACAAGACACTCCACTAGTCGCAAATGTAATTAGAGTGGTAAGCTGACCATGCTATCATACATAATGGAATTATTCATATCATGATACTAGATGGAAGACTGTTTAAAGACCATATGAAGGTCTACCGATGTATGTGATAAGTAATTGATTGGATTTAATCTTGTGGTGTTTAAGGTTGAGTTTGATTTAAATTGGGTTTCATTTTGATAGCAATTTGGATTGCTAACAGTTCAAGGCGGTACTACCGGCCTATCATGTGAGTAGGCTCGTGATAGTTTGTACGTTGAGTGTGCTAAAAGTGAGTTATAGCTCGTTTTTGTTAAGGTTATGTTGCTGAATTAACCTACGGTTAATTATCTGCATGTGCATGCGTACATATGCATGCACCGGGGTGCAGTGCTACCGGCTGAGGAATGGCCGTAGTTATTTTCCAGTGAGCTGATTTCTCTGAGTTGGGCAAGAGCGGTACTATCGGCATTAATATTGCGGTAGTACCAACCAAGTGGTACTATCGATTTTTATATAGCGGTAGATATATTCCACAAAGGGTTTTCTCGGGGTTTCAAACCGTGCGGTACTATCGGCTACTAGAGAGCGGTAATACCGGACTTACGGTACTACTGGACTCTGTGTCAGATCAAGGATACCGACTAAAGGGGGTGAATAGGCGGTTTTAAAAATTTATCTCTAAACGCTCTTTGGCCAAAACCTAATTTATATGCAGAAACGACAAACAAACGATTTTGACCAAATAAAACTTAAAACATCTAATCTCAACTAAGTGCACCAACAAGCTAAGTTTAGATCAAGGTTTGCAATCCAAGATTGACAAGCAAGTAATTTAATTGTAGGAATGTAAATTGCAAGAATGTAAATTAGCAATAGAAAGCAAACCACAATTGACACACAAATTTTACCGTGGTGTTCGGAGACTTGCTGGTCTCCCCTAATCCACGTTGAGATAACCCCAAACGATTTGGACCGGCTCTACGAATTAAGCCAACCACCTCGATTCTACTAGCGGTAGCTTTTTTTCCCCCCGGGTAGGTAAGGTCCAATCTTCATAACTCGCCTGGCCTTCTCATAACCTTCTTGAGAAGATTACTAGACCACGACGCCTTTACGCAGTCTAGGTGTCGGCAAACACCAAGATTAATAGGTCAAGCCTCTTGGTTGATACTCACCAAGTGCAACACATGCACAAGGATACTCACCGAGTGCAACACATGCATAAGGAGCACTCAACCCACTTCTAATTGCAACACATGTACAACTCAACCATAAAAAGCAATGAACTCTCCAAAGTCATAGCAAGCCAAAATGCCAGCCCTCAAGGCTTCTTTTATAGCCTCCCCAAAGAAAACTAAATATTGGGGGGCAAAACGGGCAAAAACCACAGCAAATCCGGTGCTACCGCCCTGCTAGGGCCGGTAGTACCGGCCTCCTCGCCAATGGCTAAAAATATAGCTGTTACATAGAAAATTCGGTGCTACCGCTCATTTGGCCAGTAGCACCGGCCTATCTGGCTGAGAAACACCTTTTATGTAATTTTCACACCGGCTTTTAGGCCGGGGCCTGGGGCTACTTAAAGACCGTGTGGAGGTCTACCCATGTTTGTGATAAGTATTTGACTAAATTTGAGGTTAGTATGCTCTGGTTTGAGTTTGATTTGAATTGATTTTTTAAATTGAAGCAATTTGAGTTGTGTCTGTCAAGAGCGGCACTACCGGCCTGTGGAGCGGTAGTTATATTCTAGAGATGATCTTCACTAGATATTCGGGCGAGCGGCACTATCGATCATGCTGGAGCGGTAGTGCCAACCGAGCGGTACTACCGGCCCTATGGGGCAGTAGTACCAACCTTTGAGTGATTTTGAGAGATTTGAATTTTCAATTTGCATGAGATTAATTGCATATCATTTTGGGCAATGCTATGTGATGTGTTTCCTTATTTTGATGGTTGCAGGGTAACGGTGCTAGATTATGGTGAGGCAGAGGTTGACCGCGACTAGGCGAGGTGGGTCGAAGGTCCAGATAGTCGTGGATCGCCTGAAGATGATCGAAGACGGAGTCGTTGTGATCTTAGAAGACAAGGAACGGATGAGATGCTAGCTAGGAGCTACTCAGATCAAGGAGGGCCGTTGGATTGCGGTCTAGGTGATAGAGTAGCGGGTCTAGTTAGTATGCTTCGAGAAGCGTGCAAAAACCCGTTATGTTAGCGGGTTTCGGGTTAGCCCATGTATGAGTGAGTGAGTCAATCCTTGCCCTTGATGGTTATCCTTAGGGTAGAAGGAACTCATTCAAGGGTGGAGGATTACTCAAGAGTAGTATAAATAGAGGGGTAGGGGTAGCCTTCCTCATCTTGAAGGTTTTAAGGTTTTTGTGCTCCTTTGAGCTTTGCCCACTTTGTTGTCATGCTTTTGTAAACCACCCTTCCAGAAATGAAAACTTCATTTACTCATCTCTGAATTTTTGTTACGCATTTATTTTATGCTTTAAATTCAGTCTTTAAATTCCGCAATTTACATTCTTGCAATTTAAATTCCACACATTTAGATTTACCTCCCCTCCTTCTAAATGCTTATGGATTCTGTGCCAAGGATGTATGATTGATGGATGAGTCTTCATCAGATCATATCCCAATCATTTAGGCAAATCTTTTATTCTTCCTTTCAAGAAACCGATCTTTTGCTTTTCAGAGGATCATTCTTGAAAGATTGGATTTTTGGTGTCCTTGTCTTGTGTTTTAGCTTACTATGACATGTGGGAAGCCATTTAGGATTATCTTGATCATCAAGAACCCACAAGCTAGCTGAGGACTAAGTTTTTATTTTAATACCCATTCTTGTGCACTCTTCCTCATATTGGAAAAAAGGTGAGAACTTTGACATCAATCCTTATGATTGAATGTTGGAATAGGCTCCTGGCATCCACAGGAAGGTATCTAAAAAGTTTCACAGGGTTTGGATCAGCCGATCAAAACAATTCTCAATTTTTCATTTTGAAGTTGGGCTGATTTACTATTCACAGTGCCGCCACTACCGCGCTACAGTACCAGTAGTGCCGGGGTACTGTACATCCAGCACTACCGTGCCAATTTGCGGTAGTAGCGTCCTTTGCTGAATTTTTTCGAAAGTTTGAGTTCTCCAGTTTGTTTTAATAAAGTGAGGTTCTTGGTTAGATCTTTTTGTGGGGGAAAATTTTATTTTGAGATCATTCACCCCCCTCTGATTGTCATCTCGGTCCTTCAGCTACCGCCCAGGGGGACAGTAGCACAACTGCTATAGCGACTAAATCGGTTATAACTTTTTACTTCGAACTTCGATTTAGGTGATCTTGGACTCTATGCAAAGTTTATCAAGAGGGCTATAATCTCCAATATTTTTCAAGATTTAAGTAGCCATAGATATTTCTAAACATTACAAAAACTCCAATGTAGTCACTCAAGTCTAAAATCTAATTTTCTCGAAAACCATCAAATAGACTTCATCAAGACTATGACTACACGCTAGTAAGAGTCAATAAGATCAAATCTTGAGTCATGTGATGATCAACTCATGATCAAAATAATTTTGCAAAACACATTTGCAAACTCTAAACATACTCCAAAATCAAATGTATGAATACCAATATTTTGCAAATCACATTTGCAAATATAAATCTTGCAAACAAGAGCAATCAAGATCACATCTTTGAGCCATGTGATGATCAACACATAATCAACCCAATTTGCAAAATACATTTGCAAACTCTATTCACATGCTCCAAAGAATTGTATAAATACCAACTTGTTTGCAAAACACATTTGCAAATATTAAATCCATGCAAATAAAAGCACAAAGAAACACGTATGAACTCAAACAAAGCCATCTGATGATCAACACATGATCTCTAGCAATTTGCAAAACACATTTGCAAACTCTAGTCACATGCTAAGAAGAGCACTTGCATGAACTTCAACATTTTGCACAACACGTTTCGCAAAACAACATCAAACATGAGCTTCTCCTATTTGCAAAACACATTTGCAAATCAAAGCTCCATGCAAAGAACACATCAATAAAATTGCAAGTATGTGCTACAACTATTTGCAAAACACATTCGTAAATTTTTGCTCCATGCAAAAACCAAATCAAGAGAGTATGAGCTAGAGCAAGCGGGATTGACCTATCAACACATGATGAGATTCAAGCTATAAGACTTGACCCCACTTAATAGTACGGTAACATATACTAGTAACCCGATCTCTCATCCAAATACCGAGACCAGTAAAAGACTAGGAACACATCCTTAGCCCTAGCTAGTTGTACCTTTACCTCTTGCAACCACTTGGAGCTTTCATGATTACCGATCATCTTCTCTCCAAGTTGGGATCTTCATCTTGTTCATCAACACATGATGAACTCCCCTAGTCTTAGCTTCGGGATCCTCTCTTGACTCTCATCAACACATGATGACGTATGTATCCCGTTTATCCATCTCAACTTTGGACTTAACCTATTTCAAACTTATTGAAAGTGTTAATCCAAAACACATGATTGTCTCAATCATCAATGCACTCCATTAACAAATAATGGATGATCCCAAGATCCTTTGATCTTTCCCTCTGATGATAGACCACAACCCAAAGACAATTGATTAAAGGATTAATTGTGTCTTGAGTATACTAATGCTACTAATGCTTCATATACTTAAGAACTTTCGATCGCCCTAGGATCAATAAAGTGAACCATCAACACATGAATAGTTCTTTGTTGATTGAATGGCAACCAAACAAAATTTAAATTGAATTTAAATTGTCATGAGTATATATTAACTACACAAGTGTCATATACACAATTCGATAGAATCTAAAAGTAATGATCCAATTTATATGGAGTGGTGGAATGGGATCAATACTCTTAAGACCATTAATTATAGAATAAACTCTATTAAATGTTTGCATACAAATAATTGAACTTGAATCAATATGCACATATTCAATTTTTTAATTCTTTGGAGTTTATCCTATATTGCCATGAGTATACTACACTACACAAGTTAAATATAATCAAGGCGTTGTTTCAAAAGTAATGATCCTTGATATAGAAAGATGAATTAGATCAATACTAGTGAAACATCAAGATAAAGTATGAACTCCCTCTAAATGTGTGCATTCATGTATATATGGAATTGAAACATTAATGCACATCTTGAGGTCTAAATAATGGTAGAGCTCATCATTTAACTTGAATACGAAATATGCATTAAGATATCATAAAATGAATATGAGTGCATACCTTGGGTTTTCCATTTTTCAATGAGAGGGGACTAATCAAAGATATACTCAATAAAAGAGTTAGTCTCATATTTGGATTTATGATTAATTAACAATTGAGACTAATCAATATTATGATTGTCAAAATAATTAGTCTCAATATTAGATTTGTTATTAACTTCAAAACCAAATTAATGGAGCTTGAACTTTCACTTTGGTTAGCGGTAGTACTGGGTTTCCTGATTTTTCCAACGAGCTAAATTGTGAATTTGGCTATGTGTTGATCTAATTGCATATATGTTGGACATTGCTATATGATGGGTTTCCCTTGTCTATGATGGTTACAGGATTCCGGAGCTAGGTCATGGTGAGGCGAAGGAGACTGGGACTAGGCTAGGAGAGCTGAGGTCAAGATGGCTGAGGTGGCGTTGAAGATGATTAAGGTCGAGGAGTCGCTGCAAGCTGAGAAGACAAGTGGATGGTGGAGATGCTAACTTAAGCCCTACTCAAGCAAAGGAGGATTGTCACATCAAGGATTTGCGAGTGTAGTAGCAGTTAAGTTAGTGTGCTTTGAGAAGCGTGTAAAACCCGTTATGTTGTTGGGTTTCGAGTTAGCCAATGTTTGAGTGAGTGAGTCAATTCTAGCCCTTGATGAGGTTCTTTATGGGAGAAGGAAGACATCCAAAGGTGGAGAATGACTCGGTTAGGCTACAAATAGAAGGGTAGAGGTATATCTGTCCTGAAGGGTTTTAGTTGTGTTGTGTGAGAAGGATTTTGGTTTCCTTATACTCTCTTGAGCTTTGCCCACCTGCTAGTGAGCCTTTGTAATCATTCTTCTGCTGAAATAGAAATCAAATTTTGCTCAAGTTTCGATTGCCCTTCCCTCCTGAGTTTTGATTCTAGCCCTTGATGAGATACACAATTTTGATTTTGAAATTGCGATGATTTTACTGTTTATTTGCTTGATTTTACTTTTCACTGTAGTATCGCCCATCCTCAGGCTGAGTTTTGCTGAAAATTCTTTTTTTCCGCATCCATTTGATCCCCTGGGGTGTTAGCTTTATTCTTTTGGGAATTTTTTTTCGTTTGGCTAATTTTTATTTAGCACTTGTTCACCTCGTTCTCTTTTCGGTCCTTTTAACAGTAATCCCGCATTCTCCGTACGATTTATTAGTTTAGTGAACAACACTGAACACCAGGTCAAACTTACATAATGCTAAGCAACAAACGCCATCACTTGGGAAGTAAAACAAGCAAGAGAGCCAGAACTGACAACATCATTATTTCCTATATTAACTCCGTAGTACAACGAAAAAGACACCTTCAATTCCGATATACATATAACCTACTCGATGAGGGAAAGGAATTGTTTCTCTTGTTGTCCATCGGTAGCATCTAGAACAGACTTGCCAAAGGTTTGAAAATGCCCTGTGTATGAGAGAGAAATTAATCCTGCTAGCTAGAGTTGCAGGCATACGTACCCTCCTGCTTCTACTACCTGGAGAAACGAAACTGGCTGCATGCCAAAGTCTCCGAGTTGCCCTGCGGGTCAGATCAAAGGTCCCCCTACCGGCTAGCTGGAGAACGCGCGCGGCGCGATCCGCTCCGCCTTTTCCAGCGAGCGGTGGTACATCAATTGTCCCGGCGGAGTGCGGAGAATTCACCAGCAGTACTACATAAGCATCGATCGGAGAAGTAAGCGCACATACATGCATGATGCATTTCATGGCCGGTCGCTTGATCGATCGATCACATATGGCTAGTAAGATGAAATGGCCGGCAGAAAAGTTGAGACAGCAAGCTGTGTGCGCGAGAGGGGCATCGTGTAGGTATTCACTATACTCATTTATAAGTGAGAAAAAGTTGGTAGATGCACCGATCGATCGACGGCATCTTCCTGGGATATGCGGCTCCACCTTACTCTGCCTTTTGAGCCCTTCCTTTAATTTTTCACCGCTTGGCATCTCGAGGATATACTGAAGAGGAGCATGGAATAAGAGATTTTTTTCCCCTTACCTCTTCTCCAAGAACTCGAATGAATAAAGGGGCTTTGCTTGGACTTTGGAGAGCTTTCCCGGCCCCTTCTTTGGTCCTTACCAAGGTTTTAAATCACGATTTTATGGCTTCTTAACAAGGTCTCAATAAAACTATAGCAGTTATCGCAGAAACTATCCTTTGTTGCATTTTTAATATTAAAAATTTTAAAAAATTAAATATGTATATAATATTAGCCACCTCCAAATAAATCATAAAACCATGGTATTTTGAAGGTATCAATATTTTTATAATAAGAATATGAGCCAAATCCAGAATCAACAATCATGCTATTATATGTCAAAAACTATAACTGATAACAATATCATAATATTCCTAACAACCATACTTAATTAACCACTAGTTAAGACGCATAAATGTTGGATTATTGACAAAGGGCGAGATGATATCATTTACTAGGTTAATTTTCTCATAGTTTAGTCTTATAAGAGATGCATTTGAGCCTTATATTAATGTTGGATTTCAAAATGAGGTTGAAGTTTTGGCCCATGGGTACATATATAGGATAGTGAAGTTATTACTAGCTATAGCTTTTGTAACTAATGTAGTGAAATATTAGCCTAGAGCTTCCTATTTAGGGTCTAGAAAAGCTATAGCTAGCTATCTGGCCCTGCTCATGCCATTCCATTTTTATTTTATTTGCTAGGCTTTTAATTCAGTGTAAAGCTAAATAGTTAATAACAATGTCTGGGTTTCCTTTCTGAAAAAATTATGTTCGTTTTTTATTTTCTTTGAAAGTTTTTTATTTTTGCACAATATTTTATGATGTTAAATAAAATATAGGTGGAAGATTGTAATGTCCCAAAATTTCAAAAATTTCCTAATTCTTTTCAAAACAATCATTTCTGTACTTCCATGCATTTTCCAAAATTTTATGCAGTAAAGAAAAGTGTTTTCTTAGTTTCCAGGAGCTAAAATGGTTTTCTATAATTAAATAAAACCTGACCATGCACCATTGGCCGCCTGGACGTCATTCACTTTTTCCTGTTTCTTTCTCTCATGTAGGCGTATTTTCAGAAATTCGCCTTCTCTTCTTTCTTCTCCCTTCTGGCAACCGCGCGCCCTCGCCATTGGAGACAGATCGAACGAAGCTTAATGTTTATCAACAATGCCACTGCGAAAGGCTGAAACGCATTGACTGCCATTCACTACCATAGAACAGCACATCACTGCCGGTTCTAAAACCCCATCACTGCCGGTCTTTGGCGCCGGTAGTGATTGGTCGGCAGTGATACTCGGGGATTATCACTGTCGGTTCTACCTACAACCGGCAGTGATATTGGACTATCACTGACGGATCAAACCAAAATCCGGTAGTGATAAGGATTATCACTGCCGGTTCTACCTACAACCGGCAGTGATATTGAACTATCACTGCCGGGTCAAACCAAAATCCAGCAGTGATGATCATTATCACTTCCGGTTATACATAAAACCGACAGTGATATCGAACTATTACTGCCGGGTTGTACCATAATCCGACAGTGATATGTACATATCACTGCCGGTTTTCTCCAAGAACCGGCAGTGACAAGCTTGCATATTTTTGTGCAATATATATATTTTTATACAATTGTTTATACAGTGTCCTTATGTAGTATATAAAGCATCGTTCAAATCATAATTCAAATATATCCATGTATATATGAAGCATCGTTAAAATCATAATTCAAATATATTAAATTAAGCATCACAATATATTGTTTTTACAATGATTTGTTTACAATTAATGTAGCTCGACTACATCTCATCCCATTCGCTTTGATTCTGCAAGGACTACAGTACGAAGAGTCGAAATAGACATATCACGCGTATAGGTCGAAGGAATGAGGGCGATGAGGCTACTCGTGGAACTCGCTGTTTGGATTGATGATCTCATCATGAATGAATCCGGCGATCTGTTCTTGAATTGCTATAATTTCTGTCAGCAATAACTTATTGGTTCTCAGTTTGGAGCGCTGATTTTGAAGAAAAAAGGAAGTTAATTAATGATGATATTTGTTAAATGAAAAAAAGGCATCAATGTGTAATTACGTACCATGGCTTCGTTATAGCCAACACTCTCCGTGACAATTGAATGCATATTTGTACATACATAGTATGCATATAAATTGTTTCCGGGGTCCTGCCTCATGCATGGAAAGTCATTTATTATTTCAAAATTTTTCCTGTATGGACGATACGGAACACTTTTCTTGCAGTACCGTGCGAAAGCCCTATGAATGACTTTGAATAGTAATTAAACTTAAATGCAATAGAATGGAATTTTGCTAGAGTAATGACGCAACGATCGAGTTTACCTGTTCAGCATGTCCCAAAGGTCTTGGTACAGATTAGTTTGTTTTCTCCTGGAATCCAAGACAAAAATCCTGCTAGCATCTAACTGGATGACGAGGAGGACCCAGTGAAACCTGCACATATATGTCAACGTAGTCAATTACTACTACATCGTACGTGTTACGCAAAAATAGTAAAACGATATTAGAAGTAAGGAGAAACGTACTTGAAGTTATAGGGTAAAAGTACGGAGGTTTTGTATTACAGCTTCAAAAAAGTATTAAATAAATAGTCTTCAACAAACAGTGGATTGTCATTCACAAGCTTCTCGTTGACGAGCCCCAGATCTAGGAATGCTAGATTGTCATTGTTATTTCTTCTATATGTCTGTATCTCCATTCTACATAAGAAAGAAGTTAGACATGCAATTAAACAGTACGGACAAACTTACAAAGTCCATAGTCTAAGTATATTCACATCCAGGGCATCTTGCTTGTACAACATATACAACTCCGTGAAAAGAACCCAGCAGATGTTATCCCCATTGTGGAAATCTTGCTCTGTGTATCTGACTGCGAACGCCTCCATACCATCGTTGTAGTGCTGCATGTACCACTGATGGACGCGCCGCAGTTGTGTTGTAAGGTTGTCGAAATGAGCTGGTTCAACCAGCGGTTTTCCCATAACGAACTTCCACCTTAGACCGTGCGCCAGAGCATCTAGTTGAGCATCTTCTTCTTGAGCATCCCGCTTTAACGTGTCGGCACTAGCTGCCTGCAAGTATTACTTTCTGGATATGCGCTCGTAGTCTAACATTTTGCAAGGTTCAGAAGCCTGCCCCGTCTTTTGCACTTTTGCCATACTCAAGAAAAACTTTTGCGCGTCAGCATCAACTTTAGTCTTCTTACATGATGGCACCTTTTTAAAGTGAGATGTTACGCAGGCGCTTACATGCTTTTTCCGTTCTTCTTCAGTCATGTCAGCTGATAATTTCTTCTGGGATTGTCCTGGGTTCGCAGATGGTTGAGATTTCTTCGAGGACGATGCCGACTGCCGAGATGTTCCTGGTGTTCGATTCTTTTCAGATTTTGGCGGAGGAGTCGGGCTTTTTGTGGTTGGTGCCGGCGGAGGAGTTGGACTTTTTCTGGTTGGCGGCAAGAAGGGCGGGAGGTCTCTGTGTGGAGAGTGCAGTTGATCATCATCTTCGTCGCCCTCATCGTCCGAGCCAAACTTAATCAAGCTCTTGCGCCATGCAAGGAAGCCATGCACGTTTTCTCCTAGTTTTTTGTTTCCATCCCCGCTAGAGATCTCTACCTCCATTTCTCGGTATTGGCGGACTACACTGTCCACTTCGACCCTGGCGAATCCCTGCGGTATCGGGCGACAGTGCAAAACCTGCGACTCCTAGCATGGGCAAGCCCTGCCCTCAGCCACCTTTATGGTAATGCCATGTGTGGCCAAATGTAGCTTGCACAGTGTCGGTTCTTTGATGTCATCCACAGGAAAATGCAGTCCATGCTCTTTGGGAATCCCTGAGGATGCGCAGCTGCTCTTACGAGCACCGGGACTGATGAGCTCAGGGCTTTCACTGGGTGGCGGTCATGAGCTGAGAGCTTTCTGTACGGCTTGCTCCACAGCCTTATCTAGTTCCGCTCTCTGTTCCTCTAACGCTCTCGCCACAACATCTTTTATCTGACATTCCAGTTGATCTTCTCTTAATCTCTTTGAACGTTTGTGCAACCATGCGTCTGCGGGGAAGGCCTCTTTTCACGTGACCAAACCAACTCTTCTGGTGCGACCTAGATGCTCCTTGTTACCCAGGGCTACGGTTAGCTCGTCATTCTCCCTTCGTGGTGCGAAATATCCTTGGGAAGACTGCATGTGAGCATCTGTGATTCTGCTCAGCACTTCCTGCTCTCTATCGCTTCTAAAGCTTAAGCTGCCATCATCCGAGATAGTAGCACCCCTCCAAAGCAACTAGTGCTTCGATCATTCGCTTAAGGCGGTCGTCGCAGGAATTATACCCTTGTGGGTTAGTTCTTCTTCGGACCGATCCCATGCTGGTATTTTCTTCACGTACCCTCCTGTTCCAAGTCTGTGAGGGTGAATATTCTTATCCGCGTTTGCTTTGTTCCTTTGACTTACTATGTGAGCTTCTTCAAACCTCTTGTACGCCACAAATTCATCACAAAACTCCCTTAACTTTGGGTACGTGTCAAAATTCGGCGTTTCATTCTTCTTCACATAATTCTTATTTAGTGCTATCTTCCAATTCTTCCACGCTGTGCACATGATGAGAGTGCTCGTTTCTTTGCAACCAGCTCGGTCCCTTTGGGGAACTGGAAAACTTGTTTCATCTTGTCCCATAACGAGTTCTTCAGGTCATTGGGTACCACCCATGGGTCACCTCCGCGGCCAATCCATGATCTATAGCTGATGGGCACATCATCCCTAGCAAGAACCCCGCAGGCTGTCCTGTACGACCCCAATGATGACTCTGGTATAGCAGGTTCCCCGACTGCAGAGAGCTCCACTATGTTAAAAATTCCATTACGCATCTTGTTCGGACCACGACTTGCACGCTGCCTTCGTTGATTAGACGTCTGAGCCTACAATTTGATTTTCATAATTATTAGTCTTCTGGGCCTACAATGTTTTGGGAACCACAGTGTACTAAACCTTTACCTCGCCTATGTTAGTAACGTCAGGTTGGTCCATGGTAGGATCCTACAAGTTCAGATAGGACATTGGGCTATGGTTCGGGCTACCCCTTCCTCCTTCGTCCATATTTGAGGGCCCAACTCCCTCCGGCACTTGTCATTCGTCGGAGGCCATTCCTAGGAAGTTTACCAGAAATTTCAAATTAACAAGGTCATTTTTTTAAGGACACATACAAATGAAGATTGACATTAAAGTTAATCCCGTGATAAGATGTTTACATATTCGACACTGTAACATGCTTGTTTACTAAGTTTTTCCCAAAAGGCAGGTGCACAACTACGACTGTGTGACAAGTATGACAGCAAGGGCAACAGGATGGACAAAGGCAAATCATGAAGAAGTGGCAAGTATAAAAAAGGCAACCTAAACGTCGACATGTGGACTGAATAGTCATATATCCAAATCATCTTAACACATTTTGTATGCCTTAAACATGAATGTACAGAACTTCAAATACTTACACCACAGACATCTTTCCAGGATACATACACATATACATCTTTCGAGGATATATACACATATACATCTTTCGAGGATACAGACACATATACATCTTTACAACAGTTCAAAGTTGCTAACATCTAATCCACCACTTGCGATAATGGTTCATGAAGAACTAATTAAAACATCGAAGAGGCAATAAATGATACTTAAGCACCTTACAAACCACATATCAGCAATGTTGGAAATACACAGAAGACTTCAATCTGCACATACATAATTTTCTAGAATTGATAGAAGGGCTTCTATTCATGCAATTATTTTTCCATGACACCGAAAATATAATGTACCAACAGGCATAAAGGATTCTAGATCTTGTTTCGTATATCTAACTTTTGGAGGCCGAGAATGTTTAAATCAATTAATGTCCTTAAACTTTTTTTATCATTTTCTAGAAACATTTCAGTACAGAGCTTTGCTTAGCTTTGTGACCCTTGAATAATGTACATGATCAAAGACAACCTCCAGAAGACATGATGCAGGTATCATGCACAACTTTGCTATCTGTACAAGAGAGAAGAATTATACAAGTGTTAATGATTTAAAGTCACATAATTTTGCTAATGATTTAATGTCACATAATTTCACTAACTCATTTTGCATTTTAGTATCAGTCTAGCCAGAAAAGACTACAAATTCATAGCAGGAATGACAAGTTATTATTGAGTACTACTTGTAAGAGAATAAAGACTTCTTATCACGAGCTCATGACTTTTGTATCAATGATATGAGATCATCTATTTCTTAAACAACCAGTTACATATGAAACTATTGAGCTTAAATTTCCTTACAAATATAAAATGCGTATTTGAGTTTGCATACAACTAACAAAAAAGTATTACAGAAACAAGCTTGAATATTTGGCAACAGATATATTGTCCATCTCTATATTACATAAACAAGTATTATCCTGTTAGTACAATAGGGCATTGAGCATGACTCACAATGCATGTCTCCATTAACTACCTCAACAATCTTCACATAATCTAAATTGTAACTCAGAAACAACAACAAACAAATCTCAATACACAAAACTTGTGCTCAAATTAGCACTTGATTCCTGGAAAGATTGAGACAAACACAATTGTATAGTTTTATTGCTTAAACTACCTTGGACTTTAGATCCGGTTCGTGTGCAATCCAATTTGGTTTGATCTGCGCAGTTCCTCATCCCTACATTCATTGGCTGTTATCATAATAGTTCCTTCTCATTGAAGTGCATTCTGATTGCTTTTTTTCCGGAATGATATAGCCTTGTTCTTTTTTCTCTTCACTGTACAGGGAACACCGTTGCAAAATAACATTCTGAAACTACTTCCATACAACCTCTTTATAACTGTACTGTTGCCCCAAATTCCAAACTAAATCAAGCAATTCTACTGAATAGAAAGCTATATGGCACAGTAGTAGTAGATCAAGCAATGAATGAAGCCTAAAACAATGACATTATTGATGGAAACTAAACGGTGGGGAGCTACGAGGAGGTGGCGGCGGGGCGACGGCAACGCACTCTGAGGCGACGGCGCGGAGATGGCCAGGAACTGCGAGAAGGTGCCGGCGGGGCGACGGCGGAGAGATGGCGGGGATGCGGCGCAATGCGAGGCGACGGCCTAGGCGGGGAGGTCGAGGCGACGGCGGGGAGCTACGAGGAGGTGGCGGCGTTAGGTCGAAGTGGAACTGAGTGGAGGGCGCGCGGCGTTTCAATACATATAGGGTTGGACTATCACTGCCGGGTCTCCACAAAAACCGGCAGTGACTAAATATCACTGCCGGGTCACATTTATAATCGGCAGTGAAGTTGACTTATCACTGTCGGGTAATATGTAGAACCGGCAATGATACTTACATATCACTGCCGGTTATCTAATTAACCGGCAGTAATACTTAAGTATCACTGCCGGGTAATATATAGAACCGGCAGTGATATTTAATTTCGCTGCCGGTCATCTCATTAACCGGCAGTGATAAGGCCACTATCATTGCCGGTTAATGAGATAACCGGCAGTGATATGTAAGTTCAGGTCAATGAAGTCAAACCTTCAATTTATTTCTTTTTCAGAGGCTGATTGCTTTGGGATTTTTGAAATCCTAACAAACTTCAGGACATGTAATATTTCTCTTAAATATTACCCCTTGATTTTGACCTTCGTCTAAAATTTGAAAAATACAGATTGCTCACTGTTTTAATAATTTTAATATTTTTGATATCAAATAATGCTTAAAAAATTCGCACAAATGTAGTAGACCAACCATTGCTTCAAAAATTCACACAAATACAAAAATTCACACAGGTGAAGTTTAATTCACACAAATTGTTACATATGAGAACAGAATACATTAATTGTTACATATGAGAAAATAAACATGTATTTAATTAGGACAACTAAGCTACGATTCGACCTTCGTTATGATCGCGGTGTATGTACGTAGCTTCGTCCTCACTCTCTTCCATGAGACCTAGGTCAACATCCTCTCCGAAAGGAGGAAGCTCATCGAATTGGTTGTACTCTTCCTCGTCGACAACATTCTCAACTCCGACAATCCTTCTTTTTCCTTGAATAACCACGTGGCGCTCCTTGTTAGCTGGATCGGTTACAAAAAAGATTTGTGTAATAGAATTAGCAAGTACGAATGGTTCTTCTCTGTATCCGACCAGTTTGAGGTCGACGGTAGTGATACCGTACTTGTCGATGTTCATGCCCCTTGGAAGTCTTACCCATTGGCACCGAGAGAGGGACCTTCAAAGGTCCGTAATCAAGCTCCCAAATCTCTTCTATGAATCTGTAGTAGGTTTTCCTATTTCCGTTGCTGTCGTAGGCATCTATACGGATACCGCTATTTTGGTTGGTGCTCTTTTTATCTTGTGCTCTTGTATAAAATGTAAAACCATTTATATCGTATCCTTGGAATGTCCAAATTGTAGTTGACGGTCCCTAAGTCAACACTTTCAACTGAGCGCACTCTATCTCCGTATGCATCATGTGCCTACGCAACCAATCGCCGAAGTTATGTCTATGCTCTCTCGCGATCCAACCCTCTGACTTCGCTGGGTTTGTTCTGGATAGCATGCTCTTGTGCATGTTGACATACGGGGCCACCATAACTGATTGTCCCAAAACTGCGAAATGTACTTGTGTGAATGAAGCTAGATTGTTTGTACGGAGTGATTTCTCGCCCAGTGTCCCTTTTCCCTGTAGCCTGCCTCATGCCGTGATGTAGGCACACCAATCGGTTTGAGATCCATGTAATCGACGCAGAACTCAATGACCTCCTCGGTTCCCAACCATCTCGCAATGCAACCTTCCTACGATGTCGATTCTGAACATATTTCTTTATAACCCCCGTGAACCTCTCAAAAGGATACATCTGATGTAGAAACACGGGACCGAGAATCCGTATCTCTTTCACAATGTGAACAATGAGATGGACCATAATATCAAAAAAAGATGGAGGGAAACACATCTCGAGCTTGCAGAGAGTGTGGACCACGTCTTCCTGCAGCTTATCTAGTTTCAATGGATCGATGGTCTTCTGTGAAATCGCGTTGAAGAATAAAAACAACTTTATAATTGGGTCTCAAACTTTCTCTGGCAGAACACCCCTAATTGCAATTGGAAGCATCTGCGTCATCATCACGTGGCAATCGTGAGACTTCATGCCAATTAATTTTAAGTCTTTCATTGAGACTAGTCTCTTTATGTTGGCAGAGTATCCGGACGGAACTTTCACTCTGTGCAAGCATTCGCACAAGCTAATTTTTTCTTTCTTGCTCAGAGTGTAGCAGGCTGCGAGAAGGTACTTTTTCCCTGTATCCATGTCTTTGTGATGCAGCTCCTTCCTGAGTTTCATATCTTCAAGGTCCATCCGTGCTTGGAGAGTATCTTTTGTTTTGCCAGGTATATCCAGTAAGATACCAAGCAAGCTGTCATACACGTTCTTCTCTATGTGCATGACGTCGATTGCGTGTCGAACTTCCAAGTGCTGCCAGTAAGGTAGGACCCAAAATACTGATCTCTTTTTCCACAAAGGAGCCTTATCACGGGATCTCGGGATAGATGTACTGCCTGCTCCCTTTCCGTGAATAATTTTAAGATCCTTTACAGCCGCAAATATCTCTCTCCCAGTGTGATTCTTCGGAGCTAAAGCAGTCTCTTTTGTCCCGTCAAAAGCTCTCTTATTATTGCGGTATGGGTGATCCTTGCAGAGGAACCTACGATGCCGCTTGTAAGACATTTTTCGACAGTTCTTCAGCCACCGACTAGCTGTACCATCTAAGCACTGGATGCATCCATTGAAGCCTTTTGTCGTCTGGCCCGATAGGTTACCAAGGGCAGGGTAATCATTGATGGTTACGAACAACAATGTGCGTAGGATAAAGTTCTCTCTTTTATACTCATCCCATACTCGTACTCAATCGTTCCACAAGATTAGAAGATCCTCAACCAATGGTTTGAGGTACACATCGATATCGTTGCCAGGTTGCCTAGGCCCTTGGATCAGTAGTGGCATCATAATGTACTTCCGCTTCATACAAAGCCAAGGAGGAAGGTTGTAGATACATAGAGTAACCGGCCAAGTGCTATGACGGCTACTCATGTTGCCGAAAGGATTCATCCCATCCGTACTCAACCCGAACCTTATATTCCTCACATCATAAGCGAAGTGCTTCTTATATTTTCTGTCGATGTTCCTCCATTGCACAGAGTCAGCAGGGTGTCTGAGCATTCCATTCTTCTTACGCTCTTCGGCGTGCCATCGTAGCAATTGGGCATGCCTTTTGTTCGCAAACGATCGATTCAGACGGGGAATTATAGGAAAATACCACACCACCTTACAGGGGATTTCATCTTCTTACACTTCACCCCGACATCGTCATTATCGATGTCATCATCGTTGCCCTTATACCGCTTTGCTTTGCAAACATCACAGCCATCCAAGTCCGCAAACTCATTGCGATACAACATGCAATCGTTTGGACATGCGTGTATCCTTTGTACTTCCAGTCTCAACAGGCAGACAACCTGCTTGGCCTGGTACGTACTTGTAGGCAACACGTTACCCTCTGGAAGCAAATCCCCCAAGAGACATAACAGCTTAGTGAAGCTCTTATCGGACCAACCATTGCTTGCCTTCAACTGCAGTAGTGTAAGCACGATCTGTAATTTTTTGTGCTCCTCCTTGCAGCCTGGGTACAATGGTGTTGTGGAGTCCTGTACCATATGTTGGAACTTTTGAAACTCTCTTTCACTCGTGAAGTCTCCCTCCCCATCACGCAACATTTGATCCAGATCGTCGTCGTGGCTATTGACAAACGTATCTTCAACTACCGTCATATCGTTGTCCCCATCATCTTTAGTAATGTGTTGCCCTTCATGTACAATCTCATCTTCGCCGTGCTTGGTCCAACAGGTATAGCCAGCCTTGAAACCTCTTCGAAGCAAGTGTTCACGTATCGACTCTATGGTAGAAAACAGCTTCTGATTTTTGCAATCAACGCATGGACAACACATGTAGTCCGCCAGATTCTTAGACTTGTGCGCCGCAGCCACGTTTAGAAAATAACTCACACCATTAAAAAACTTTGCCCCGCAATGGTCCGTGTCATACATCCACCTTCAGTCCATCTACAATTAATTAAATCAAACATTACATAAGCATATAATTGCAAATAACAAATAATTGTAAACGATTAGATTTAAAAACCTATGTAGCAATTTTGACTATATTAAAATACATCAAACTTTTTCCGTTATGTAAATATCCATGTAGCAATTTTTTAATATTGTAAAAAATGAAAATAATTGTAAATAGTTAGTATATATTTGTAAGGACCCGAATCCACTGATTCGAACCCACTGTGTTAACTGCACTATTCCCAGGATCAACGCTAGTGCACACAGCTTAACATTGGTACATATCACATCATACACAACGATAATAGAATAATAGTTCATTTATTGATATAGCTAAATGTATGATCTTATGACCAACTTACATTATTAAGCCACGCAGGGCAAGACTGAGAATATAAGCTAATAATTAAGCAGCGGAAAGTAGAAACGTAGATAGCTCATCAGTTCACCACAGGCAACCAACAAGGCTCGGACCCTAATGACTCGTGTCTTCTTGGACTTCATCTTCCAACACAGGTGTAGATTCTTCAACTGTTGATTATTGTTGTTTGGCAAGGGTGAGTACTTAAAGCACTCAACAAGTTGTGCACGAGAATGCGCTTCTATTTATCTATATGTAAGGCTTATTCCAAAGGATAGGCTATCATGGCTATTTTGCAATAAGCAGCATTTATGAACGAATACAGTATATAGATTGTAAAGGATGTAAAACAAATAACGATAATAAATAAATTCAGTATTTCTCAAGTAAACCAAGTTTCCAATCCTAAGTTAAATTCCATCTTCCACATGGCATTCCGCCATCCCAACCAAGTTGTCCAATTAATTAAGCTAACCCTTAATCAGTAATTCCCGAGCATTGCTCAATACATGAGCACGGCTATCCTAATAGTTTCACACTCTGCAGAGGTTATGCACTTTACCCACGTGATACAACCAAACACCACAAAGGCGAGAGATTATAACAAAGCCTTTACAATGCTCTATCTTAACCCGATACTACCGCTAAGGTTTCAACATCAAGCGGGTGCAGAAACTACATCCGGGGCCCCCTCTTGCGCCATGTGAATTACACCTGACCCGGAACTCACACCGACCACGATAGTATCAACATTAAGACTTTGCAAATTACTCACTAGGTGGCCCATACGGACATGTGGTTGCATGATTGACTCAGTCAAAGGCTTGCAAGGTTAAGTCCTTAGTGTGATCAAGGCAAGACTTCCACATACCATCGCCCATCGGGCCCACCTTGGCCTCCTCGCCCCTTGCCACTTGCCCCAATCTAAGTTATCATCACCCAGTTGATTACCAAGCACCACGTGCCATCAACAATTCAACATCGTTGCGTGACATGACTCGCCACAACAACTCAATCTCATCGTGTGATCCCACATGACACACAAGTTCATAACATTGTTCCATATTCCGTTAATCAAGATTAATTAACAATGATTCTGACACATGTGATGACGTGGCATGGCTAAGCAACTAATACGGTCTAACCTCCAATGTTGATCATAATTATTAATCAACTATATTAAACCAATCTAGGGTGACAATGGATCATGGCATACAATGACAAGGTAGGGTATAGATCAATCTGGTATTTTAGCTAAGCCCAAACTAATTTGAAACAGTTGTATAATTGAATTATATGCAATAGTGTAAATCAAACATAGCAATTTTATAAACATGGGTTCAACATGATCAAAGCACAACTTGCCTTGGAATAGGTCCTGATCTTGATCTGAAGCTTGCTCTTGGGTTGCTTGATCTTCCTCCGAAGCGTCGCACAATTCAACGTCTACGCGTACCGAAAGAGAAAAGCAAATAAATACCAAAACAGAGAGCAATTGAACTCCAAAAATCAAATAAAATTCACCATTAAATAGATCTCAATTTTACAAATTTTTAGAAACTGGAATCACTCAAATCCGAGTTACGATGCAAAAGATATAGCCTTTTGAAGTTTGAAATAAATACTGAAATCAGAAAATCAGAAATTCAGAATTAACAGATTTATTTTAAATTCGAAAACCGGTTTATGACGTCAGCGTGACATCACGCTGACATCAGCCCTGACGCCAGCCAATCAGGCAATGCCACGTGTCTCGGTCCATGGACTCGGCTCACGACTTTGATCTGGTCCATCGTGGACCCAGTCCATGCGACCACGTCTCACTGACATGCGGGCCCGCGCGTTGCTGACTCGGCACCAGCGCAGAACACACGCGGCGCCACGTAGCTTGCCACGACGCTGCCACCTCAGCGAATTGCTCACGTGGACGACACGCGTCAGCGAAGCGTCAAGCCACGTCGACGGCGACGGCGCGGAAGCCTAGGGTCATCGGCGGCGAGGTCGGAGGGTACCTTCGGACTCGTCTCAGCGTTGCGAATCTGGTGACGCGATCAGATGCTCCTCTGGACCACCGGAACGTCGGCGACGAGGTCTTCTTCACTGGCGGCGGCGACCTCCACGGCGATCTCTTCTTCTCCGACGGTGCTCCGACGAAACTGACGCGCGCACGGGTTTCCCCTTGATGAGACGAATCTAATGGCCCTGGTTGCGTGCCTCAAACTCCACGGATGACGGCGGAATCGACGAAACCAAAGCGCGCACACCGAAAACTCCGATTGCGGCGCACGTAGAGCCACTTTCACGGCGAGAGCTTAGGGCTTAAGCTGGATATGATCTGGTGCCCTCGGTGCGCACCTATTTATAGCACTTAGGAGACCAGGTCACGCACAAACGGAAAGAATCCATGGCGGCGCCGAGACGGACACGGAGCAGAGTCCACGCCGGTCACGCGAAGACGACGACGCTCCACCCTACACGTGGCGCGATGCTCGTCTGCGATGCACCAAAATCCAACCGAACACGCGGCGGATCCCAACGGCCTGGATTCGGAGAGATCTGAATCGGTACGCTCCCAACGTGGCCTTTTGAGCTGAATCCGACGGTCAGAAATCAGTCCGGCTACGGGCCGATAGCGCTACGCACTGGGCCGCGGCGAGTTGGGCCTTCACGCACAGTATCGGGCCAAGCCCAATACTGTTCACACGGATTTAAAAGGTTTCTTATTTAAAATAATTCCAGAAATTCATTTTATTTATTTTAAGCAATAAAATAATCAGGAAAAATCCAAGAAAAATCTCAAAAATACTTTGAGACATTCTGGACTCAAATAAAATATTTTTAACAAAACTTTATTTTGACTTTGCACAGATTTAAATAGATTTGAATAAAAGGCAATAAACTTAATTTCAAACTAATTCAAATAAATCCAGAAAAATCCAAATAAATTCCAGAAAATCACAAATGCACATTTAAACAGTAAAAACTTAATTAAGCCAAATTTTGGGATGTTACAAACCTCCCCCCTTAACAGAATCTCGACCCGAGATTCAGGGCTAACTAGAGAATAGGTTAGAATTCGACTTCAATTCTTCTTCTCGCTCCCAAGTGGCTTCACTCTCGAAATGATTGCTCCATGAACTCGCAAAGCGAATAGACTTGTTTACGGTCTTGCGCTCCATAACATCAAAATTACATTGGTTGCTCTTTGTAAGTCAAATCTTCTTGCACTCTATTGCCTCCAACGGGCTTGCTCATGGCACTCTGAGACACTTCTTAGGCTGCGATACATGGAATACATCATGCACCGCCCAATGGTCGAGGCAACTCTAATCGATAAGCTACCTCTCTCGACGGCTCGTAATCTTGAACGGACCGACATATCTTGGTGCAAGCTTCCCTTTAACGTGAAATCTCTTAACGCCCTTAAGAGGGGTAACCCTGAGGTACACATGATCTTCTGGTTCAAAACTCAAATCTCGACGACGATTATCTGCGTAGCTTTTCTGTCTTGACTGTGCTATCTTTAATCTCTCTCTGATCATTGCTACTTGACTTTCTGCCTCTTCGAGGATATCTGGCCCAAACACCAAACGTTCTCCTGTTTCATTCCAATTCAACGGGGTACGACAAGCACGTCCATACAACGCCTCGAATGGTGACATCTGTAGGCTAGCTTGATAACTATTATTGTAACTGAATTCTGCATATGGCAAACATTTATCCCATGACGTAGCATACGCTAGAGCACAAGCTCTCAACATATCCTCTAAAATCTGATTTACTCTTTCAGTCTGACCATCTGTCTGCGGGTGATATGCTGTACTGAAATTCAGACGAGTCCCCATTGCTTCATGCAACTTATTCCAAAATCTTGAGGTAAATTGAGTACCTCATGCGACACAATCTTCTTGGGCACTCCATGCAAGCATACGATCCTTGACATGTACAACTCGCTAAGCGATCTCGGAGTAAGTGGTCTTTCTTTGGGATGAAATGAGCGACCTTGGTTAGGCGATCCACTATAACCCAAATGGAATCGTAACCTTTACGAGTCTTAGGTAGACCGGTGATAAAATCCATTCCGATTTCTTCCCACTTCCATTCCGAATTTTTAGCTACCGCAATGCACCAGTGGGTCTTTGGTGCATGGCTTTTACTCTTTGACATACGTCGCATAATGCAACATGCTCAGCCACTTCACGCTTCATATTCGGCCACCAGAATCTCTCCTTCAAATCCTGGTACATTTTAGCACTTCCTGGATGAATTGAGTACTTTGAATCATGCGCTTCCTCAAGAATCAATTGTTTCAGCTCCTTTATATCCGGTACGCAAATTCGGCTTTTAAAGAACATGGTTCCTTGCTCATCCAGAGTGAAATCTAAGGCTAGGCCTTCTTCCTTTTTAGCCTTGATTTTTGAAATTTTATCGTCGTCTTGTTGACCTTCTCTAATCTGATCCTCTAGTGTTGGCTTCACTTCTAGCGCAGCTATCATTCCTTGCGGAACGACCTCCAATCTTAACCTCTGAAATTCCTTGCATAATCCTGGTTGATCCTCCATTGACAATGCATTTGCGCTATGGCTTTTTCGACTCAGGGCATCTGCCACCACATTGGCTTTTCCAGGATGATAATGGATTCCCACATTATAATCCTTAATTAGCTCAAGCCATCTTCGCTGTCTCATATTCAGGTCAGATTGAGTGAATATGTATTTCAGACTCTTATGGTCCGTATATATCTCACATCTATTTCCTATGAGATAATGAGGCCATATCTTTAAAGCATGCACTACGGCAGCTAACTCCAAATCATGCGTTGGGTAATTCACTTCATGTGGTCTTAATTGTCTTGACGCATAAGCAACGACTTTGCCTTCTTGCATTAACACGCATCCCAGGCCTTGCTTCGAAGCATCGCAGTAAATGTCAAATCCATTCTGCACATCTGGCAACACTAATACGGGGGCTGTTGTTAAGCGTTTCTTCAATTCCATAAAACTTTGCTCGCACTCTGGCGTCCATGCAAACTTCTTTTCTTTCTTTAACAACTGCGTAAGGGGTTTAGCAATTGTCGAGAATCCTTCTATGAACCGACGGTAATATCCCGCCATTCCCAGAAAACTACGAATCTGAGTAACAGACTTCGGTGGCTCCCAATGCAACACTGCGTCCACTTTGCTGGGATCAACTGCGACTCCTTTGGTAGTCATTACATGACCGAGAAATTCAACTTTCTCCTTCCAAAATTCACACTTGCTAAACTTAGCATATAGTTGATGCTCTCGCAGCCTGTCTAAAACCATTCTCAGATGTTCTGCATGCTCTTCCTCTGTCTTCGAGTAAACCAAGATATCGTCTATGAAGACTACAACAAACTTGTCCAAGTAATCCATGAAGACTTTATTCATCATGTTCATGAAATATCTTTGGGGCATTAGTCAATCCGAATGACATGACTTGTGAACTCGTAATGTCCATATCGCGTAGAAAACGCAGTCTTAGGTACATCCTCTGCTCGGATCTTCAACTGATGGTATCCTGAACGAAGATCTATCTTGGAGAAAACTCCAGCTCCTCTTAACTGATCAAATAAGTCATCGATCCTGGGCAACGGATACTTATTCTTGATCGTTACTTCATTAAGTGCACGATAGTCGATGCACATTCTAAGACTTCCGTCCTTTTTACGAACAAACAAAACCGGGGCTCCCCACGGTGATGAACTTGGTCTAATGAAACCTTTCTCTTGCAGTTCCTCAATCTGCTTCTTCATTTCTACTAACTCGTCGGTAGGCATCCGATATGGTCTCTTTGATATCGGTCTTTGTACCGGCGCTAACTCGATAACGAACTCGATATCACGGTCCGGTGGCAATCTGGCAAATCTTCCGAAATACCTCGGGTATTCTCGCTCTTGGCACATCTTCCATGCTTGATGGCTTTCACATCGTTGACCGTTAATCGCCTGTCCCGAATCTGCGGTCGCTTGAATCTCCACTTTCTTGCCACTAGGGCCTTCCAAGGTCACGATCCTTCGCCACAATCCAAAATGACCTTATGCTTGGACAGCCAATCCATTCCAAGGATGACGTCTAGGATTGCGCATCTATCAAGATAAGATTCGCGAGAAATTCTATCCCATCCATAAGCAACTTAGCTCCCAAACACCCAAGGCTAGATCTAAGCTCGGATCCGGGGCTTGGACTAAAGCACACACTTAAGATTCACCACTTTAAATCCATTCTTGGTTGCAAAACTTTGAGAAACAAGCGAATGCGAAGCTCGAAATCAAACAAAGCAGAAAGGTGTAATCGAGTTGACCAGAACTTACCCAAGACGACGTCCGTAGCTTCACGAGCTCCATCGGTGATGATGTGGTTGATTCTTCCACGCCTTTGTTGATCGCGGCGTTGCTCGGCTTGGCTTGGTGCACGATTTCCTTCTGATGTTGGTGCTTTAGCGGGTGTTGTTCCCAGGTTGAAACGAACTGGTGTGATGCCTCCCTTTTGTGGACACCTATTGGAAAAGTGCCCTGGCTCATTGCAAGTATAGCATCTCTTCACTGCGGACTGCTGATTTCCTCCTGGTGCATTGTTGCCTTGCGCTGGGGTCTGGAAATTCTGATTGGCAGGGCGAGGTGTAGGGGTTGATGTCTTGTTCCCAGCTGGTGGTTGAAATCTAGCAAATTGCTGGGGTGACATCCTCAAACGTAGATGGTTTGGGCGTCCACCCTGATTGTTCATCAAGCGCTTACGGTTTTCACCTAGCTCTTTGCGCTTGTCCTCTAGGATTAAAGCCTTATTTACCAGCTCCTGAAAATCCGGAAAATTGTGGGTAATCAGTCCCACCTGCAGTCCTGAATTCAGTCCCTTCATGAAACGAGACTGCCTAGCTTTATCCGTCGCTACGTCCTCAGGGGCATAACGAGCTAACTGAGTGAATTTATTCAGGTATTCGGCCACTGGTTGGCCTCCTTGCTTCAAAGCTCTGAACTCCTCCTTCTTAAGATCCATCATTCCCTCTGGGACATGATACTGGCGGAAAGCATTAGTGAACTCCTCCCAGGTTATCTCTTGCGGGGCTCCATGAGCGGCACAGTAATTCTCCCACCATTCTGCGGCGGTTCCTTCAAGTTGATGAGAGGCGTAGAGCACCTTCTCATTGCCCTCACACTGAGTGATGTGCAGCTTCTTCTCAATGGTCCTAAGCCAATCATCGGCTTCCAAAGGGTTCACGTTTCCAGAGAAAGTTGGTGGCCTAGTCCTCATAAAATCCGATAGCTTGGACATAGGTCGAGGTCCACCATGATTGTTCTGAGTTGCAGGATTGTTGTGGTTTACTGCTGCATTGGTCATCTGCTGCATCTGCTGCATCATTGTCTGCATCAGTTGAGTCTGTGCTGCAAGGAATGCTCCCAGATTCTGCATGTCTACTGTCGGTGGTTGAGGGCTGCCTCCATCATTGGGATTGTCATTCTGACGTAGTCCACTTCCTGAAGCACCGTTGTTTCCTCGAGTATTCACCATCTGATGATTGCCTCTTAGGTTAGGAAAGGTAGATGTAGCATAGATGAGAAGTAAGAATTTCTAAAATGGGGAAGATAGGTTATACCCAACTGAACAATTCTTTATTTATTCTTGGTATGGCTGCTTATTTAAGCCTACAAGCTTTGCAACACATACTGCACACTCAGCAATACAAAGAAGCAAACTAAACACGAAACCTTAACGTCCACTAGAAAGGTAAAGACTAACTTAAAGACGCGACTCACACTCGAGTCTCAACACAGCTCCAAGGCTGACACTCACTCATCCAGCCACCCTGGCTGAGACTGATCCGGCGCATACACCGGCGGGTGGGCTGGCATCGGAGCAAACCTATCCTGATGACCTATTACTGGGTCCTCTGCAACAACGGGGTCTGCACTCCCCTCTGGCTCCCACTCTCGCTCCTCTGGATCCTCCTCGGACTCCTCGGTGGCTCTGAACTCTCTCGAGTCACGCGCCCACCTCGTCCTCAAGCGCCTCCGGGGCCTCTCCCACTCGGTGATCATCCCGATGGTGAAGCACGGGTCACCTCGAGCTCTGCTCGCTACTCGAGTGCCTCGTACACGATCTCCGGCTCTGGATAGTCTCTCTCATATGATCCTCCCGGCAAGCGAACTCGCAAGGTGCGTCGTTGAGCACACTCGCTCCCCTCGATCCGTCGTCTTGGCATGCTTGAGCGTCAGGTGAAGTCGAACACCGAGTCGTGAAGCTCGTCGGCGTAGTCGCGGCAGACACGGCGAAGAGCAAGTCGAGCGACCTCCTGAATTGCAACCTCGTACGAGAATCTTCTGGCGGAGATGTTGATTGGCCTGCTAGCTTCCTCGTTCTCCCGAGCGTAGATGATCAACTTGCAAATAAATCCTCGGTGTACACCATTCACTGACCTGCTGCCTCCTCGGTAAAGTGGACGATAGAAACCTCCAAGCGTCTGAAGTACTCTCCACAGCTCCATGGCGTAGCCGCCAGCTGTCTCCTCAAAGGTCGGAACGATCGGCATCTGCTCCACAAGAACTTTGAAATAAGTTCTCCACCCGAAACGGCGGGTAAATTTAGCAAAGGCGAGAAGTAGAGAATGAGATGAGTCGAGAGGGTTTTATTAGTCAAGCTTAGATTTTCTTTTTAGAAAATAATTTTGGACACACACAAGACACCTCCATACTATCTAGGGCCAAAACCTACAGTCAGTATGCTCTGATACCACCTCTGTAAGGACCCGAATCCACTGATTCGAACCCACTGTGTTAACTGCACTATTCCCAGGATCAACGCTAGTGCACACAGCTTAACATTGGTACATATCACATCATACACAACGATAATAGAATAATAGTTCATTTATTGATATAGCTAAATGTATGATCTTATGACCAACTTACATTATTAAGCCACGCAGGCAAGGCGAGAATATAAGCTAATAATTAAGCGTGGAAAGTAGAAACGTAGATAGCTCATCAGTTCACCACAGCAACCAACAAGGCTCGGACCCTAATGACTCGTGTCTTCTTGGACTTCATCTTCCAACACAGGTGTAGATTCTTCAACTGTTGATTATTGTTGTTTGGCAAGGGTGAGTACTTAAAGCACTCAACAAGTTGTGCACAGAATGCAATTCTATTTATCTATATGTAAGGCTTATTCCAAAGGATAGGCTATCATGGCTATTTTGCAATAAGCGATTT
Source organism: Otatea glauca (assembly GCA_036346275.1). NCBI lineage: Eukaryota > Viridiplantae > Streptophyta > Magnoliopsida > Poales > Poaceae > Otatea > Otatea glauca. The sequence continues at coordinate 25,900,780 of CM070723.1, read as the reverse complement.
ATGAACGAATACAGGATATAGATTGTAAAGGATGTAAAACAAATAACGATAATAAATAAATTCAGTATTTCTCAAGTAAACCAAGTTTCCAATCCTAAGTTAAATTCCATCTTCCACATGGCATTCCGCCATCCCAACCAAGTTGTCCAATTAATTAAGCTAACCCTTAATCAGTAATTCCGAGCATTGCTCAATACCGCGAGCACGGCTATCCGAATAGTTTCACACTCTGCAGAGGTTATGCACTTTACCCACGTGATACAACCAAACACCACAAAGGCGAGAGATTATAACAAAGCCTTTACAATGCTCTATCTTAACCCGATACTACCGCTAAGGTTTCAACACTTTGGCGGTCTGTAAACTCACATCCGGGGCCCCCTCTTGCGCCATGTGAATTACACCTGACCCGGAACTCACACCGACCACGATAGTATCAACATTAAGACTTTGCAAATTACTCACCTAGGTGGCCCATACGGACATGTGGTTGCATGATTGACTCAGTCAAAGGCTTGCAAGGTTAAGTCCTTAGTGTGATCAAGGCAAGACTTCCACATACCATCGCCCATCGGGCCCACCTTGGCCTCCTCCTCGCCCTTGCCACTTGCCCCAATCTAAGTTATCATCACCCGGTTGATTACCAAGCACCACGTGCCATCAACAATTCAACATCGTTGCGTGACATGACTCGCCACAACAACTCAATCTCATCGTGTGATCCCACATGACACACAAGTTCATAACATTGTTCCATATTCCGTTAATCAAGATTAATTAACAATGATTACGACACATGTGATGACGTGGCATGGCTAAGCAACTAATACGGTCTAACCTCCAATGTTGATCATAATTATTAATCAACTATATTAAACCAATCTAGGGTGACAATGGATCATGGCATACAATGACAAGGTAGGGTATAGATCAATCTGGTATTTTAGCTAAGCCCAAACTAATTTGAAACAGTTGTATAATTGAATTATATGCAATAGTGTAAATCAAACATAGCAATTTTATAAACATGGGTTCAACATGATCAAAGCACAACTTGCCTTGGAATAGGTCCTGATCTTGATCTGAAGCTTGCTCTTGGGTTGCTTGATCTTCCTCCGAAGCGTCGCACAATTCAACGTCTACGCGTACCGAAAGAGAAAAGCAAATAAATACCAAAACAGAGAGCAATTGAACTCCAAAAATCAAATAAAATTCACCATTAAATAGATCTCAATTTTACAAATTTTTAGAAACTGGAATCACTCAAATCCGAGTTACGATGCAAAAGATATAGCCTTTTGAAGTTTGAAATAAATACTGAAATCAGAAAATCAGAAATTCAGAATTAACAGATTTATTTTAAATTCGAAAACCGGTTTATGACGTCAGTGTGACATCACGCTGACATCAGCCCTGACGCCAGCCAATCAGGCAACGCCACGTGTCTCGGTCCATGGACTCGGCTCACGACTTTGATCTGGTCCATCGTGGACCCAGTCCATGCGACCACGTCTCACTGACATGCGGGCCCGCGCGTTGCTGACTCGGCACCAGCGCAGAACACACGCGGCGCCACGTAGCTTGCCACGACGCTGCCACCTCAGTGAATTGCTCACGTGGACGACACGCGTCAGCGAAGCGTCAAGCCACGTCGACGGCGACGGCGCGGAAACCTAGGGTCATCGGCGGCGAGGTCGGAGGGTACCTTCGGACTCGTCTCAGCGTTGCGAATCTGGTGACGCGATCAGATGCTCCTCTGGACCACCGGAACGTCGGCGACGAGGTCTTCTTCACTGGCGGCGGCGACCTCCACGGCGATCTCTTCTTCCGACGATGCTCCGGCAAAACTAGCGCGCGCACGGGTTTCCCCTTGACGAGACGAATCTAATGGCCCTGGTTGCGTGCCTCAAACTCCACGGATGACGGCGGAATCGACGAAACCGAAAGCGGCGGCACACTTCGAGAAAACTCCGATTGCGGCGCACGTAGAGCCACTTTCACGGCGAGAGCTTAGGGCTTAAGCTGGATATGATCTGGTGCCCTCGGTGCGCACCTATTTATAGCACTTAGGAGACCAGGTCACGCACAAACGGAAAGAATCCATGGCGGCGCCGAGACGGACACGGAGCAGAGTCCACGCCGGTCACGCGAAGACGACGACGCTCCACCCTACACGTGGCGCGATGCTCGGCTGCGATGCACCAAAATCCAACCGAACACGCGGCGGATCCCAACGGCCTGGATTCGGAGAGATCTGAATCGGTACGCTCCCAACGTGGCCTTTTGAGTGAATCAAACGGCCGAATCGGTCCGCTCACGGCCGATAGCGCTACGCGACCGGGCGCGCGAGTTGGGCCTTCACGCACAGTATCGGGCCAAGCCCAATACTGTTCACACGGATTTAAAAGGTTTCTTATTTAAAATAATTCCAGAAATTCATTTTATTTATTTTAAGCAATAAAATAATCAGGAAAAATCCAAGAAAAATCTCAAAAATACTTTGAGACATTCTGGACTCAAATAAAATATTTTTGACAAAACTTTATTTTGACTTTGCACAGATTTAAATAGATTTGAATAAAAGGCAATAAACTTAATTTCAAACTAATTCAAATAAATCCAGAAAAATCCAAATAAATTCCAGAAAATCACAAATGCACATTTAAACAGTAAAAACTTAATTAAGCCAAATTTTGGGATGTTACAATATTGGACTATATTAAAATATATCAATCTTTTTTCATTGTGTCAATATCCATCTTGCAATTTCTTATTATTTAAAATTTTGAAAAAAATTGTAAATACTTAGGATATACTTTGAGTACATTAAAATACATCAATATTTTTTCATTAGGTAAATATCCATCTAACAAGTTTTTATTATTTCAAAATTTGAAAATACATGAACCTATTTTCATTATGTAAATATCCATGTGGAAATTTTTTATTATTTACAAAAATAGAGATCAAATTACTAACCTCGAAAAGAAGTACAATATGAATTTTAATAAATTTTTCAGCAGCAAATCTTCGCAATCTACAAATCGAGCAAAGACAGAGCGCCTCTCTGTCTTTGCTCGATTGGTCGGGAGGCAGGGGTCTCAGTTATATAAACAACTTATCACTGCCGGTTCTGCGCAGAACTGGCAGTGATAAGCTCGGACTGCGCGGGAAAATCATATTGCGCAGGAAAATAATATCATTGCCGGTTCTAGTCTCAAACCGATAGTGAAAAGTCAAGTACCACTGCCGGTTTAAGCACGACCCGGTAGTGATATATTTCTGCCGGTTGTTGTCTCAAACCGGCAGTGATATCTTGTTTTTTACTGTCGGATGGTTGCTTGAACCGGCAGTGATAAGGTCTCCCCCCAACTTAAGTTTCGAACCGGCAGAGATATGTTATCACTGCCGGCTCGGTCCTAACCGGCAGTGATATGCCGGCAAGGATTACCTGTTCTGTAGTAGTGATTGAGCACCCCGCACGAAAGCCCTATTTGTCCCCTTCCCAGAACTGAAGTCGGCGTGCACCGCAAGTCTTCGTCGCGCACCCTCCATGCGATATCTCATGTTTGGCCACACGAATTCAAGGAGAATAACATCCTTATCTCGCTATAAAAACTCAAGGCAACCACGTCAAAACTTGTTTGCACCAAAATTTGGCAGGTATGGTCAAAATCGGTAAAAGAAAGTCAACATATAGTAACCAACAGACGATTTGGAAAGAATTGAAGATATTTAGTAATGGTAAAGATTTTAAGGGAAAACTATCCAGATTGAGGCTGATATAGATCATGTTGTGTAACGTGTTGTAATAGGACACGATCGGCCGACGGATATAAAAGGAGGACAAGGGCGAGCTGCAGAAGGAATCAATCACAATCAAACATACCGATCTACATTACTTTTTATTGTTTACTAGGAGTAGTTCTTGTAATTTAGTCTTTGTAATTCGATCTTGATCATTAAAGTTGCGCATCGCCGATTGTTGATCTCCTTCAATTACGCCCCAGGTTCAATTTATTCTAATTTTGTTGCGCATCGCCTTCTTCAGAATCGATCTACCTTTATCCTATGATTAGCCTTGATCGGCTAGTTAGACTTACTCTTTTATCTTGATTTAATCAGCTTTGAGCTGATTGAGTCTAAGCCGATTGATCTTCACGATGAGCTTTGAGTGAATTTCATATTTTTACCTTATCGATTACAGGTCAAATCGACTAGCACGCTCTGAATGATGTGTTCGTCTAGTGTGCTGTTGTCAGAAACCCTACTCCAAGTTTTTGACATCAACACACTCTTGTCACGCCCGGTGGGACAACCATGTTTTCATCAGGGAAGTCGATTCCACCATCCGATCTAAACGCCGAAGCTATAATTGTCCCAACGATGGACTATTTAACGCCAGAACAATGTAGAGAAATCGAAGGTCGGAAAACAGCTCTTGAAGAGATGATGCTGAATTGTTATCAGAAAACTCGACGTGGCATCACTCAAAAGACCGCTTTGCCGACGGTCAATACCCTGGGGGATGCAGGCGTTACAGAAGGACCGGTAAGTCGATATCTGCCCGCTCAAGCCGAGTTATCGGCTATGATTAATCAATATGTACACCATGCTTTGATAAACCAGTCATCGGCTCTTGTCACAACCCTTAAGCCGATGATTGCAAATAGTGTTAAAACCATTGCCTCGGAGTTGGCCTCATCTGGAAGCCTGCTCGACCCGATGCAACTCTGCCAGGTTACCCTGTCTTTTCAATAGCACAAAACACGCAGAGCACACTAGCCGATCCTAAACCATCGGCTATAACTTCTCCCCCAACAATGATGCCCACTCAACCCACCATTATACTGCCTAGAGATCCTCAGGCGAGTAGGGCAAATCATTACCAGGCTTACATTGATGCTGCTAAGTTAGATACATTGGCAAATCTACTGCCATCAGCTCCTTTTTACGCTTTTCCACAATTGGTTCCACAGCCGATTGAAGCTGACAGATACCCACGTCATGAACTTGTCCTGCCTACAAATCCAGTTCCGCACAGGGTAGTAACCTATTCAGAACCTTTTGTCCCATTACCAGAATCACAAACTAGGAACAATATGTATGACCAGTATACTCATCTGCCATTGGCTCAACCTAATCGGAAGCCCGAGTTCGCACTCGGGGGGCAGAATGCCAATTATGACCAATATTATCAAGGACCTACCGTTCCGGTGGCCGATAATATAAATTGGGCCGATCAAATTTACGTTGTCTTAAGGGTCAATTCGGCATACAGCCAAATGGGAAGGTTATCGGCTATAGAAAACCGTATCCTGATTATATAGATAATATGCCTTATCCTCACAATTTCAAAGTCCCAGATTTTGCAAAATTCTCTGGTGACGACTCGATTACAACATTAGAACACGTCGGATGCTTTATTGCACAGTGCGGTGAAGCAGCTCAATCCGACGGGCTGAAAATCAGACTCTTCCCATTATCATTATCATTATCAGGAGCAGCTTTTACTTGGTTTACTTGTCTGTCTCCAAATTTGGTTCACTTATGGAACGATTTGGAAAATCGATTCCATGAATACTTTTTCTCAGACAGTTTAGAACTCAGGATCTCCGATCTAAGCTCTGTTCGCCAGAAATTTGTAGAATCGGTAACTAATTATATTAAAAGATTTAGAGAGATAAGAAATCGGTGTTTTAGTGTCACGTCACCCGATAACCAACTCGCTGATTTGGCTTTCCAAGGGTTAATTCCACCACTAAGAGAAAAGTTTGGAGGGCAGGAGTTCCCCGATCTGAGCCATCTGCTTCATCGTGTGTCGGCTCAAGAGAGCCGGTTCCCGGATAATAGGGCATTCAAGGATGGGTTCAAAACAAATGGTAACAATAAAGAAAAGGATAAAACCAAAGTTAATATGGTCGACTATTTTCCTAGTGAATCTTTAGAAGACGATGAAGCAGAGATAAACATAGCCGAATGGATAAAAGGGTCTTAAAAATCCTTAGTCTGACCCTGGCTTAAGCCGACTAGAAATAAGTCAAAAATTAAGTACGATTTTGATATCTCCAAGTGTGATCGTATTTTTGAATTTTTGTTACAAGAAAAAATAATACAATTGCCTGAAGGACACGTTATACCATCAGCTTATGAGATCAAGAAACGCAGGTATTGCAAGTGGCATCATTCTTTTTCTCATAATACTAACGATTGCAATATCTTTCGTCAGCAGATTAAATCAGCTATCGAGGATGGACGGCTAAAATTCGCTGATGAGCCGACCATGCAAGTTGATGTTGATCCATTTCCTATTAAAATGGTTCAATGTTCGAGCAAAGGAAAAAAGCCGATGCTGGACGAGGAGGCAAGCAGGGATCGGCGAGTTGATATTCAGTCAACTTCAGATTGTATTCAGACGTTAAAAATTACGATCAGTTCATTACAAATAGAGGTTGATCATGAAGGCAAGAATTCGAGGACTATTAAACCCAAGGGGAACCCATAGGTTGGCCGATGGTATAAGGCGGAAAAATCACCGTTAAACCAGTCATCAAGAAGGTCGGGACTGACATTTTCTCAGTTGATGGAGAAGTATGAAAGAATGAATAATCGGCCGCGATATTCTCCTCATCCGTCAGACAATCTGTATCAAATAGAGAACGTAAATCGTGCTCATCGGAGATGCCCTTTTTGGCAATTTTGTTGTGAAAGGGGAGTAGCATTGCCGTCTCCATACACATGCCCAATGGAGCATTATCCCCAAGATGATTGGCCCAGTGGATCGGCCAAAGACAGGTTGGCTGGGCCGATACGAGATCATCCCAGTAAAAGTTACAGAAGACCGATTCACGAAAGAATCTTCGAACCAAATGAGGTGCCGAATCAGGTTAAGGCACAAGGGTCCAGTTCTGATCGGGAAGATTTGGCTGGCAAAATACGTAAGACAATGGAGCCCAAACCTAGGTGGTGTCCACCTGGCCTTAGGCGATCACAGCGTAGACGGTTGCAAAGGCTAAGGACTCAGGAGATCAGAGAAGCCGATGCAGAGAAACAGAGGGATCAAACCTTCAATGAACTTCGGTCGATCAAAGTTACTAAGAAAGAATGGAGGAAGAAAGAACAGGTTGAAGAAGATTTTGATTCAGCCGATGACCTGGATTCTCCCATGATTAGGGATGATACACCTCCGATGGACATCAACATGATATTTACATTGCCAGTCGAGTTCAAAATTAAAACTGAATCGGCCAAAGAAGCTTTTGCTCAGTCGTGTTTAGATGCCCAAAACGTTATCCTTGAAAAACCTTGAGATGATCATCAGCATATAAAGCCATTATATTTTAAAGGTTATATAAATGGCAAGCCGATATCAAGGATGCTGGTGGACGGGGGAGCTACCGTCAATCTGATGCCGTAAACCACCTGCAAAAAATTTGGTAAGTCCGATGAAGACTTAATCAAGACTAATATTGTTTTGAATGACTTCACGGGTGATCCCACGGAAGCCAAAGGCGTCATGGTCACAGAGTTGATTGTTAGTAGTAAAACTTTGCTGACCACATTTTTTGTCATTGACGCCAAAGGAAATTATAGTGTGCTGCTTGGTCGGGATTGGATTCACGCCAATTGCTGCATTCCGTTGACCATGCATCAGGCGCTCGTTCAGTGGAATGGAGGTGAAGTTGAGGTTGTCACAACTGATACATCGGCTCATATCGCCATGGCCAGTTCAGATGCGAATTGGCAACACAAAGAGGCTGGATATATATCAGAAAAAACGTTGGATGATTGTGACTTCATTTGCGTAAGTAAGACAGGAATTATGTCGATCAGTGTCAAGCCGGGCACGTTTGATTGAGCAAATGAGGTATTACGCCGATGTGGACAAGAAAAAAATGAAGGCCTTACAACACAAAATGCAAAGCTATCGGCAAGTAATAGATAGCTATGAGGCCATTGAGGATTTCCAAGAAATTGAGAAGTTGGGCCAAGGCTTCACGTCTACCGATCTGCTTGAAGAAGTCGATGTAGGTAGTGGTGACAGGAAAATAAAACTTTTATTAGTGCAAAATTAGATGTAAAATATAAAGAAAAATTGGTCAAAATTCATAGAGATTATAAAGATTGTTTTGCTTGGGAGTATCATGAGATGCCTAGTTTAAGCCGACAGTTGGTCGAACATCGATTGCCTATTAAACCAGGATATCGGCCGTTTAAACAATATCCTAGACATTTTAATCCGGCCCTGTATAATATTATAAAGGAGGAGATAGAACGGTTATTGGAGGCAAAATTCATTAGGCCTTGCCGATATGCAAAATGGGTTTCCAACATCGTGTTCCAGTCATGAAGAAAAACGGAAAGCTCAGGGTGTGTGTTGACTTTAGAGACTTAAATAAAGCCACACCAAAAGATGAATATCCAATGCCGATAGCCGATATGCTTATCGATGCTACATCAGGGAATAAAATCATAAGTTTTTTAGACGGAAATGCCGAATATAATCAAATATTCATGGTAGAAGCCGATATACCAAAAACTGCCTTCAGGTGTCCTGGTGCAATAGGATTATTTGAGTGCACGGTTATGACTTTCGGTTTAAAAAATGCCGAGGAAACTTATCAGCGAGCAATGAATTTGATTTTTCATGACTTAATCGGTCATATTGTTGAAATATACATTGATGATGTTGTGGTAAAATCTAAGGATGACTTACAGCACTTAGTCGATTTAGAAAAAGTTTTTTAGAACATAAGATTACATGGTTTGAAAATGAATCCTTTCAAGTGTGCATTCGGTGTATCGGCTGGGCAATTTTTGGTCTTTATGGTACATGAAAGAGGAATTAAAGTCAATCAAGAAAGGGTCAAAGCTATAGCCAAGACAAAGCCGCCGACATGTAAAAATGAATTGCAGAAGCTGATTGGTAAGATTAATTATCTCTGATGATTTATTTCAAATCTTTTACGGTCGGATTCGTACGTTTATCAACAAAAGGCTTTTGATGATATCAAGGAATACTTGGCCAATCCTCTGGTTCTGGCCACACCACGGAATGGAATTCCTTTCAAATTATATATATCGACTGAGGAGGAAACTATCGGAGCTGTTTTAGCACAGGATATCGATGGTAAGGAAAGGGTAATCTTTTATCTAAGCCGACGTCTACTGGATACTGAGATCAGTTACCCTTTTGTTGAGAAATTATGTCTGTCCTTATACTTCTCTTGTACAAAGCTAAGACATTACATTTTAGCATCGGCTTGTAGGTAGTCTGTAAAACCGATGTTATAAAGTATATGTTATCAGCTCCGACTTTACGAGGTCGACTTGGTAAATGGGCTTATGCCTTAATAGAGTTCGACCTATCATATGAATCGGCTAAGGTAGTTAAATGACAAGTTATAGCCGATTTTATGACAGGACATGATACCACTGCCGACCTAATGTCTGTTGCCCCTTGGTAATTATTTTTTGATGGGTCAGTATGTCGGGAAGGTGATGGTATTGGTATCGTACTCATATCGCCCAGGGGTCATAATTTTGAATTTTCATTTAGGCTAAATAGCCGATGTTCAAACAACCAAGCGGAGTATGAGGCATTGCTCAAAGGTTTACAATTGTTAGAGAATATCGGAGTAAGTACTGTTGAGGCATACGACGACTCCATGTTAATCGTACAACAAATAAAAGGGGAATACCAATGCCGTGATGAAGTATTAATTAAATATTTAGAACAATGCTTCGAAATTATCGGCTCATTTACCTCATTTTCTATCGGTCATATCCCTCGAGAATTGAATGATAGAGTCAACGCACTGGCTCAACAGGCGTCGGGGTACAAGGACTTTAGCCGATATCAGGCGACTGAACTAATAAGCAAAACTTTCATGTGTGCGGATGTTGTTGATTGGAGGATGCAAATAAGGAATTACCTAATCGACCCATCTAAGCCGAGAAAGCGCAAGATTAGGCAGCAAGCTCTGAAATACGTAGTCTTAGATGATATTTTGTATTATCGAACGATGGAAGGTTTGCTGTTGAGATGTCTTGGAGCCGAAGAGACGTATGTAGCAATGGGTGAAGTACATGAAGGTATTTGCGGATCCCATCAATCGGCTCATAAGATGAAATGGATGTTTAGGCGAACAAGATATTTTTGGCTGACAGTGTTAGAAGATTGTTTCATATATCACAAAGGATGTTAGACTTGTCAAAAGTTTGGCAATGTGCAACTAGCACCGGCATCGGCTTTACACCCGATTATCAAGCCATGGCCGTTCAGAGGATGGGGGATATATGTAATCGGCCAAACATTTCCTGCTTCAAGTAAAGGCCATAAGTTCATTTTGGCTACAACCGATTATTTCTCTAAGTGGGTTGAAGCTATACCACTTAAAAAGGTCACTAGTGTCGAAGCGATTGGGTTTGTTAATGAACACATTGTCCATTGGTTTGGAATACCACAAACTATCACAACCGATCAAGGTACTGTGTTTATGGTTTATGTCTAATGAATTTCAGAATTACGCGAAAAGCCTAGGGATCAAGTTGTTGAATTCATCCCCATATTACGCTCAGGCTAATGGACAAGCCGAGTCATCTAACAAAATATTGATCAAGTTGATCAAAAGAAAAAACCAATGAATTGTCACTCAACGCTACCGGAGTCACTTTGGGCATATCGTTTAGCTTATCACGGAGCAACAAAGTTTTCGCCTTATCAGTTAGTGTGTGGCCAAGAAGTTGATTTACCTATAGAGATTAACATCAATTCTATACGAATATCCAGATAAAATGGTTTGTTGGCTCAAAATTACAACGATCTAATGATCGATAACTTGGATGAATTAGCAGAATTGCGTTTGTCTACACTAGATCGGCTTAAGAAGAACAAGGTGAGAGTTGCAAGGGCATATAATAAAAAGGTGGTGCCCAAGTCTTTTGATGAAGCCGATTTAGTTTGGAAAACTATATTACCTATTGGTTCCAAGGATAACCAATTTGGAAAATGGTCGCCTACGTGGGAAGGACCGTATAAAATCAATCGGCTAGTCGATGGAAACTCGTACATACTCGAGATGTTAGAAGGGTCTATTTTGCCTAAAACGATTAATGGGAAATACTTGAAAAAAATACTATCCTAGCGTATGGATTGGAGATTAGTCGGCTACAAAAGAAAATCGCTCTGAGAAGCCAAGTTAACTCGATGCTGTTAATCGGCTGGAAAGGAAGTAAATTACATAACAAGGCCAAATATAAATCGGTTAAACAGCCGATTATAAAACATCAGAGTATGACAAGTATTCCAAAAGGCCAAGACATCCAACGAAGTTTACATCTTATGGAAAGAATTAGTGTTGAATGCCAGAGCCAGGAAGTCGATCATCGAAAGCCGATAAAGTGCCGGCAGCCTTGGCGATCACACATTGAACTTCTTCAATAATGCGGTCATCCTCTTTAGCATTCCCTAGCACCGGTACCACCTAAGCCGATTGTTTTTTCACATTCACCACGGCCATGGCGATGCCAAGTTTTTGCTCTTTGATGTCCGATGCAGTCTTCTCTATGGTTTCTTGGCCTTCTTGGATTTGCTTCTCAGTTTTGGCCAACTCTTCCAAGAGAAATTTCTTTATAGTTTCAAGTTTTGAAAGGGATTCTTTGGTAGTCTTTAGCAGATGAGCATCGGCATCGAATTTGCGTTTCTTCACCTTGGCGTTAGCAACCAACTCATCCAGAAGCTTCTGATCGGCTTCTTGGGCTTTGCGGTGGGCAATTCTGGCCTGGGCTGCCTCCACTTTGGATTTCCTCTCGTCCAAGTGACAGACGTTAAGGAGTGCTTCCATTGCTTCTGGAGGCAGGTCGGCTTCAACTGACGACATAGCATCTCTGATCAGCTGGTTATTAGCCAGAATCTCCGATTGCGGCTTCATCACCAAGTCGAAGAGCTTGTTCAGACGCTCTTGCATTCCTGGGGCAGAGATTACTGTTGCCGATGCTTTCTTTGAGACTTCCAGAATTTTCCTCATCTCTACGTCATAATGATCTGTGGCCATGATCTCAGGATCATCTATATCGGCCAAGAAAAAACCCAATAGATTTGTTGGGTCGGAGGATTCTGGCAAATCGGTGGTCAGAGCCGTTGGCGTCAGTTGCAGAGGAGATAAGGCCATCGAAGAAATCCCAGGAAGATCGGCTAGGATTTTCGCGACCTGCACCGATGGCGTCGACTGAAAAGGAAAGCAAAGATTAAGCCAACATCTTGAGAAACATAAGTTGTTAATCAAAGTATACTGCTTACCTCTGCACTAGCCGACGCATGTGGTGAGCTCTCGCCACTCTGTTCCTGGGGCTTTGATCCCCTTTTTGTCGGAGCCTTGGTGTACTTGGTTTTCTTCTTTTCTGAAATTATGATCGGCTAAGAATTAGTTGTAAGAGGGATAAAAACAAATGACAGTCGATCGTGATAAACTTACTTGGTTGTTTTTTCTCGATGTCCAATAATGACAGACTCTGGATTCCCATGGTACCTAAAGTGTACCCAGTGAGATCGATCGATTGGAGTGGTCTCTTTCCTTGGCCACTACCCGATTGACTAGTGGCGAGTTTTTTGCCAGCAGCCTTGGTCTACAAGATAGGGGCAAAAGACGATTAGAAAAGTGTGTCTGGCAAGAATTAACGAATAAAGGAAATCATTCAAGCCGATACCTCATCAATATCTACAAGGCTAGTATTAGTATACCCTGCAGAATTAGTCTCATCACTTGAATCGCTGTTAGTATCTACTGTCGGTTCAGGAAAATTTGGAAAAAATTCATTGATAATAGCCAATGTTGTCTTGTCAGAGTAGAGCGCTTCTGCAATTGATGACCACCAAGAAGAAAAGCGTTCTACCCAACGTGTGTTCAGTATAAAATGTGGCAAGTATTTAATCTGAAGCTCGTCAGCTATTTCAAGGACAATGTTGGCTACGACTGCATTACGGACTCTGGCTCTTGGCTAAAGTCGATCAAGTAGTGGTAGACTTGGAACGATCTGGCCAAAGACTAATTGCCTTGCATAAACTAACGGGGAGTAGAACTCATATGAAGGCTGAAAAGTCTGATTTCTTGTGTGAAGGCCGACGTGCAATATGCTTGGCGAAATAAATTAAATAAATTCAAGGTTTCTTGCGGCATTAGAGCACTATCGGTATCTAAGTGAAGAAAAGAAGGCCATGGAAAATCGACTGTACTTGTGTAACTGAAGAAGTTATTTTGTTTGAATTCATTGCTATCAAGCTGTAAGAAGAATGATAGATATTTTTTGGAGCAGACAGGTGTTACTTTTGTCTCATTCCCAGAGCACATCATAAACCTCTCCCCATAAGATCGGCTGGCTCTAAACTACGGCACTGCACCCTCTGGTGTCTCTTCACGAGGAAATGCTGTATCGTCAGATGGATTCAACTCAAATGATCGGCTAAATAGGCAATACAGCCAGATCTGAATGAACCAGAGCGGTCTTCCAACGTTGCCAACAGTGAACTTTGTGAAACAAATAAAAAGCCGACATCTTATTATATGCATCATCAGGTAGACTGCCCCTAACAACATTTTTCCAAGTGCTAGCCGATGACCCTCTATTAATTGCTCTGCTATGGTTTGATATACTTGGGTTGGCCCAGAGAGGCACCACAAAATAAAAACCGATCTAACAAAGGTTGAGAAATGCAACATGTTCTTCATTCGACACTGGTCCATGCACCTTGTTATTATTGCTGATATACTTAGCCCATCCTTCACCCTTAGACTTGATAAGCTTATATTTAGGCTTGGCACTATAAGTCGATATTTGTTTTTCATCGGGTCTTAGGCAATATAATTGGGCTACATCTAAAAGGGTTGGGCCGACGAGGTCGGTACGGACTATGAATGCATTAAAAGTATCCGATCAAAAATAGCAAGCCGTGCCACTAAGGGCTCGTTGGCCTCTGGATCGGCTAAAGAGAGGGGGAGACATTCAGCTATGCCCATTTTTTCCCATTCATCCCTCTTCTGGGCTGCTACACGAATATACCAAGATCTCCATCCTTTAAGCATTGTCGGCCAAGCTCTCAAGCTCTTGCTCCAACCCTCTATATTATATCCAGCAGTCGATAGGGGGAGGTGAGGAATTTATTCATTTATAATTGAATCAGCATTTAAATTTCCTACTGGGCCTAGATAAAATTGGTCATTGCTGTTTGGGATTGGGATGAATACCTAAGAAGGATCCATTCAGACGATCTTGATAAGAAGCCGATTGAAGGCAATGAGAACTGAAGGACTTGATGACTATAGCCGATTGCATATGATTCGAGAGCTTGAGCGCATGAAGAATGACTATGTGGGGGGCGCATTTTATGGCACGGTGAAAATTTGAAGCGGCGGGAAATCGATCTCAAAAGACACGAGAAGTTAAAACGCACTATGTGCATGTCAGAAAATTATGGCGCAATTAAAGCAGCAGTTACTGCATGAGGATTAGTAGTTAGCCGATGGAGAAAAGTCGATAGTTGCAATTTTTGAAAGATAACAAGTCATCTCTCAAAAATAGGGGGCATATGTTTGCACCAAAATTTGGCAGGTAGGTCAAAATAGGTAAGAGAAAGTCAACATATAGTAACCAACGGAGGATTTGGAAAGATTTGAAGATATTTGGTAACGATAAAGATTTTAAGGGAAAACTATCCAGATTGTGGCTGATACGGACCATGCTGTGTAACGTGTTGTAATAGGACACGATCGGTCGACGGATATAAAAGGAGGACAAGGGCGAGCTGCAGAAGGAATCAATCACAATCAAATATACCAATCTACATTACTTTTTCCTGTCGACTAGGAGTAGTTCTTGTAATTTAGTCTTTTTAATTCGATCTTGATCAATAAAGTTGCGCATCGCCGATTGTTGATCTCCTTTAATTACGCCACAGGTTCGATTTATTCTGATTTTGCTGCACATCGCCTTCTTCAGAATCAATCTACCTTTATCCTCTGATTAGCCTTAATCGGCTAGTTAGACTTACTCTTTTACCTTGATTTAATCGGCTTTGAGCTGATTGAGTCTAAGCCGATTGATCTTCACAATCGGCTTTGAGTGAATTTCATATTTTTACCTTGTCGATTACAGGTCAAATCGACTGGCACGCTCTGAACCAGGTGTTCGTCTAATGTGTTGTTGTCAGAAACCCTACTTCAAGTTTTTGACGTCAACAAAACTTTATCCTCACCACGCCGTATACATTTTGTCGCTTGCCAGTGCCTTGCATCTTCTGGCTTGGCTAGAATGCGGGCTTTGTCTTCATCCCTGGCGTGTGCACCCGACGCTCTCTGCTGTGGTCGTCACCATTCCCGGTGAGATAAACCGTCGACGCTCGTGTCACTTTGATACTCCTCCTTCATTGAGCATTTTTCCATCAATCAATTTCTTTTTTTGTGCAGCATTGCGCAGGATCCAGGCTTTCTTCTCCATCTCCGGCCGCCGTCACCATTGAATCCTTTCTTCCCTGGTGAGCCTCAGACCTTATTGTGGTCGCTTTCAGCATCGTTGGACCCTTCTCATCCTCCTCCCATCTTCCTGCGCAGCTCATATTCGCTGTTGTTGGCCGTCGCTGTGAGCACCAATGCTGCAGCCGTCACTCTCTAACGTTCCGCCGTTGCACACCATCAAGTTCCTGCTGGTTCGCTGAGGCTATGGAGTTGTTCGCCCTCGCATTCCGTGGCCTGGGATATGGGTGTCCGATCCTTATGGACTAACTGAAAAAGTACAAGCTGTAAATCCTTTGCTAGGCCACCGTTGTAGTAGTGACAGCCTCCGCCTCTCTCTCCGCCATTGTCCTCCCTGTTCCAACGACCATCGTGCTGCCACCACTAGGTTCGCCTCGACTCTGGCTTCCCATTCCGCTTAGTTGATTGGTCCCCTTGCGTCCGCAGTCCCCACTAGGGGTTGTAACAGGGACGTTCCCCAGTGAGGAGAACACCCCGTCCCTGTCCCCGATAGCGAATAAAACCCCATTCCCCAACCCCGAACCCGATATCGGGGGCCACCCTGCCCCGTTCCCCGACCCCGTCCAGGTATCGGGTCCCCGTGGGGAGCCATACCCAAATAACCATTTGACTGGATGAATGCAGTACTGCATAGATAAAAAGATCAGAGATAGAACAAGGGTTCAATGAAAAGTAAACAAGACAATGTGAAGCAAAATTAGACACTTTGTAGAAATTTAATGACCTATATTGAGGCCTAGAAACTGTCAATAACAAACTCTAGCTCAGCAAAAGGGAATAATAATACATCATATAAGGTGTTCTAGAATACATTCATCAATGTAAAAACTGAAATCAAGTTTTTAGTCAGTGTTCTATGGCCAAATTTGCAAATGTTCATTTTGATTTCAGGTAATATTTGAACAATGAGCATATCGTCAAAATTAGATGTAGATGCTTATAAATGCAATCATATAACTAGAACTAGAGATATGTACTTTTGAATACAAATGTATACTTACATCTGGTTTGGTGTCAACCACAATAGCAAGAACTATATCTTCTACAGAAGGTATCTACTACCAAAAAAACTACAAACATCACACGAATAGGCAGCTAAAACAGAAAGTACGGAGAGTCAACAGAGAACTTTGTGCAATCTTGCACTCTACAGTTAAGAAGATACAAATAAAAAGGATTAGAGGTTTTCAAAGTGATTAATTGTGCTTGGAAGAGCTGAAGAGAAATCAGCGTGTTCAAGCAATGAAAGCTAGAAATATTATTCAAAACAACATATATGGCATGGTTTAAAGGTAACAACTACAACGACTAAAAATGCATGTTAGGGTGCATCAGTACTGGAATTTACTTAGCATTGGATTAGCAAAATAGCGTGTGGTAGCACCAGTGATGATCCCAGATCCTAATATTTGTTTCAACTAGACATAAAGCTTCACAAATCTGACCATCAACAGAGGAACTAAACCAGAAGACTCGCCCTCTTGTGGGACTATCGACCATGTACTTGTTGGGCTTGGACAGTCGAAGACTCAAAGCCTCCCGGCACTCGTCGCCGGGATAGTGTTGCAATCCTACAAGCCCCATGAATCACTGGTCGCCGGTTTACCTAGCATGGGCCAATGCTAAGCTTAATGGTCTAGTTGGTCATCTGGGAGAGGTCTAGGACGACGTCGCCGGGGACCTGTGCACCGACTGTGAGGTGAGGTGAAGGAGCGTGTCCAAATCCGCTGAGATAGCGCATTGGAAGTTAGGACAAGGGCGGAGGCTAACCACATGGTTATCGACGAGGGCGAAGAGCGGAGGATTTCTGGAGGAAGACTTCGAGCCTGTGGTGGTCCGATGGCGGATCAGGAGGGACAGCGCGATTCGGCCTCTGAGGGGATGCGGCGGCGAATCTAGAATTCTAGAGCGACACTGAGGTAGACCAGCGGCGGATATGGAGGGAGTTGGCCCGGCGGCGATGTGAGGCTGCGGGGAGAAGTCGAGCAGACGATGGTTGAGGAAGGGCACGAGGCAGATCTGGAGGCAACTCGGGCTGGGAGCTGAGAACTGGGAAGCCTGGGATGGCCGGCCGACTTGGGATTAGTTGGGATTGGGACTGACCGAGGGAGATTCAGATTTAATCGAGGCAGGGGACCGGGTATCGGTGACGGGGAGCACGGGAATGTCACCGGACCCGATTCACCCGATGGGGATTGTTCCCCCCTTTTGTATCCCCGTGGGGAGGAAAACTCCCCCATCCCCATCACATAATAAGGGAATTCCCCATTGGGGAACGGGGAATGGGGCCCCATTGCCATCCCTAGTCCCTGCGCATGAGCTAGACCGTATCCCCTGCTTACTCTGCTATGCTTCTCTCTCTTTGACAGTGGGACCCGTGAGGTTGGGTGGAAGCTTAGTGATAATGACGTCACTAAGTTTGGGTTAGTGCAAATTAACCTGGCTTAGTAGCCACGATCAAGATTCAAAATCTTGCCAGATTTTGGAAATCTTGACTGAGATTTCAAATTTCGATGGTGGTCGAGATTCCAAATCTTGGCGGAAAAAGTAAAATTTGAAAATTTTCACATTGCTACGGTGATTTCGGGAAATTTTGGCTTTTTGATTGAAATTACCAAAAAACCGACCGGTTTTGATGTTGTTAGGATCGGATTTCACTCCAAATTTTTTGTGGAGAATTGTAATGCCTTTTTTGAGGAATAAATGTAAAAATTTTGCAAAAAAAATACATATACAAATTATGTAACCCTAACCTTAAACCCTAACTTGGATTTCGGGAAATTTCGACGAGATTTCTGGTTTTTTGACCGAGATGATCACAAATTCAACCAGTTTTCATATTCTTAGAACCGGATTTGACGTCAAGTGACAAGATATGAGATGGCATTCGAAGAAGATGCTTACCAAGATTATTTGAATTTTTTGTAGGCTTTGTCCCTAGCTATGTTGGGATGAATGCTCTCCACAACTGTTCAGTAACTAAGGATTATGATTGATCGGCTATGGAGGGCATTCTTAATTATGGGGGAATAGTCAACACATAAGTTCCTTGGGCAGAGCTTTGAACCTCATATGAAACAAAAGTTTATTTAAAAAGGAAGTAATCTAGGTTTTTTGCAGTGCTTTCCTTTATTGTGCTCTTCTTCACTACTTGCTCAGGATCCATCCAATATATAGTTACTCTTTTGTGTGTACAGGTGGGGTGGGGGTTTCATTGTAGGGTAGCCACCGTCATTTTAGAAAACTTTGGCAATGTTCC
Source organism: Otatea glauca (assembly GCA_036346275.1). Classification (NCBI taxonomy): domain Eukaryota; kingdom Viridiplantae; phylum Streptophyta; class Magnoliopsida; order Poales; family Poaceae; genus Otatea; species Otatea glauca. Next base: position 25,881,994 of record CM070723.1, on the reverse strand, counting down.
AAGAGATAAGATGGCGGGTGGAAAATGGAGGATGACAAAGATGGCATAAAAGAAAGATTATCTTACAAGTTTTTCAATGGCACTTACTTGCAATGGTATACCAAAAATTTAAGTGCTATTGCTATGCCTATAAGAAATCTTCGTTTAGGTTACCTCAAGAGTACCACAAAGGTGAGAGCTCACATAAACTCTTTTCATCATTTATATAAAAACAAGCATGAAAAACAATAAACTTGCTTACATTAATCAGAAGATACATATACGGTCGAGACACCAGCTATCGATACCTAGGGTATTTTATGTGAAAATACTTAGTATTTTGCATTCACACAGATTAGAAATGTAAATAGATGCTTGCTTGATTTTTCCGTATTTTTCTCTAATTTTTTATAACCTTGGGGGACCATTTCAAAGGGGGGTTGAAAATCACCGAAGACGGACCTACGCCGGTGAATTCCTGTAACATCGCAAAAATTTTGCCCTAAAAATTATTTTATTGCCATTTGTGCATTTTGTATTTCTCTGGAATTTATTGTATTTTTCTGGAATTTATTTGAAGTTAATTCAAATAATTTATATTGCCCCTTTTTTAAAAAAATTATTTAATTTAATCAAAGCTAATATAAAGTTTTAACAAAAATATTTTATTTGAGTCCAAAATGTCTCAAAGTATTTATGAGAATTTTCTTGGATTTTTCCCGATTATTTGATAGCTAGAAACTAATGAAATTAATTTATGTAATTATTTTTAAATAAAAACCCGAGAAAATCATTGTGAATAGTACTGGGCCGAAGCCCAGCACTATGTGCGCGCGGCCTGTCGCTGTGCGGCCCGTTTGGCCGGTGTTCTCCATGTCGTTTCGCTCGGCCGTTGGATCTTCATCGGGTGGTCTTCATCAAGCCGCGTCACCTGTGCTGTGTCGACCGTTGGATTGTGAATGGACGCTTGGGATTTGAAGATGAGGTCAGAAACCCTAGTGTTATGATCCGTTGGATTAAGATCGGACGGTGGAGATGGAATCGCGTTATTTTGGAAGGAATGGATCGCATCTGTTAGATTTGGAACGTGCGAATCAGATCGTATCATTTCGAATGGAATCTCAGCCATTGATCGCTAATCGGATGGTCCTCGTTCATCGTCTCCGATTTGGTTTCCGAATCCGCCGCCGATTCACCGTCGCCACCACGTAGACTAGGGTTGTCATTTTTATGCGTTCGTCAAGGCTATTTAAGGTGTGGACCGCACCCCGAGAATCACCGTTTCTTTGCGCATCCGTAGCCCTAGCTGTCGTCGTTGTGCCGCCGCCGTTCTTTCGCTAGTGCTCGCCGGAGTTCTCGAAGCGCCGCCATTCGTTTTCTTTGTTTTGTGCGACCGTTGAGACATCTTCCGCCGCACCGGTTCCAGATCCAAACTCATCGCGTCAAGATGTGCCAGAGCTGCCACTTCATCACGCCGGAGTCGCGTCGAAATGCCGTTCCAGTGGTCATCTTCCTCGCGTCCGGTGAAGCTGCGCCGCCGTGTTGCCATCTACGCCTCGGAGCTTCGCGCAGCCGTCGGATCTTCATCGAACCGTCCAGATCGTGCCGCGTCATCTTCATCAACAGTGAACCACTCCGATAAGATTAGCCATTGGATCTTGATCTATCTGTTGTGATTTTGCCGTGTAGGCGTAGGTCGGTGACCGTTGGATCGTCGTGCAGATGAGTGACACGTGGCGGTGCGGGAACCGAAGTGTTGTACGCCGGGTGCACGGTAGACATGCGTTGTGCCGTGGACGTGATCCGTAGACCGAGCGATGTGGCGCAATTCGATTGGTCCACGTGTTGAAATGACGTCACGCTGACATCAGCCGGTCCAGAAGCACAATATCTCGAGTCCACGGTGGACCAGTGAAGTTTCATAGACTAGGTCCATGCACCGAAGCCACGTGTCTGCCTCTGGTTGGTCCACGTGTTGCTTGCGCAATAATGCGGTTTTTCTTTATAAAAATAATTCGGGAAATTCGGAATTTTTATTTTCTGTATTTCCGGAATTTATTCAAACTTTGAATAGCTATAACTTTTGCATATGAACTCAGATTTGGGTGATTCAAATTTCTAAAAAAAATTAAAATCAAGATCTATTTAATGGTTAATTTTATTTTATTTTTTGAGATTGTTTACTCTCTGTTTTGGTGTTTAATTGCTATTCTTGCCTCGATTCTTGTTTAGTTGCTTTGTTCGATAATCCGGAAGAGAATTCGTCGCTTCAAGACCCAAGTCCAGAGCAAGATCAGAACCTATTCCAAGGCAAGTTGGACTTTGATCATGTTGTACCTAGTTTTACAAATTCTCTATATTGTCTTTAAACTATTGCATGATATCTCATAAGTACAAATAGTTTTGATTACTTTGGGATCTAGCTATCATGCCTAGTTGAGTTATACCCTACCTTGTCAATTATATGCCATAATCTAATTGTCATCCTAGGATGGTTAACTTACTAGTTGGTTATTATGTAACAATCAACATGGGTTGGTAGACCGTGTTAGTTTGCTTAGCCATGCCACGTATCTGTCACACATTGGGAATGTTGAAGGTTAATCTTGACTAATGAAATATGGAACCATGTTATGAACTTGTGTGTCAAGTGCGGTCACACAGTGAGGTCGAGTTGTAGTGGCATTGTAAAGGCTAGGTGGAGCATTGTAAAGGCTTTGTTACAATCACTCGCCTTTGTGGTGTTTCGTTGTATCGTGTGGGTAAAGTGCATAACCTCTGCAGAGTGTGTAATCTATTCGAATATACATGCTCACGGTATTGAGCAATGCTCAGGAATTACAGTCAAGGGTTAAACTTCTATTTAATAAAATCTGGAGGGGATGGCGGTTCGCCATTGGAATTTGGAAAATGATTAGAAGTTAAACTATGTTACTCGAGAAATGTTACAAGTTACTAATATTGATAGTTGTTTTACTGTTTTTAATCTAATTACTATATTCTTTATTAAATACTGCTTTATTGCAAATTAGCCTTGTTAGCCATTCCTTTGGAACAAGCCTTGCATATAGTTATGGTAGAATTGCATATTGTGCGCAACTTGTTGAGTGCTCTATGTACTCACCCCAACAACAATAACCTCAGAGGATGAGGAGGCTATCCTTGTTGTGGAGGAGGAGTTCCACGATGATGCGAATACTTAGGGTTCGAACCTCGTCAGTTGCCTGTGGTGAACTGGAGAGCTGCTACGTTTATCTTTATTTTCGGTGCTGCATATTTCTATTTCTTAGTCTAAGCCCTGCGTGGCAATAATCATGTAAGACACAACAGTTATTACTAAATAATGGAATTATTATCTTATTCTGTTGTGTATGATTGTGATAACATCTATGTTGAGCCTGTGTGCACTAGCGTGATCCTGGACTAGTGCGGTATACACAGAGGGTTCGGATTTGCATATTCGGGTCCCGACAGTTCCCGTGACTCCGCCGTGTCGATAGGTCACCATGTCGACGGCAACGACATCTCTGCATGTTCTTCACCAACAACTGCTACTATTTCGCTACAATGGTCACGCCGCTACCAGGAAGCCACCGTTGATTGGACCCGACAACCATCTACTCCGCCTTCGACACCTCACTACTGCCCTTCATTTCCCCTAGGTTGTCTCCAATTCCTTGTTAGTGTTATGCCTTTGAGGCAATCATTTAGATGAATGTAACATGACTATGTTTATGAATAATAATATGATTATTGGTCCAATGAATGTATATCATTGTATTGATCAATAAGTATGTGACTTGCTTATGAAGCTCTTTACTTATTGATATAATTCGATAAATATCTCTGATCGGATATCATCGTATAGGACAACGATGAATAGATCCGCACATGTAGTGATCGATGATCATGCTTCATAGATCATGGGATATGGAGATATCATCTACACATTACGGACGCATGTTGAAGAACATGGGTTAGATAGACCCGCCATGGGACACTGCGAGAATGTTACATTCTTATGTGTCATCAGTGTATCTCATACATAGTAGATGTATGATCCTTAGATCTGAGATTGTCATATTCCTTACATGTGTAATAGTTTTCCTTTGGGCTATCAAACACTATTTCCTAACTGGATAGTTATAAAGGTAGCTTTCATGTTTACTATGAAGCGTGCAAAGGAAGTGGCGATCAAGATGGAATTTGCCACTCCAATGAAAGCGGAGATATATGATAGGGCCACTCGTGTGATATGATTAAGGAAGTGCATGGTCATGCCGTGATTGAGAGTCAATCACAACTTATTAATATATCACGGATACGAGAGATGGATTGAATCATCAAAGGATGACATGCTTCTGCCTTGAGTTTAATCTTCATATACTTGGCAAAGGGATTATTACATGAGTACTTTTGATAGGTTACATCGATTTGATCATAGTATGTTTGGGAGTTGGCATGCTTTGCAAGGAGCCGCTACCAACTATTGGATTGAAAAGGAGTTTTTCGAATCCATGTCCAAACGTACGTGAACCTGCAGGTCACACACTTAATGGGCTGGGACGCATTAACTTGGATTGGATCCGTAATTAATGGACCTCGTGGGCTTAGCACTAATGGGCCCTGGTTTAGGGTTTCATCTCGTGGCTATATAAGGAGTGGAGGAGGGTGGGCGCAGGGTGTGCTTTCCATGGTTTAGAAGTGTTTCACCCGAAAACCTAGCCTCCTCTTCTCGCTGCCCCTACCGAGCGACCAGGTGCTTGCACACCGACCACGGCGTTCCATCCCTGGACGTGTGGACTACTATAGAAAAATAAATAAGCGTAGCAGCTCCCCAGTTCACCGCAGGCAACTGACGAGGCTCGAACCCTAAGCATTCGCATCCAGATAATCCTCCTCCACGAAAGGCGTAGATTCTTCCACTTTTGAAGTTGTTGTTGTTGGGGAGAGTACATAAAGCAGTCAACAAGTTGTGCACAGCAATGCAAGTCTAATATTCTATATGCTTGGCTTAATCCAAAGGAATGGCTAATATGGCTATTTTGCAATAAAGCGGCATTTAACAAGAATACAGTAAATAGATTGAAAAACAGTAAAAGAAATAACAGTAATTAATAGATTCAGTATTACAAGTAAATCAGATTTCCAATCCTAAGTCAAGTTCCATTCACTCTGTGGCAATCCTGCCATCCCATCCAGTTTTCATTTGAATAAAGTCTAACCCTTAACTGTAATCCCCGAGCATTGCCCAATACCGTGAGCACGGCTATTCGAATAGTTTGTACACTCTGCAGAGGTTATGCACTTTACCCACACGATACAACCAAACACCACCAAGGCGAGTGATCATAACAAAGCCTTTACAATGCTACACCTGACCAGTCTTTGCTCGCTAAGGTTTCAACATTTGAAGGTTAAACCACCACAACAGGGCCCCCCTCTTGCGCCATGTGAGTTAAACCGTAAACCCGGGACTCTTTATTCACCACGATAGTACCGAAATCTAGGCTTCACAATTTATTCAGCTAGGCTGTCTCATTCCAGACATGTGGTTGCAAAAAAGACTCAGGTCAAAGGCTTGCAAGGTTAAGTCCTTAAAGTGATTAAGGCAAGACTTCCACATACCCCAGCCAATCCTGGCCCACCTTGGCACACTGCCCCTTGCCACTTGCCCCAATCTAAATCATTACCACCCTAGTTGATTACCAAGCACCACGTGCCATCAAAATTTCAATCTAGTTGTGTGACCTCCTCGCCACGACAACTTCATATCACTGTGTGACAACACATGACACACCAATTCATAAACATTGTTCCATACATTGTTCCATATTCCATTAGTCAAGATTAAGTATCAACATTCGGACACATGTGATGACGTCGCATGGCTAAGCAATCTACGACAGTCTAACTAGCCCATGTTGATTATCAATATTTACCAACTATTAACTGACCATCCTAGGGTAACAACAAGATCATGGCATATAATTGACAAGGTGGTCTTAATGCAAATAGGCATATTATCTATTTCCCAGATTAATTGAAATCATTTATCCACATAAAATATCATGCATAAATTTAAGAGACAAAATAGCAATTTTGTGAATCAGGTGCAACATGGTCAAAGCACAACTTTCCATGGAGTAGGTGCTGGTCTTGCTCTGAGCTTGGGGCTTGAAGCGATGAATCTTCCTCCGGATCACCGAGCAGTTCAACGTCTACGCAAAACGATGCCAAAATGGCTAATAAACACCAAAACAGAGATAAAACAAACTCCAAAAATAAAATAAAATTTACCATTAAATATATCTTTATTTTACAAATTTTTAAAAATTTGAATCACTCAAATCCGAGTTGAAATGCAAAAGATATGGCCTTTTGAAGTTTCAATAAATACTGAAAATACAGAAATTAGAATTTCCGATTTTCCCGAATTATTTTTATACAGAAAACTCGTTTTATTGCGCAAGCGACACGTGGACCAATCACTGGCTGACACGTCGCCTCGACGCACAGACCCGGTCCACGAACCTCCTCTGGTCCACCGTGAACCCGGCGCATGACGCTTCGGTTTCCGCACCGACACGCATCACGCATCCGTGCGATGATCCGACGGCCACCGATCTGTGCCCACGCGGCACTCACTCGACGGTCAGATCTAGATCCAACAGCTACAGATACCCGAGCACCTTACCACGCTTTCCGAGACGTGGCGCGATCTCTACCGCTCATCTCGGATCGGACGGCTACCATTAACCAAGGCGTTTACTCATGCCGATGGAGACGTGGCACAATCGTAGCGGTTCGACGAAGATCCGACGGTCGACGAAGCTCCGAGGGGCAGATGTCAGCGCGGCGGCGTAGCTTCACTGGAGCGGAGGAAGAAGACGAGCCCGACGGCGATCCAGGCGACTCCGACGACGAAGAAGTGGCAGCTCCGGCGCGGCTTGACCGACGAGTTACAATCTGGAATCGGTGCGGCAGAAGGCGGCTCGACGGCGTCGAAAAACGAAGAAAACCACCGACGGCGCCTTCGGGAACTACGGCAAGCTCTAGCGCACGGGCGACGGTGGCTCAACGGCGGCGGCTACGGCTGCGCTTGGAGATGGCGAACCTCAGGGTGCTGTCCGTGCCTTAAATAGCCTCGGCATGCGCGCAAAAATGGAAACCCTAAGTCACGCGACGGCGACGGCAAGTCGGAGGCGGATTCGGAAACCGAATCGGAGACAAAGAGCGAGGACCGTCCGATCTGCGATGAACGACTGCGATCACTTCTGAAACGATACGATCTGATCCGCTCTTTCCAAAACAACGGATGCGATCGGATCCTACCTAAAATAACGCAACACGATCTCAACCGCACGATCTTGATCCCACGGTTCACAGGCACTAGGGTTTCCCGACTTCATCTTCAAATCTCGAGCGTTCCTTCGCGATCCAACGGCTGACGCAGCGCTGATGACGCGGCTTGATGAAGATCGCGTGATGAAGATCAACGGTGGCGGCCAGTGCGGGAACACGGCCGACCGGGCGCTGCGATGGTCAGACACGCACGGTCTTTGAGCTTCGACCAAGATCGCTTCACCGATTTTTCTAAAGCTTTTTGATTTAAAATAATTCCCAAAATTGGATTAATTCATTTAAGGCAATTAAAATATCAGTAAAATCCCCAGAAAAATCTCATAAATACTTTGAGACATTCTGAGATCAAATAAAATATTTTGGGCAAAACTTTATTTTAACTTTGCAAACAATTAAATAGTTTTCTCAAAGAGGCTAAATACTTAAATTTCAAAATAAATTCCAATAAATCCAGAAAAATCCAAATAAATCACACATTGCACAAATGACAATAAAATAACACTTAAGGCAAAAATTGGGATGTTACAGATTGTGTACTCTTTTAAATGACAAATGTGTTCAGTTCCTATGGTTAATCGAGATTGTTTAGCTCCTAGTGGCATTGTTTCACTTTCACTGTCAATTCTCTGATTGGATAATGCTCTAGGTGAAGTTGTGTTCAGATCATTGCATGGTAATTGTGTAAATTCGTAGTTAATTCTAGTAGTTCTCATCCGTGTTTAGTCTAGCTGAGGTCAGTTGTTATGTTTTCTATCAACTAAATTAGGTAAACATGTTCTTTGTCAATTGGATTGTTACATTGATTAATTTTGAACAAGTAATAACTGCTTTCTACGTCTTTGATAGCAGTCAACTACATTGGTATATAAACGTGTTTACTATCTTAGTTTTTGTCTAACGAGTCCAACAAATGATCATGCAGGAAAGCTTTGAGTCCCCGTTGTGAAGGAGCAGAATATCTTATTCTCTAATCCAGTAACCTGTGCAGTTATATAAAGGTTATCTTGTCTACACCAGCACAAAGGTTGAACTTATATTATTCAATATTTATTTTTAACTCCATAGTGGTACTAGTCATTCCGTTCTGATTATATGTAACACCCCGGCACTACATGTGCCCTGAATGTCAATTCATCATCACTTTTCACTAGATTCTAACCATTTTTAACAATAATTTGAGCAACATCATACATCCATTTCTAGATACTAAACAACAACTACAAGGTATTTAACACAAGGAATGACATTGAGCATAATAACAACAAATATCACAGCAATACTAGCAATACTACACTTGAATCCACGTGCCCAAGAATGCCCAAGAACTTGCGCTTGGGAGAGCCCAGAACACATTCATGTGGGAAACATTCTTACCTTATACTTACCTTTGAAGAGGCCACTAGATGAAACACTTTCACAAGATATAATAACAAGCCACAAACATAACTTAACCAAACAAAGTAAATCTTTACAAGTTTGCATCCACTAAATTATTCCATGACTAAGTCAGTCTATTTGTTCATTAGTTAAGCACTTCAAAATGCTAAATAGTATCATGAGGGTAAAGTAATGATATGTGATGTATCTGTGCTACTGCCCTTCCCGGCATGTCAGCCTCAAAGTATCTAAAATATTAAACAAATAAGCGTGAGTCCAAGACTCAACAAAGTTAATCATATAACCATAACAACACATAAAAAAATAACCATTGAGTAGACTTCATCGTATCATGCTATACATACATATAAGAAAGCTCATCTATTTAAATCACTTCTTTCTTTTCATTCATGCAATGCATCATGCTTATGCTTATATGCCCATCTTATAGCTTATACTGGTATAGCTGAGTGCACATCCGTCGATGTCACACTCTCATTCCCTTTCATCCCGTAGAGGGGCCAACGAAGTAGGTCTTACTTCCATCCATCCCGTGGAGGGGCCTACAAGTGGGTCTCTCCCATCCATCCCGTGGATGGCCTACATGTAGTTCTTACTCAAGAACACTCCAGATTAGCCATATGACTTTCTCACCGACCTGGCTCATATGCACTTTTCATGATGTGAATGCAGTTGATGCCATACTTTCCAATAACAATTTATCATGTACTTACATTACCAAGTGACCATCTACATCATGTACTCATCATCATCATATCACAACCTGTTGAATAAGAATCGAGAAAACATAGCATGGCAAGTAACACTAGCATGTTTCCTCTTACCCATCGTTCTCATCATCATAACAAAGTATAAGCATGAACCATGACAATACTTCATAACAATCATATAAAACAACAAAGGGTTAATTATCAATTTAAATATCGGTTCATATCAACCAATCATCATTATAAAATGTACTTGCCTCTTTACCCACAAAGAATGGAGTGGCATGAGTTGAGGTCACTCCCGAAATCACACCTCCTGCAATAGACATATTTATCCATCTCAAAATCATGCACTAGCAGTACAAGCATCAACATAACGACATTGCACCTATGAACAATCCCGATTTAGCCTTCTCACTCACCAGACAGTTCGCCCCATTGTTGTCACGGTGGTAGAAAGAACATAACTCCTAGTTCAAGAGTCCAAATAAGGAAAACCATATACTTTACAAAAACTACCGATGATTTCTCACAATTTTCTAGTTATCTATGTTTTTAAATTAGTTCACCTAACCTTTCAAATTCATCCCCGAAACGTTGTCTTACTGAACATCGCTTCACAATTTCAAAACTATTTTTATACGACTCCTAATATAGTAAACCATGATATTTTTGAAATCTAAAGAATATTATCTAGCTTTCTCTAGTTATGGAGATAATTTAATTCAGATACTGAACAGCCCTAATATGCAAATTACCACGACTGCTTCCAGCAGCGATGAACGTCTGGACAGCGAGCATCAACAGGTCATAACTTTTAAACTGCTGAACAAAATTTTATGTTCTCATACTCTAATGAAACTTTAGGCAAAAATATAAATTTTTCACAACTACAAAACCCTCTAGAACTGACATAAGTGCACCAAAACTCGATCTGAAGTTCGGATCCAAAATTGCCCAAATACAAAACCTACCGCAAAATACGTCCCGGTAATCAACCCAACCTACTCCCACCAGAGAGACCACCCTAACACCACCCTAACATAGTGACCACACCAGCATAGGAACCCTAGGGTCATACCTGCACCCAAAGGCTCGATGGATCAGTGATGACGGCGTTCTTCCCTCGGATTAGGCGTTCCTCACTCTCCAACCGAACCAAGTCCCTATCCAAGACCTCCCCAAGTCCAAACCACCTCTAGTCCAGTAGCTATGGTGGCCTAGAAGGGCAGGGGCGGTGCACATGGGAAGAAAGGGGTCAGCACAACGGAGGCAAGGTGGAGGGAGGCTAGGGTTTGGAGGAAAAGGAGGAGGTGGCTGCAATGGGGGAGAGCTGCTTCTTGGGGAAGAGAGGAGAGGGGGGGTGCAGCTGTGAGGGTGGTGGCTGCAGTTTAGGGGAGGAGAGGGGGAGGGTGGATAGGGTTTTCAGGCCTAGCCCCTCCCCTCTTGGGCCAAGATTGGCTAGCCCAACCCATGAGGGTAAAAATCCCCCTTTTTAATCCTTTCTTAGCCCAGCCCGCGGAGGAAAATCCCCTTTTCTTTTCTGAGATATTAAATTATAGCTATTGTCAGCTGCTTGTTCATAGTCATTAACCCAATGTTCATTTCTTGTTTCCAATTATTCCTATTTGTTGGTTATAAAATGCCTTTTGTTTGAATTCTTGTGCTACAAATCAAAATTATGCTCTGTTTGACATAACTAACATTTAATTCTTACCAATTAGGAATCTAAAATGAATTCTTACCAATTAGGAAACTGAAATAAATCTTATACATTATCTATTATATGCATATTTCTCTAGCAAGGACTGGTCAAAGAAATGGAAATGCAAATGTGTCATGCTCTCTTTTTCAAAACTCAAGTATGATTACTTACCACCACCTTATGCAAGCTGTTAAAAATTATCGCCGACATCCAAGTAATAAGGTATTGACACCCTCATAATAGCAAGTTTTCTATTCTGATGGAATTATGTAAATATGATTTGTTTATACATGTAGTTTACTTTTAAGTATCAATCGCGCTAAGTATTTTGAATTGCATGTGTTTTAGTATGATTTTCTTATGTTAGCTTCCTCCCACGAGCACATCCTCTATTTTTATCCTGCGTACGCCACTGCATGCGGAACCCATTCGTTAGTTCCTTATGTTAGTATGTGAGCTCGATGTACCGTGGGCCTGGCCCCACTTACAGCCAGATGACATTTTAAATCCATATTTTCTAATTGAAAGAAAAAAATCAGATCCGTATTCCCTATCATAGATTTTCTCTTCCGTCAAAACTTTCGAAGGCTTGTTTTGCGTTATACGAACAATGATTAATGCAATTCTTGTTTCTAATTTTTTTCTTTAATCATGAACTTCATTTATGAACAAAAATCATGAATTTGATCTCTGTTTGGCATTTATTTGTGTTTCTTGGCTTTTCTTGCTTAGATATCAATGTGCCGAAAACACTAGGAGTTGGTCCAGAATAAGACTTAGTGTTCAACGAGAAAGACAAGCACACTCTTTGATCTTGTTTATCCCATATTTCAATGTTATGTATTTTTTTTTCAAACTATTATGTATGCAATTATTTTTTATTAAATTGCTATGTTATGTTTTCGATTTAGTTAATGGCTACCTTTGGCATTACCCTCACTATTGTCACCTTAGAAATATTATCCTCAGTCACTATGAATATTAGTGGAATTTTAGAGTGGTATATGTGTCCAATGATTAACCATGCTTAGAAATTAATGGTGAAATTGATAAAACTTGTTAAAATATCATTCTGTGCTATGGTAAAATGTTTTACCAAATATGGATAGAGGGGTTACCTCTCAATATTTTAGCTAGCGAAATAAAACTGAATAATGATTTAAACATGGGCATGTGGTTTGTTGAGACTAGTGTGGTTAGCATGGGATCATGGTTTGTGGTAATCTTGCCTACATCATTTAAGGACCGAGGTTGGTGCCATTGACCCAAGCATTAGTACAACCACATGTCCCATAAATGGGGTGGTTTTGTCATGTGTTGAACATGGGTGCCGGTTATACATATAATTCGCGACAACGCAAGAGGGGCTTCCGAATAGGTGGATGAAACTCTTCAGTGGTGAAACCTTAGTGGGCATAATCAAATTGGGATGATGCATTGTGGGCCTTGTGGTAGTCACTTAGTCGCATGCCCATGAAAGCTTGCAATGGCTAACATTATGAAGGACAAAAATTGACGATCAGAGGGGAGGGAGAGGGTGAATGATCAACAACTAATTCCCCCCTCCCCAAAGAAACCAACCAAAACCTCACAAGATCACAGAGGAGCAGAAAAATATTTTTTTGAGAATTTCACCTCTAGGGCGGCACTACTATCATGTAATGGGCGGTAGTACTCGTGAACAGTAAAATCAGGGTAATGAACAGTAAAATCGGCATGATTTTAAAACCTAGACTGATGTGTCTTTTGATCGGCTGATTCAAACCACATGAAACTTTGTATGCACCTTTCTAAGGATGTTAGGAACCTATTCCAATCTTCAATCACAAGGATTCCAGCCTTGGAAGCACAAGATCAAGAAAGAGAGAAACCAAACATAAAGATCAAGAACCAAGAAGGAAGAGGATGCAACAGAAGGCAAGATTTTCGAGTACGAATTTGATCTTTATTTCAGAGATAGAGGGATGATTACAAAGCCTCTCCACAGGAGGACAAAACTCTTTAGGAGCATTCATACGCACAAGAAACCAAAATCTTGTGGAAAACCTAATCCTTCTTTAGGTGGCTTAGTGCTTCACCTCCCTCTACATCTCCTTGTATGGAGGAGGCAACCCTAACCCTAAAACTTGGACACAAAAGTGGATACCATCCATATTTACATGGTTAACCCGATAACCCAACACACATAACGGGTTTTACACTCACACAAGAACGCTTCTCAAAGCGGGCTTCTTCATGATTCCCAATTCACTCCCCGAGCCCGAATTTGCGTCAATTACCACCTTGGCTTGACCTAATCCACTTAGACCAGTGCTGCAGTTTTTCAAACCACCACAATCACCGGTATTGGACAAATTACTAATTTGCCCCACGACTGGTCTTTCGTTCCACTCGAAGCATCGCTCATGCTTCATCACCTTCCATGTGGCCCCAATGACTTCCCACTGGCCACCAAGCCTCTCACACATCCGGACTCCCCTGAATTGTCCTTGCTTGCAAATAGGCCTAAGTCACTTGGCACGCCACATGTACTTAACAGCTTCACCCTAACGGCTTCATCTTCCTTGACCATTCTGGACATCGGCTCTCCTAGCCTAGTCTCAGTCCATACCATTGCCCCCATGTCCATCACTAGTGACTTACACTTCAGCTTCTTGTCTTCCCGGCTTGCAACCACTCCCTGGCCTCAGTCATCTTTCGGTATCCCTTGAATGGACCTCAGCTCTCCTAGTCTAGTCCCGGTCTCCTCTCTCTTACCATGATCTAGCTCCGAAGTGCTACAACTAACACAGACAAGCAAACCATCACGTAGCACTGTTCACAAAGATATGCAATAATCATCACAAAATCCATACACAATTCACAACTCCAAGAAAAAGTTGGTAGTACCGCCCCGGTACTACTGCCAACCTAAAGCCGGTAGTACCGCCCTAGCCGAAACCAATTTCCAGACTCTGGAAAATAACTACCGCCAACTAGAACTCGGTAGTACCATAACCCCAGTACTACCGCTCTTGCACAGCCGGTAGTGCTGCTCACGCTCGACCCAGAGAAATACCACTCTGTAAAGTAACTACTACCTACTAAGGGTTGGTAGTACCGCTTGGCCAGCACTACCGCTGTTCCAAGGCCGGTAGTGCCGCTCATCGTGATAGCACCTCAAATTGCTTCAAATCCAATTCAAATCAAACTCAAACCTGAGCACCATAGGCTCAACCATAGTCAATTGCTCAATACCATCATGGGTAGACCACCACATAGTATTTTACAATATAAGATGATTATCTCTTATAGATAAAGTTGTATATCCTCTGTAGAGTGAGATCTCAATCTATTCGAATAGCCATGTCTCCGGTGATAAGACATCACTTACTAATACCACACTTGGTTAACTTTCATGGTTTCAAATGGTTTTGAGAAATGAAATGGAATGATGGAACCCTTACTTGAAAAGCTTTGGTTCGGTATGGACAGTTGGAATCCATGCTAGAAAAGTTGTGACATAGGACCGCCACGTATTTATCCTTGTTTAGGTCAAATGATCGTATGAACTACAAGTGCAGAAGTAATATTGCTTTGTGCAAATTAAACTAGCTAGATAAGACATTCACCTTTGTCTCAACTTGCATACTATATGAACTTAGCTTAATTAAAGTCTTACAGAGTATAATTTTGTACTCACAATTGTTTGTTGAACACTATCAGATCAAGAGGAAGTAGATTCCTTGGTTGGCTACTTTTATGCCGCGCGATTTGGAGATCGATGATGATGCCGATTACTGGGTGTTAACTCTAGTCGGTTGCCCATGGGCTGAGGCAGATCCTTTATTTATCGTTTATTTCCGCTGTGAGTACTTTCATAACTGAACATTTGGCCGCTCGGACATTTTGTATAAAATTCGATCTCATAAGCCTATATATATGACTGCTTAATATTATGTACGCTACTCTATATTATTATTTTATATTTGGATGTGGTGAACGATGTGATATGTGTGTGGTAATTGCTGATCATGGGATTAGTACGGTATATATACATCTAAGATTTGGGATTAATTTTTTGAGTAAAAAACAAAATATAATTATACATGTGGAAGTTACGATGGAAAATTTGTCAACTATTCGATAGCTCAATCCTTAATTTTTGGGTGATGACGAGACGTTTGGTTGTGGGTTATTTGCACTGATCATTCAACAATAAATTTTCAGGATTGAAATCCTAGATCTATGATTTGTGATTATAATAGCCAGCTGTCCCAGCTTGGGACAAAATGATGGAAATTCGGATAAACAAATTGAGACCATGCTTGCTCAGGTACTCAACTTTGATAGTGTTGGGAAACCGCGTGGCCCATGAAGGCCCACGATGGTCCCTTAGTCGAAATCCTAGTCGACTACTATATAAGGAGGAGGGGGTCCCCCCATTTTACAAGGAATCACAAAAGCAATAAAGAATTCTGTCGCCGTTCCTCCCAGAACCCGTGTCTCTCTTTCTCTCTTTGTTCTCCACTTCAGATATGTTCGGGAACCCCGGACTATTCGATAGCGAGGTTCCTTAACACGTTATCAGCACGAAACTCTACCGGCGAACAGAATGAAAAGGTGAGAAAAGGTGAGAATCGGCGATTGAATCTAAACGCTTGTTGATTCTATGTATGCATCTAACCTACGCATCTGGTTCTGTCTGTCACGTGGCAAGAAGCTACAACGACATGAAACTAAAGTACACACAGTTACTGTTCATCCAAAAAAAAGGGGCAACATCGCCTCAGCTTGCGCGCCCGCAGCGCGCCGACGTAGCACGCCGTCGCCTCGGCCCTCGCGCCTCAAAGACGCCGACCGCCTCGGCCTCGGTGCTCGGCTCGCGATCGCCGTGCCTCGCCACCCCGCCTGCCGCCACCTCGGCCAACATATCGCCCGGCCAGCCGCCGCCGGCGCACGAAGTGTCGCCACCGCCCGCCTTAGCCAAGACCACGCCCGGCCGCCGCCGACGGTGCACCCGAAACCGCCGACTGCGCTGCGCCGGAAGCCGCCGTTGACCACCTTCGCGCATCTTCGTGCCCTTCGAAGCACTGGTGGAAGCAGACGCTTCGGGCGAAGGCGGCGCGTGGGGAAGAAGCTGAAACCGGCGAAGGCGAGGTGATGCGTGGAAGCGGCGGCGCGCGCGAAGAAGATGAGCCTCGGGCTGGGTCGGCGCGGGAGGATGCCGGAGGGGCGGAGGCACCGCACGGAAGAAACCCTAGCCAAAAGAAAGGAAAAAAGAAAAGAAAAGAAAAGAAAAAAGGGGGAAAATAGCAGAAAAATTAAGAAAAATTGCCAGAAAATCCAGAAAATTATTTGTCTCTTTTTTTAATTTTATAGCTTTATTCTCTGCATTTATGAGTATTCTTTATGGATTTTGAATTCATTGCTTTATTAAGTATACTGGAAATGCATGGCAATTTATTTTCTGCACTTTATGATTTTTGCAACCATTTTCTATTAGATTACACGAAGTAATCTAATGCCGGAATTTTGAAATCATGCAGATGTCCGGCATCGTGAATCATGAGTTTAAAGAACTGGCCCCGCACGGTCAGAACTACCTCACTTGGGCATCGGACGTGAAGATCGTCCTTGGGGACAAGAAGCTCCGTGCAGCGATTGGTCTAGGGTCCTCGCAGGACGCGCAACCTACCGCCGAGCAGAACGATCAAGCCTTGCACTTCCTCAGGCACCACCTCTCAGCCACTCTGAAGAATGAATACATGGCTGAGGAGAGTGCACTTGAGCTTTGGACTGCACTTCAAAAGCGATTCGAGAAGCTCAAGTACACCATCTTGCCCCAAGCACAGCAAGATTGGGTCCGCCTGAGGTTTGCAGACTACAGAACAATAGCCGAGTACAATTCTGCCTTGCACAGAATTTGTACCAATCTCTCCCTATGTGGCAAGAAGATCACTGACGAGGAGAAGATTAAAAAGACTCTCTCCACCTTCCACCCAAATGCTATCTAGAGTGCACGCAGCTATAGTCAGGACGCATACAAGGAGTATAGCATTCTGATTGATGTCATGCAAGTTGCGGAGTCATAAGATGATGTTCTACGCAAGAACTTCGTCTCATAGCAATCTGAAAGAGGCATTGGCACAGAAGTCAATGCCAACAGCTATAAGGTGAAAAATCCCACTCATAGAAAGAAGGGCAAGCAGGGTGGAAAAGAGAGGTTTCAGGCCAAGGGAAATTCCAAAGCCCTAGTGAAGAAAGATGACAAGGAAAAGGCGCGTGCTAAGCCGTATGGACAGCAGAACCAAACGTGCTTCAGGTGTGGCACTTGGGGACACTGGTCAAAAATATGCCGGGAATCCAAGGAAGTGATCAACGCATATCAGGCTAAGAAGAAGGAAAAAGAAAACGCCCCAGCAGAGGCGCACTTCGCCAAGATTGGTGATAACGATGCCATGGATGAGGATACCCCACTTGTCTAAGCCTCACAAACTAGCTTGGACATTGATGCTGCAGCCAATCTTATGGCAAATGAAGAGAAAACTTCTGTTGATGACATAGAAGCAGAAATTAATGCATATTTTACAGATTCCGTTTAATGCATGAATCACATTATTTTTTCTAGATTATGGTTGTTAGCAAATTTCTTTGAATAATTCATTGTAAGCTCTAGAAGAGCATACCCTTCTCATGAATAAATATTCAATTTATTCCTCATTTCAGTATTCTTTAATTTGCAAGCAATGCTTGAATTATTTTGCCACTATTTGATTGGAATTATTTTAATTTTTAGAAATCGTGTAGCACCCAAATGGAAGAGATATGCATTGTTGATAGTGGCACAACAAATACCATCTTAAGAGAGTCCAAATACTTCCAGTAGATCACGAAGAACGCTGGAAAGATTACTACGATCGCAGGAAGCGATTCATATGTAATAGGCTCAGGAAGAGCCACAATTATATTGCCTATGGGTACAACTTTGGTAATTGAAGAAGCCCTTTTCTACCCTGAATCAACGCGCACTCTCTTAAGTTTCAAAGACATCCGCGCCAATGGTTTTCACGTAGAAACCAATGAAGAAAATGGCAAAGAATATTTGTGCATTGTGAAGCACGCGGTATGTGGAAAAATGGTATTAGAAAAATGTCCCTCATATGAATCTGGGTTGTACTACACAAATATTCATGCACCTGAAGTGTATACTTCCTTGAAGACTGTCTTTAGAAGCTCTGAGTTATTTTCTTTATGGCATTGTAGATTAGGTCATCCTGGTCTTAGAATGATGAGGAATATAGTGAACAGCTAACAAGGTCATGGCATTAATGTTAAAAATTTCCCGAATCATGAAGATTTCGTGTGCCCTGCATGTGCCACCGGAAAATTAATAACTAGACCCTCTGTCATGAAAGTGCAAAGTGAAATCCCTGCATTCCTGGAACACATCTAGGGGGATATTTGTGGCCTGATTCAGCCCTTGTCAGGGCCATTCCGGTACTTTATGGTGCTCATCGATGCTTCCTCAAAGTGGTCGCATGTATGCTTATTGTCAACAAGAAACCATGCTTTTGTAAAGCTGATCTCGCAGATCATAAGAATTAAGAATGCTTTCCCTGATCATCGCGTGAAGTCCATTAGAATGGACAATGCCGACGAATTTACTTCAAAGGCATTTGATGATTATTGCACTGCAACGGGGATAGCAATTGAGCACTCCGTACCGCACGTCCATACGCAGAATGGACTAGCTGAAGCACTAATAAAGAGGATTAAATTCATTGCCAGACTGCTTTTGAAGAGTTTTAACTTGCCCAACACTTGTTGGGGACACGCAGACCTACACGCAGCAGCTCTCATCAATTTCAGACCTTCGGCCTACAACATTCATTCCCCTATGCAACTGGTGCACGGGGTCATCTCGAAAATCTCCTATCTCAGAAAATTTGGGTGTATGGTATATGTTCCTATACTACCCCCTCAACAGACTGCAATGGGCCCTCTCCTCAAGTCTGGGATATACGTTGGTTATGAGAGTGCATCCATAATCAGGTATTTGGAATCCATGACTGGAGACTTGCATACAGCCCGATTCGCTGATTGCATTTTTTACGAGGATCGTTTCCCGTCATTAGGGGGAGGAAATCAACCTTTGGATGAAAAATGCCGAGAAATCATATGGCATTCCACTGGGATCCCCGTGCAAGACCCCCACACTAATGAAGCAAATCAAGAAGTCCAGAAGATAATTGATTTGCAGAATTTAGCAAATGAACTGCCTGATCATTTTTGTGATCTGAAGGGTGTGGTTAAGTCGCATGTACCCGCAAGAAATGCACCAGAGAGGGTGGAAATACCAAAGAAAATAGAAAGTATCCCTCATCCTGTTCAGAGGCCTCAAAGAAAAAGAACAGGAAATTTGGCTCCTCAAACCCAAAGTACCCGGAGACGTTTGGAGAAAACTGGGCGAGAGGACTTACCACAACCAATCACGAAAATGCCCCACGGAAAGAAGGGGAGCCAGTTGAGACCTGGCACTGGAAAGAAGCCGATGGAAAAGGCAATTTCAGACATGAATCTTCCACTGCAGGAAACCGCCGAAAATAATGTGTGCGCACACATGGGCGATGAAAAGCTAAAGGAACTTGCCCCTGTGATAGGAAATGGCAGTGAAGAGCAAGTAGAAGTGCATGAAGCACCCCATGATGAAATGGCCATAAACTTTGTAAAAACAGGAAAATCCCTTAATAGAGCAACAGCCAATGTTGATGCATACTTTGCAAAGAAGATTGCCTCGATCATTGATCATGATCCCGAGCCTGCATCTCTCGCAGAGTGCAAGAAAAGGCTAGATTGGGAAGAATAGAAGAAGGCAATAACTGCAGAGTTAGTCTCTCTGAACAAGAGAGAGGTGTTTGGGCCCGTATGCCGCACACCTCCCCATATAAACCCTGTAGGTCACAAATGGGTCTTTGTTCAGAAGAGGAATGAAAACAACGAAGTTGTAAGGTACAAGGCAAGGCTTGTAGCTCAAGGTTTCACTCAACGTCCTGGGGTTGATTATGAAGAAACCTACTCTCCGGTCATGGGAGGAATTACCTTTAGATATTTTATCTCAATGGCAGTCAACTTGAAGTTGAAAATGAAGCTAATGGATGTTGTCACAGCATATTTGTATGGGAACTTGGATTCGGAGATATACATGAAAGTACCGGAAGGTATTCCTATCCCGAACCAAGATAGAGCAAATAGAAACCTGTACAGTGTGAAATTTGAGAAATCACTGTATGGGCTAAAACAGTCAGGAAGAATGTGGTACAATCGCTTGAGCG
This sequence comes from Otatea glauca, assembly GCA_036346275.1. NCBI lineage: Eukaryota > Viridiplantae > Streptophyta > Magnoliopsida > Poales > Poaceae > Otatea > Otatea glauca. The sequence goes on along the minus strand of CM070723.1, from coordinate 25,861,526 downwards.
ACTTTCTCTGCAAGAAAGGCTACATGAACAGTGAAGATTGTCTATGCGTATTTATACAGCGATCCCCGAATGGATTCTGTATAATCTCCGTCTATGTAGATGACATGAGCATCATTGGGATGGATGAAGAAATTGAAGAAGCATGCGCATACTTGAAGTCTGAGTTTGAAATGAAGGATTTTGGTAAAACTAAGTCTTGTTTAGGCTTGCAGCTTGAGCATATCCAAGGAGGAATCTTGGTACACCAATCATCCTACACGCAGAAAGTGTTGGAAAGATTTGGCTTTGAAAAGGCATATCCTGCAAAGACTCCAATGGTCGGAAGGTCACTCCAAGCAGACCTATACCCATACAGACCTAGAGAAGAGGGGGAGGAAGTCCTGGGAACAGAATTCCCATATCTGAGTGCAGTTGGAGCGCTCATGTACCTTGCGAATAGTACCAGACCGAACATTGCGTTCGCTGTGAATTTGCTAGCCCGGTACAGTGCAGAACCCACCAAAAGGCATTGGAAAGGAATCAAGGACATATTTTGTTACCTCCAAGGAAGCAAAGATCTCGGTTTGTTCTTTAGAAGAAACAATAAACTGAATTTGGTTGGCTACGCTGATGCTGGGTACTTATCAGACCCGCATACTGACAAGTCCCAAACTAGATATGTTTTCCTATGTGGAGGAACAGCAACTTCCTGGAAGTCGTCTAAATAGACTCTTGTCTCGACGTCGACAAACCACTCGGAAATCATTGCTTTGTATGAAGCCTCTCGTGAATGTGCATGTGTCAGAAGAATGGTTCACCACATCCAGAAGTCATGTGGCTTGAACATTGAGCAAACTCCCACGATCATCTATGAAGATAATGCAGCTTGTGTTGCCCAAGCACAGATGTGTTATGTGAAGAGCAATCTCACGAAGCACATCAACCCCAAGTTCTTCTATGCTCTTGAATTGCATAAGATGAACGAGATCAAGATACTGCATACTAAGTCATGTGAAAATCTTGCAGATTTTTTCACTAAATCACTCCCAGCATCTACCTTTGAGAGGTGCGTAAAAGGGATTGGGATGACGAGACTTAGAGAAGTGCAGATTTCAGGGGGAGATATTTCACATACTCCCACATAAATCTTGAACATGAGGTTTGAGTACCCAACATGAATCTCGAAGATTAGCAATTGAAGTTTAGGTGAATTGTACTCTTTTTCCTTAGCAAGTTTTTCATGAAGTTTTCTTGCGTAAGGTTTTAATGAGGCAATTCGTGCAACACAGTAAGCGTATGCTATGTACTCTTTCTCCAAGTATTTTTCCCATTGAGTTTTTCTGGAGTTTTAATGAGGCATATGCATCTCGTTGCAAAGGGTCCAAGGGGGAGTGTTGTGAAACCACGTGGCACATGAAGACCTACGATGATCCCTTAGCCGAAACCCTAGGCGACTACTATATAAGGAGGAGGGGGTTCCCCCATTGTACAATGAATCACAAAAGCAATAAAGAATTCTGTCGCCGTTCCTCCCAGAACCCGTGTCTCTCTTTCTTTCTTTGTTCTCCACTTCAGATCTGTTCGAAAACCTCGGACTATTCGATAGCAAGGTTCCTTAACGGGTAGCACGGAGAGTAAAGTGGCCATGCATATATCGATCCCAACTTGTCCGTGAATCCTCTTCAGCTAGCTATTCGGCAATTAACCGTGCTGGTTCAACGCCCTAAATAAGTGCACTGTACTCTTCTCGGTGTTGTCGCGCTCTGGCAGCTAGCCGTGCCATGCATGATCTCCTTGCAGCTGCAGCAGCGCCAGTACTGCATGTCAGCAACCGAAGGCAGTGGCAGCACTGTGCGCACTGGTTCCCATTGTTTTAGGAAACATCCATGAGGCTTTGGCGCGCTGATATGCAGCTGCCTCGCGGACGCCACCCTCTCCTTGTGCACGGTGGTGGTGCACTGGTGCTCGCCAAAGAACGCCGACCTGCCACTACAACTCGGAGGAGACTTGAGGTCGGCCATGACATATCAAAATTGGCAAAAGGAACGGATACTGTCTTCGGAAGATTGCAGAAGAAGAAGCGGCGTCGAATTGTAAGGCTCGTGTAGACTTTAGGATTCAGGAATTCAATATGGAGCAGTTTAATTCCTGCAGGAAATCTAGAAAAATCCCATGTTCCATATGGGGCCTAATTCACCCATGCAGGTGCAATTTGTACCGACAAGGCATTCAGGATCAGGCACGGTACTAATGGTGCGTTGCTAGCCATACGGTGGGGGCGTACTGTCCATACCGAGTCATACGCCAATTTGGATTACATCAGCACATCTCACCTCCAGTTGGTCGACCACTGACACAATAAGTGCATTTGTAGTATAATTCATAACTTTCAATTCTTTTTCCTACAACCAACTAGCGCTCCCATCTAACTCATAAAATTGTTGCATACCAACAGGCAAACAAGGAGGGGAAGGCAGAACGACGACTGGTGGCCGACAAAGCTACTGTGGACTACTGCGTGAGAGTAGAGTGTGACAATATAGATATTGGTGGAGGATCGAACCTATGATATGCACTCGTACGCCATGTAATTGGAGTGGTACGTGCCACGTACTCGTAGTCGACTTATTGGACCGGCTCCCACGGGGCCTAGGAGGTAACGCACGCCAACAGGTGGGCCACAGCCATGATCAACACCGTGCAGCACGCCAAGATGACATGGTACAAGCTTAAATTACGTTTGAATTCATCTTTCCGCAACTCAACAACTTTTCATGTTTTCTCTGCAGTACGAGTGTGCCCACCGTATCGCCTCGGAGGCTTCCACTATACTACAACAAGGGAAGCATAATACTATCTCCAGCCTCGTAGGGGTTTTACGTGCTATCTTGGATGATGCCAAGGACATTATCAAGACAGTTACTTGCAGTCGTCCTAGCGACATTGTCGTTCGAGGTGCTAACCAAGGAAACCATCCTCCGTCTCCTTGGTCCTCGCACCCAAGTGCGTCCGCATTTTGATCCAGCTTCGCTCGCTCGTCTTTCGCTCAGTGTGGCCTTCAGGAGTCCCTGGTATGCAACGTACCTTGATTTGTCGAACTTCGTAATATTGAACCATCCTAACCTTTTTTCACATATCATGTCCCTTTATTACACAGGGGCACGGATCAATCTCTCCTTCCATCCTCGTCGAGACACCAACATCAAGCACCTGCTCTGTCGCTGGCACGTACATTATCCGACGACAACACATACTCTAACACGGACTCCTCTGATTAGGACTTGGCAGTGGCAAGTTTAGCTTGGGGTACATTCACGCTGGAACGCTTATTGCAGCAGCCACCCTGGGACACTTGGTTCGGTCAGACATACACCCCATACACCGTCCTCAATTACGGTGTAGCTCATCATCTAGACAGCCGCTACGATAGGTACGTATTGTCCAATTAAAGTTCTTCACATTGCAGAGCTGAACTAAAACTAGGTGTGTGCAGGTTTCAAGTGAGGAGTTCGGCGAATGGGCTCAGCATTCCATGACCCCGTAACCTGCATCGGTACACACTTCATGTACTTTCAGTTCATTATTGCACTCTCCTTTTTCTACACCACTTACGATACATTGCAATGCAGCTAGCCTCGCACGTGGCTGGACGACATGTTCCACAAGCAACACCTGGGACCCAGCCAACTTGATGCGGCCCCTCTCGCAACATAGGATGTAAGATCGAGGGAGCCGACTAGAGGGGGGTGAATAGACGGCTATAAAAATTTCTTCTACAATTAATTAAAATCTCGCCTATGACCCTTATGTAAAAATCTAAATGATAATAGATGCGAAAGTGATAAACTGAGGCTTTGACAATTAAAGTCAAAGTCAACTAGGCTCACTAAGTGCACTAACTATTTATGTCTCTAACAATAATTTGTAATTCTAAATATAAGCAATCAAACCATCAATTTTATGAATATAGATTGCTTTAGTATAAATAAAGAATAGAATGCAAATCATAAGAAACACACAATATTTTATTGGGGTGTTCGGAGACTTGTCGGTATCCCCTAATCCATGTTGAGGCAAGCCCAAACCGCTTTAGACCGGCTCCACGAATTGAGCACCCGCCTCGATTCCACTAGTGGTAGCTTTTCCCCCTACGGGTAGGTGAGTTCCGACCTTCACAACTTTGCCAAGCCTTCTTACAATCTCCTTAAGAAGGTCATTGCACACGACGTCTTCACACGCCGTCTAAGCGTCGGCAAACACTAAGAGTAACAACTCAAGCCTTCTAGCTTGAGCTCCACCAAGTACAACACATGTACAATGGTGATCACCGAATGAAACACATGCACAAGGCTCCCCTCAAGTGCAAAACATACACAAGAGGCTCTCAACCCTTTCCTAATTGCAACACATGCAAATTAGAGCTCACTCTTAGCTCAAGAACCAAATGTGAAGTGCAACACATGCACAATGCTACTCAAATGCTCAACAAAGCCAACAACAACCAAATACTAGACCCCAAGGCTCCTTTTATAGCCTCCCCAAAGAAAACTAGCTGTTGAGAGGTAAAAAGGGCAAAACTCCAGCAAACTCGGTGCTACCACCCTACTAGGGCTGGTACCATTGGCCTCCAAGCCAACGGCTAGAAAAACTTGCCGTTACAGGAAATTCGGTGCTACCGACCATGTAGGAGCGGTAGCACCGCTCCAGCGGTGCTGCAGCTCACTCCCCTGGTAGCACCAGCTTTAAGCTCAGCACAAAATTACCTCCTTTGGAAAAAGCACACCGGCCCTGAGGGGCAATAGTACCGGACATCTGTTACTACCGATCAACTCAGAGGTATGACCAACTTTCCAGAATAAGTTTGATTTCACACAGAAATCGAATCAACTCAAATCAGAAACCACTTTAGATCAATTCTTTGAGCCATGTGGTGATCAACACATGATCACACCAATTTGCAAAATACATTTGCAAATACTCAACACATGCTCCAAGAATTGTATTTAAATTTCAACTTATTTGCAAAACATATTTACATATAAACCAAGAACCTATGAGATCAGTCCTCTTAGCCATATGATGATCAACACATGATCAAGTCAATTTGCAAAACACATTTGCAAACCCTATTCACATGCTCTAGGATCGAAACCCATAACCTCGAGCTTATTTGCCAAACACATTTGCAAATAACAAATCCATTCAATTTAAAGTCAAATCTTGAGCCATGAGATGATCAACACAATATCCCAACACTTTGTAAAACACATTTGCAAATGCTTATCTCATGCTCCAAGATAAGAACCAATAAAATGACATTTTGCAAAACAAAGCATAATCCTTTCTTAGCCTTGTGATGATCAACACATGATCAAGTCACAAGCTAAGACTCCGATGCATGAGCTCTCCCCTTTTGCAACACAAGCAAAACTTAGCTCCATGCAAAAACCACTTAAACTAAATTGCATCAGCAATCTCCCTTTTGCAACACATGCAAATCCATAGATCCATGCAAAATCCAAATCAATTAAGATTCAATAAGAAGCAAGCATGCGCTACCGTATTTGAAACACATGCAAATACTTAGCTAATGCAAAATCCAAATAAAAGAGTGAGCTAGAGTGGACCGGATTGAATTCATCAACACAATGAAGCCCAAGCTAAATGGCTCAAGCCATCTAAATAGTACGGCACCTAACTAGCAACCCAGTCTCCCATCCAAACACCGAGACCGGTAAAAGACTAGGAACACATCATTAACCCTAGCTAGTTATACCTTTGTCTCTAGAAATCCAACTTGGAGCTTTTATGATTCCCATCATCTTCTATCCAAGCTGGGTCCTCTCTTCTTGTTCATCAACACATGATGAACTTTCTCTCTTCTTCTTCACTTTAGGATAACATCTTGAAGCTCATCAACACATGATGACTTCTTCTTCCCGATTCTTCATTTTCTTGGACTCAACCTACTTCACAACTCATTGAAGATTGTTAGTCCAACAAATACGGTTGTCTCAATCATCACTTGCACTCCATTAACATATAATGGATGACCCCGAGATCGATTGATCACAACCTAAAGACAATTGATTAAAATATTAATTATGTCTTGAGTATACTATTGCAACTAATGCTTCATATTCTCAAAAACTTTCAATTGCCCTAAGATCTACAAAGTGAACCATCAACACATGATTAGTTCTTTGTTGATTGAATGGCAACGAACACAATTTAAATTGAATTTAAATTGTCATGAGTATATATTAACTACACAAGTTTCATATACTCAATTTGATGGAATCTAAAAGTAATGATCCAATTTATAGGGAGTGGTGGAAAAGGATCAATACTCTTAAGACCATTAATTATAGAATAAACTTCATTAATTGTGTGCATATAAATAATTGAACTTGAATCAATATGCACATATTCAATTTTTTAGATTGCTTTGGAGTTTGTCCCATATTGCCATGAGTATATTACAACTACACAAGTTAAATATACTTAAGGGGTTGTTTCAAAGTAATGATCCTTGATATAGAAAGATAAATTAGATCAATACTATTGAAACATCAAAGTAAAGTATGAACCCCCCCTAAGTGTGTGCATTCATGTATATATGGAATGGAAACATCAATGCACATCTTGAGGTCTAAATAATGGTAGAGTTCATCCTTTAACTAGAATCTGAAATATGCATTAAGATATCATAAAATGAATACGAGTGCATACCTTGGGACCTTGGGTTTTTGATTTTTCAATGAGATGGGACTAATCAAAGATATACTCAGTAAAAGAGTTAGTCCCATATTTGGATTTATCAATATGATCATAGTCTTATATTTGGATTTATCAGTATGATCATGAATATTATATCCAAGGAATGCAACAAGATATGATAATATGAACTTGAATGCATTCCTTTGATATTTCCATCTTTTTTATCCAAAAGGGACTAATAAGATTTAAGCTCAATAAAAGAGTTAGTCTGATAAAAAGATTTGTAATTAATTAACAATTGAGACTAATCAATATTATGATTATGAAAATAGTTAGTCTCAATATTAGATTTGTCATTAACACCAAAACCAAATTAATGGAGCTTAAACTTTTGATCTCCTCCTTTTTGGTGATTGATGATAAATCCAAACTTAATAACCACATTTGGATGAAAATAATCATTTTGAGATAATTTTAGCTATGTGAACATGTAAGCATACCTTTGAGCAATTTATGCATTAACAAATGAGAATGCATATGAGAGATTTTTAGAATGAATAAATATGCTTCTCTTCAAGATATGCACAAAACATCCAAATAAATCTTTCCTTTGCATCCAAATAATTTCCTTTTTAACCAAATAAGGTATTAAGCTCACACAAATTCTCCCCCTTTTGGCATGAAACACCAAAAATTGAAAACGAATCCAAAAAGGAGACCTTTTAGAGTGAAGAGCTTGGCAAGAAAATACCACTTTGAAGAAGAGAGCTTGGTAAGAAATTCTCTGAAATGAGGTCATAACAAGATTAAAATAAGTACATATGACCTATTGAAGTTCACAAGAAGTTGTAAATATTAAGAATTTTCAATAAGATTCAAGATTTCTACAAACTTCTTTATATGGCCCAAAAGAGTAAACCAACATGAAAAGGGACCATAGTTTGAGTTAAGCACGACAAAGATATTTGAAACACATTCAAATAAACTCCTTATTTTATTAGGCTTTTCAATTTGTAAACAAACTCACAAAAGGAGTCTTTGAGAGTCTAATAACGCTTAAATGCAAAAAACATCCAAATGAGCTTCGAATTTTCATGAAACTTCTTGTAGAAAGTTTTAAAGAAGTATCACTTATAATACCACTTGAAAAAAATATAAAGCTTGTAAATATCAATTTTAAAGTGATACCACTTGTTATGCTCATTTTTCAATTGATACCACATGTAAAGATCATTTTGCTTGAGGATACCACTTGAGAAAAACATTGACATTTGTTTTAAAACAATCTCATTCTCTTGAATATTAACACTATGTGTCAATTCAAGATCAACTTGATACCATGACATAGCCAAAAGAAGAGCATCTTCCAAGAAAACAAAACTTGAATAAACAAACTCCAAAAGGATTCTAAGATAGGTCATGGAGCTAATACATTTAAACATGCTCAAGTTTTATTTTGAGAGGTTCTTTCAACTCAAAACCAATTTGAAGATATGAAAACCACAAGAATTTTAGAAACTGAAAATTTTAGTTTTTCACACTTTGACATTTCATTTATGCATAAAAAGATGGCTGAAAAACTACTCAAATGAGGTTCCAAAAATCTGATAAAATTTGAAATTAGAGACCAACTATTTAGGATCAATTTTAATTATAATGATATCATCAAATTATGACCTGATTTAGAGATACAAAAATCACAAATGAGCTAAAAACCATGCAAAACTCTATATTTTCAGCATTTGATAAAAGAGAGAAAAGGCCAAAACTTTTTCAAATGAAACTAAAATTATTTAAAATTATGCAGAACCATACTTTGGGATAATAAAAATCTTTTCCAAAAATGTTTTTTGAAAATAAAACTCTAATCAAAAGATATCCCAAATTTTGCTTTGTAGGCATAATTTTTACTCAAATATAAGAAAAGTCAAAACTTTTTCAAATAAAGTCCAAATGGTTTGCAAATTTTTTGAAATGAACTTTGGACTAGTTATAAGGTTTCACAACAATAATTTCCTCTAAATAAATTTTCTTTCAAAAGATATGGCAAAATGCGCTTTGTAGGCAGAAAAAGAGATTGAATTCCCAACAAAGCCTCAAAATTCAATTGAACTTGGATTTCATGGAGATTTAAACTTTCATAGCTTTTAATGAGTTAGAAACACTATTTTAAGCCAAGATACATAAAGAAATCCAACTCAAATAGCGAAACCCACAAAATGCAAGAACAGGTCATTTTGGGTCAAATTAAAGATTTTGGCCAAATTCAAATGACTATAACTTTTGAACGGTTGGTCGATTGGAACAACTTGAACTAAAGAAATGCTTGAAATGACCAACCCTATAAGTTTTGTATTGACCACTTTTCAAAAACTCAATAGATTTTTATTTATGAAAACATATCATTTAATTCAAAAATAATATCATATAAGATCTATTTGAGGTCAAATTTGCTATTTTATTTCTAAAATAGGTATTTTTACTCCAAAAGCATTGTAAAACATTATAAATACATATTTGAGAATTTTAACAAATATTTTCACAAATATGGGCCTTTTAAACAATATTTTAGACTTTTGTCCAAAGTGGCTCATATAAAGGATATGCATGCATATGGTTTTAAACTTTATTCCAAAAAGTATCAAATGAAGAAAATGAGAAGATATTTGATTGGAATTAGTATGTATGAGTTTAAAATACCATTTTGAACCAAGATATGTGTAACATCCCATTTTTTAGTGCTTCTGCCAAAAATTAATTAATTCAAGGATTTGGGTTTTCTTTGGAGTTTTAGTTAACCTCGCATTCCTTTCCATCCAAAAATGGAATTTATTTCATTCACGTCCGAAAATTCCATTTTCATCCGAAAATCTAAAATTCAAATCCAATTTCAGAATTCTCTAAAAATTCTGAAACCAATTTTATTAGGTTACAAATATTCCAAAGTATTTTTGAGATTTTTTCCAAAAATTTGAGAACCTTTTTACTATTTTTCCAAAGCCTATTTAATTTTCAAAATTTAAAAATTAATTATTGTGCTATAAACAGTAATTTTATATTATTTAAAAATATTTATTTATTATTTTATTGCTGAAACCGGTATCTCTTCAAATTCCCATATTTAATAAAATTTATTTGCTAATTTTCGGATTTAATATGAATTATCAGTGGAAAATTAATTGTTTTCGGAATTAATAATTTCGGTTACTGTTCATTATAACCCGATCTGTTTCTCCTTCCCCGTCAGCTATAGTACGCCCGTTGCAACAGTGTCCGACCCGCATTCACGTCATCTGTTTCACTCATTTACTCCGGCGATCTTGGTTACTGTTCTCGTGATAACTTTGGTGAGTGTTTCCCAATGATCTGCTAGTCCGATTGTTCTATAAATTGAACCCCGAGTTTCCCTTCTCATTCCTCACATTTTCAGTTTGGAGTTGTTCCAATCCATCCACCGGATCTCCCTGTGCATGCCATTCTTTTGGAACTCTGGCAAACTTTCAGTGAGCTCTTCCGGCTGCTCGCGACCTCCATTTATCCTCAAAGTTTTACTGGAGCTTCCTCTGAGTGCTCTTTACATCTAGTAAAATCAGATTTTCAAAATTCTCATAGGAGATCCGTCGGCAACCATTTCTTCTCTAAGCCCGGCCAAAGGTCAAATTTTGAATTCAAAATATCCGATCTCTGTCATCTTAAGTCCGATTGACCTCATTCTTCTTCGTAAATTCATATAAAATTATATTCTACCTATTTATTCTAGTTTTATATTTTATTTGAATTTATTTGGATTTTATTTGAATTTGGATACTTTTCTTGTATAGTTTTCGAAGAGCCAAAAGGACTTGCTACCGACGATCTTGACCACATACCCTTTAATCCAGGCAAGTCTCCATGACGCATGTTGATCCCATGTTTTATAAATGCTTTACAATGTTTTATAATTTGCATTGCTATTTATTTGAAAGATGATGTTAAATTTAGGTTGGTAGTTAATCCCGATTGTTATTACCACCTTGTTATTGAAATCCTTGACTGTTGTAACCCTAGGTTGCTGTGATATGTCATAATAATAATATGTTATGATATATTTTGTTTAGTGCGCTAGATGTACTTAAATGCAAAGTCGATCAAATACCTATGGATGGGTTACTTTGAAACTGTAAAAAATTATGAATTTGAAAAGTTGTGGCAATATGTATGCCGTTGTATTTTCAAAATAAATAAAATTTAAACTTGGGCGGATCGGTTTGTCTGGCGGGTGCAGATGGAGCACTGGTTTTTGTTGTGTTTGTGCCGCCCAAGTCAATTAAGGACCGACGCTTGTGATTGTCCATTCTAAGCACAACCGTACAACCACATGTCTAAATGGGTATGACCTGGCTGAATAATCTGTAATATTTCAACTTAGACAAGCCAGATGGAGGCAAGTTTGTTTTTCCCACACGGCGCAAGAGGGGGCTTCCGTACTGGGTAGATGGAACCCTAACAATGTGAAACCTCGTGGTGGAGTCGAGTTAGGTTATTGCATTGTAAAGCCTTGTCATGATCTCTCCGCCAACACACCAAAGGAAGTGTGCTTATTGCGCATGGCAACAAGAGATGATCATGTCTTGTGGGTAAAGCTGTACACCTCTACAGAGTGTAAAACTATTCGAATAGCCATGCCTACGGTCAAGGGCAAGCTGTCGACGACCGAGACCGTCAACCGCAAATAAGGGGGAAGGATCGTGCAAAGGGGCGAGGCCCAAAGTCATGTTCGTCCGGGATGGAGGGAGCGCCAGCAGGCACACAGCTCGAGGGAGGAGGACAAGCGAACAGGGGACACAGCGTTTATACTGGTTCGAGCCCCCTAGGTCGGGTAATAGCTCTACTCCAGTCTTGCCCGTAGGCGAAAGGTGACTAAAAGGCTCCTCGGGGAGGATGATTAGGGAGCTCGACCTTAGGACCACTCAGGGGTGGTGATCGAGGAGAGCTCGGCGAGGTGGTACAGCGTATGAGCGTGTATCGTGGTTCTTGTTGCGTTTGTTGTTGTGTCTTGGTATTGCCTCGTTGTGTTTTTCGTGTTGCTGTTGTCTCCCCCCTTTCGGGCCGGGGTAGCCCAGCGCTTTATAGACCCCCGGGTGTTGATCTCGAGTGCTGACATCGGGGCGATGCTTGTGAGCCTGACAGGGGCAGTTGACCCTAGTTCCCACGCAGGGGATATGACAGGAGCGGTTGGTCCTAGTTCCCACGCAGGGGAGAGAGGTCATGCCAGAAAAAAGGAATACTATGCTGGAGATCGGATTGAAGGCGCCGAGGTCGAGGAGGCTTGCGGGGCCAGCACGGAACCGAGGACAGCCTTGCCCGAGCTCGGGAACAATCCTCCGAACTCGGGGATACCTCTGCCCGAGCTCGGGAACAAGCCTCTGAGCTCGGGGATACTTCTGCCCGAGCTCGGGGACAGCCCCTTGAGCTCGGGGAAAGCGCTCTAAAGACCTGGGGGGCCCGGACACGTGGCAGGATGACCGATCCCCGACACAAGCAAAGAATGCTTTCATATTGGTAGACTTTGTTTTTGGTTTTTAAAACTGATGTTTTGGGATCTGGGAGTGGTTAGAACTTCCGGATGTATTTCTGGTGGCTAGAGCCAGTCAGGTAGTTGGAACCTGTTTTGAATCATGATGGATGGGGTCATGTGATGGTTATACAAGATCTTTTAAAAAGGGTGGATAGAGCCTGTATATTAGTGTGGGTAGTTGGAACCTTCACTAGAGTTATAAATAATTTTAATTGTACAAATAATTGTTAAAAGAGCTTTGTGAAAATTATTATTAATAATGTTTGGTAAATCTAGCTTTGTGCAAAAGAACCATATTAAGCCATTTTTGGAAGGCCTTGCATCTTGCATATTCCCTAGACTTGCTGAGTACGTTTGTACTCATATGCTACCATAAATTCTTTCGTCAGAAGCTTTCCAAGATGCCACGAACGATGGTGAGTTCTACGATGTGGAGTACGATGAAGACAATTCAGAGAGCTAGTGTCGGGACCCGAATCTGCAAATCTGGACCCTCTGTGTATTCTGTGTCAGTCCAGGATCACGCTAGCACACACAGTCATACAGGGTTGCACATTACAGACATTCACAAAGATATAAGAATAAATAGTGCAAACATGTATATAAATCGAGTTGTACGACCTTATGGTCTCCTTACAGATAAGTCAGCCACACAGGGCTTACATTATTCACAAGAAAGAAATAGCAATGAACATAAATAAAAGGGTCGTGGAAGCCTTCATCTTGCCACAGGCAACCGACTGGGCTTGCCCCCTAGTTGCTCGCATCCTCGATGTACTCTTCCTCCCATGCTGGTGTAGACTCCTCCACTGATGTTGGGTTTGATAAGCAAGGTGGGGTGAGTACACAAGGCACTCAACAAGTAATGCACAAAATGCAGCGCTATTACTATATGCAAAACTTATTCCAATGGATTGGCTTAAATGGTTCTTTTGCATCAAGCAGGCATTTTGAACTAGTATCTTGTTTAGATTAAAGCAGTGGCACAGATATAAATAATACTAAACTCAAATGGTTTTTCATTGAAGATTCTCGGCACGCAGCCTTAACAGTTCATTTCCAACACTGGCACACAGCCACCCTTCCCACATTTTGTTTATGAAAATCTACCCTTCATCAGTAATCCCGAGCAATGCTTAATACCGTGAGCACGGCTATTCGAATAGTTTGACACTCTGCAGAGGTTGTACACTTTACCCACAAGATACAGCCGCTCACCACACAG